>MU284092.1:14632-321121 GCA_022478815.1 Daldinia bambusicola | reverse complement strand
TTAAAATTTTATATTATTAATTAATTTATTTAAAATAATTTAATATTTATAATTAATATTAATTTAATTATATTATTTAATTATTTATAAATTAAGATAATAATTTCCTTATTATAAGGCTTTTTTATTTAATGTTAAATATAATATAAAGTTAATTAATTTAATTAATATTAATTTATATATATAAATTTATTAAAATCTTATAATAATTTTTAAAAACTTTAAATTATAAAGATAAATTAATTTTATAAAAATAAGGTAAAAAATAAATAATAAAATGTTTTAAATTTCTTTTTTAAAATAAAATTGTTTTTAAATATAATAGTTGGTAAATTTAAAATAATCTTTTAAAATAAGTAGTAAAAAGATAATCTTATAAATATTAAAAATTTATATAATATTAAATTATAATAAATTTTTAATATATTTATTTATATTTAAAGTTATAATTAAAAATTATAATAAAATAAAAATAACTTTTATTTAATTTTTTTTAATTTTTATATTATAAATTATTATTATTTATAATATTAATTAAATATTATTAAATTCTTTTTAAGTAATTTAATTATTTTTTTATTTATTATTTATTTATAATTAATATTTAAAAAATTTTAAAATATAAAATAATAAATATGGTTTTTGAAAATAATAGATTATATATAAATAATATTTATTAATTTTTATATTTATAAAAACTTAATTATAAAATTATTTTTTTTTTAATTTAAAAAAATAAATATAAAAATAATTTTTATTTAAAAAATTGTATAAAATTTATATTATAATTAAGAATATATATTCTTAACCATTAAATGTTATTATAAATATATTTAATATTAATTTTTTAAATAGAAAAATTAAAAAATTTTTTAAAAATATTTCTTTATTTTAAATTTATATAAAAAATTAATAAAAGTAATAATAAAAGTTAAAAAAAAGAAATATAATAAAAATTTAAGTTAAATAAATATTTAAAATAATTATCCCTTTAATAATACTTTAATTAATTTATAATTTTTTATTAAATAATAATATTTATATATTTAAATTTTATATTTTTTACGAATATAAAAAAAAAAAACTAAAATTAAAAGATTTATAATTTTAAAAATTTTTTAATAATTCCTTTAAAATAAATAAATAAATAAATTTCTTATTATATTTATATTAAATTAATTAGAAAATAACCATAAATAATAAATATTTTTTATTTATTAATATTAATATTTTTAATATTAAAGTTAAAATAATTATTATTAATATTTTAAATAAATATATTAAAAATAATATTAATTTAAATTATTTTTAATATAATTAAAGGTTTATTAAAAATAAATTAATATTTTTATTAAATTTTTTTTTAATAATTATTTATTTATAAAACTTTAATATAAATTATAATAAATAATAATTTTACTTAATAAATGATTATATAAAGTATATAAATAATTTAATATATAATAATTAATTTTCTAATAATTTTACCCTTAGAAAATTATTAAAAAATATATATATTAATATTAACCGTTTCTTTTTTTTAATTCTTTTATTAATAATTTTTAAAAATATAACCGTAATAATGTTTAACCTTAAAGCATATATAAATAGTTTAATATATAATAACTAGTTTTCTAATAGTTTTACCCTTAAAGAACTATTAAAAAGTACGTATATTAATATTAATAATTTTTTTTCTTTAATTTCTTTATTAGTAATTCTTAAAGATATAATTATAATAATGTTTAACCTTAAAACGTATATAAATAGCTTAACGTATAACAATTAATTTTTTAATAATTTTACCCTTAAAAAATTATTAAAAAATATATATATTAACATTAATAACTTCTCTTTTTTAATTCTTTTATTAATAATTTTTAAAAATATAATTATAATAATATTTAACCTTAAAATAATATATAATAATATATTAAGATATATTTAAATTAATAATTTTATTATAAATTAAAGAAATTTTATAAATATTTTTACTTTTTATTTAAAAATATTATAAATTAATTTATTATTAATTTTTACATTATTATTTAAATTAATTTATAATATTATAATTATTAATAATAAATTAAATTTTAACATTTTTATATATAACCTTTATAACTTTTATAATTTATTTTAATTATAAAAATAAAATTAAAAACCTTTAAAAAAACTTTTAAATAAATTAATAAAATTATAATTAAAATAATTAAAACAAATTTAAATTTAACTTTTTAATAATTATAAATAATTACTTTAAAAAAAATAAATTATTTAATTAAAATAAAAATATAATAATATAATACTTTAAAAAAATAAAATATTTTTAACTTTTAAATATTATAATAAAATATAATTTACCAAAAATAACTTTTTAATTTAATTAAGATTAATTAATATAATATATTATAAAATTTATTTTAAAAGAAATTTTATTTAAACCGTATTTATATTATAAGGATAGTTTTAAATTTTAATAAAAGAAAAGGAAATATATATAAAGAAATTAATATAATAAAATAATAATATAAGTTTTTTTTTTTTTAATTTTAGATTTTTCTATATTTAATTAATAAAATAATATAAATATATTTATTAAAAAAAACTATTTGTAAATTAGTAAAAATTAATAATATAAAGTTAATTTAAATATTATAAAGTTAAATAATTAAATATATTATAAATTATAATGGTTTATATTAATTTAATAATGTTATTTATTATAAAAAGTGAAAAAAATTAGTGAAAAAAGGTAAAGTGGAATTATTTTAAGATTTAATATAAAATTTTAATATATTAAATATATTTTTTATAATAAATAATTTTATTATATTAATATATATTAATTAGTTTTTATTTAAAGTAATGAATAATATTAAATGATATATATTTGCATTAAATAAAATATTATTTATTTTATAAAATTTTTAATCTTTAATTTATAATTAAATAATTAAAGTTTTTTATGAAAAATGCCATTAACTATAACGTTTTTAGTTATTTATATAGGTTATATGGAAATTATATATAATTATAATAATAATTAATTTTATAAATTATTATTATTTAATTTTTAAAAAAAAATTATATTAAATTAATTAATTTAAAAATTATTTAATCTTAAAATTAGGTTTTTATAATTCATTATATAAAAAGCTTTTAATTTATAATTATAATATTTACTTTTAATTAATAATAAAAAAATATAAAATTTAAATTAAATTATTAAAAAAATAATATTTAAATTTTTTTTTATTTATATTTTTTTTAATAATATAAATTTAATAATATAATTTATATATAAAATTTTATTTTTCTTTTTTATAATAAGATATTAATTATTTTATATTTTAATATTATTAGTATTTAAAAAAGTGGAATAATAAAATTTAAAAAAGGAAATTATAATTTATTATTTAAAATATATTTTATTTATTAAATTACTAATTTTTTATATTTTAAATTACGGTTTTTTGGATTATAAAATCATTTATTATACTTATTATATTATTATAAATAATATATAAAAAATTAATAAAGGTTAAAAAAAAAAATTAAAGTTTTTTTTTTTTTATTTAAATGTATTAAATTAAAAAGTAAAATAATATTTACTAATAATTTTATTTTTATTAAATAGTACTTTTTTTATATTTTTTTATTTATTAATAATTAAGTTATTTTTTTTTTTTTTACTTTTTTAAATTATATTAATTATATATTATAAATAAACCTTATTTAATTATATTTTTTTTCTATAATTAAATTTATTTAATAAAAACGTTTAAATTATAAATAATTTTAAAAATATAATATACTTTAATTATTATTATTTACTTTAAAATTTTAAATATTAACACATTAAATATTAATAATTTAAATATTAATACCTTTTATTTATATTTTAATAACTTTATTCCTCCTTTTTTTTAAAGTTTAAATAATTATAATAATAATAAAAGCTTATATCTTATAATATATAACTTTATAATAATAAAAGAAAATTATATTATATTAATAATTAATTAAAATTAAATAACCATTAATAATATAATTAAATTTAAACCTAATAATAACATTAAATAATAAAATTAATAAATTATTTATTATAATTATTAATGGAAAAAAATGGAAATAATTAAATAATTATATTATTAAAATTAATTTTATTTTTAATAAATAATATAAATTTTATTACTTATAATGTATAAAAAAAATAAAATAATAATTTAATAATAATAAGTTTAAATTTAACAATTATAATAATTTAAATTTTAATTATTTAAATAAAAGTAATTATTTTTTTAATAATTATAATTAAAATTTTAAACATTTTTTATAATATATTATATTAATGTTTTTAATTTTTATATTAAATTTAAATAATAATAATAATAATTTTAATTATAGTAATTATAATAATTAAAATATATTTAAACTTTTATTACTTTTAATAATATTTATATATGAAAAAATATTTTAATTATTTAATTTTAATATATATATTTATTAAAAAAGTAATTATATTTTTTTAAATTTATTATATAAAAATTAAATTATAATTATAAATAAAGGAATATATAAAAAATATAATAATATTAAAGATTTATTTTTTATTATTTTAATAAAAAATATAGAATTTAAAATTTAATTTTTTTTAAATAAATATTAATATATATAATAAATATATTATTTTTATTTAAAAATTTTATAAATAAATATAATAATTATATAATTATATAATTATATAAATTATGTAATTATATAATTATATAATTATATAATTATATATATTATATAATTATATAATTTTATTAATTTAATAATTTAATAAATTTTTAATTATATTACCCGCCGTCAAAATTAGAATTACCCAAGTGTTCTTATCTGTGCTAATTCTTTATTAAGAGAGAATATATGAGAGACTGAGTTGATTGCTATGTAAAAATAAAAGATTATTTTTTTTTTTTTTTTTACAAACAATCACTCATGAGCGAACGAGCCATGGAGCCATGTGGCTCAGCATGAGCCACGTGGCTCATGAGTGGGTACACTCACAGAATGTAGATCCAACACAAAGACCACAACAACTCAACATGCCAAACATATATATCGACATCAGCAGTATCAACAATCGCCAAAACGGGTGCTCTCTTTTCTTATATTGGCCGAGTTAATGTTTCCTCGCCAAAGACTGTGTGCAAGGGCGTTTAGGGAAGGAGACCTAGGAGACCCAGGCCAACAGCCTTCAGAAGGTCATCGACGATAAACTTCACCGCAAACAGTAATCCATCAACCACCTTGTCGAGAGCCTTGACGAGCTTAACCAGAGCGAGAATGAGAGGAACGAGGTGGATCAAGACGGGGCCTTAGTATTGCCATTATCAGCTTCATGCACGAAAACGAGTACCAGTACGAAGTAGGCATTTTCTTACCGAGACCGAGCTTGATGAGGATGAACTTCACGGTACCGAGAAGCTCGAAGAGGATGAGAGAAAGAGTCTTGAAGATATCCTCTTTGACGAATCGTGCTTCGACAATAGCACGCTTGGCGATGGCAGCAGACTTGTCGAGAAGGTCCGCGATAGCGTCAAGTTGAGGAGCAATGGAATCAGCGGCAGCCGTCGCGTCAGTTTCGGGAGCGGCGTCAGGAACAGGAGTCAGGGTCTCATCTAGCATATTGTTAGGTCGCTACAGTCATCGTTCTTTGCCGTGATCACTTACTGATTTTGGCAGTCTGCTCCTGGATCTGGGTAAAGAGAGTCTCCAGGCTCGTCTCGATAGCGTCAATATCCTGGCGCTTCTCAACACTTGTTTCGACGTTGATAGGATTGGCAATGCTAGAGGCAATAAAGCCACCAACAGCGAAGAGAGTGAAGAGTGTGGCCTTCATATTGAATCTCTGAGTTGGAACTAAAAGTGCTAGGGCTGGGAAGAACGTTGAGAAGACTGGTTATGCCGAATACTGTGTCGCTGCGGTTGGTGAAGATCAGAACGAGAGCATCTTCCATGGGATCAAGAGGCTCTATTTATATTTTCTTGAGGTCCTATCTCATGCCTTCTCGTTGGTAGCTGATCTAGATGGCGTGCTTCGTCGAAATTCAAACTGCCACCTACTTTCGTGTCCTCATTCTCCCCGAGTTAGTCTTCACGGCGCTTCTCACAGTGCTGCGAGATATGGAGTCCTGCGAGATGACGTCGATCTCCCCGAGCAAGCCGGTTCATCCATCTTGAGTTGCCAGATCATTTAATGAAGTTCAATATAGATCAACGAATTCCAACTACCGAAATACAACCTCTCGTGAACAACATACCTATGGCTCTACTTTCCCATTGGCTTAGTCAGTGAGTTCTGCTTCTCACTGTCGGATAGTGTGCCCGGAAGCTTAACAATATTCCCATAGTGTCGGAATAATTCCCATGGCATATAGGTGGAAGAATATGCTGAGAGACTTTTTTTGTGCCCGTCACGCTGAAGGGGGTGTGGTTTGTAACCTTATTGGTTCTTATCTGCTTACCCCTGACTTTGCGTGCTACTGCGCAATTTGGACAGCGTCTTAGTCGGGAATACATTTCTCTGGGAGCTGACCTCGCAACAAGCCCATTTCGGTAGCAACGGGAAATTTACGTGGCATCAACTGAATTTATTAAATGTTTTATGATGTCAGTATTCTTCGTGGGATTTGGGAGATTGTTTTCACCTTCTCACCACTTTCGACTTCACTCATATGATATTGGGACCTGACGATCAAAGCTGTCAAATTTAAGCTTCTTTTAATCTTTGCGGGCGATCCCATCACTTGCCGATCAAATTCGCTTATTGATCTACCTGTGTGGGTTGGAGACCTAGGTACCTAACCTATATCTTTCAAGCATAGGAAAAAAATCACGATGATCACTTGGAGGATATTCTGGGTTGGATATCTAGCATCCTTTGCGATGAATGCTCTTCTTCGATATTTTGGTACTGCAACCATAGGTATCGGATTGCCTAATATCGCCGTATAAAGCGGCCATCTCCGGGCCGTCAACAATGAACTCGGAATATTAGAATGCAGACAACCCTTTTTACCCCTGTTTAATAAATCATCGGTACGAACTGGGCATCATAACCACGCGCAGCTAGCTGCCGTACTGCCGTGCTGAATAACAACACACGATCCATGAATCCAGTACGTAATTAGATTAAAACAAATATACGATGCCTCGGAGCCGCATATTGAATATCTGCACGTTAGTTAATTTATCCAGCCCTTCAGAGTCAGAACTCATGCGGGGTGCGTCACACCTGAAGGTAAAAGCAACGTCAAAACCAGTTACACCAGCATATTCAGTGCTACACAGGCCATGTTGGGCAGATTCTTTGCCGTACCACAATTGATTGAGGATTGGTTCCAAGCACGCCTTGCTTCAACGGCATTACATCAATTCGACTGGAGCTTTTCATACGAAACACGTCAGCTAAAGAGACAACGGCGAAACGGGTATTGCACGGTCGTGAAGATTGCAACTACCTACCTTCTAAGCATCTCGCGATATTACAAGGTAGTATATCTTCCGAATATTGTGTCAATCCCAATTCTATACTTTAGATTTAACTATCCAATCCTCTAGATATTTTCAACGGAGGTTGGCGGTGTGCAATTAGATATGTATCAAGGCAAGAGGTAAACTGCGGCTAATATCCAATACAGTGGCCAACACGATTACCCTAGGAATATCAAGTGATCGACAAGATGTATATCGACGATCGTGCCATCATTAGCACGACGCACACAAGGATAACTCATGTGGGCCCCTATACCTTGCAAGACGATGGATAAGTTACTATTTCCGGCTTCGTGAATTCACCCATCAGATGCTACTAAATAAAGATTTATACAACTCTTTTGCATGGTAAAGCGGCATCTCTTAATTTACAAAAAATTGCCACATACTCGACACATGGCATCTACTTCAGCTCGACTTCTAGGTAGAAACACGCATTAGTTAGGAATGGAAACAAAAACAGGATTTTGTACACCTTTTTTTTTTCTTGTCCGGATAAAATCGTGAAAGAGAAGAAATCTTGCCACCGTAAGATGACTCCGTATACCTAACCTAATCTGTTATCAGTATGGGATGATCTTTCGTGAAAAAGGAGAACACAATACCATATTTTATACTATCTACGTATGTTTCTAATAGTGGTTTCTCTGAAAAGGCATGGGTACGTGATTGAATCCCCGTCAAGCTCAGCCCGTCTTTTTGTATAGTGTTAAAGCAGTTAAGATCACCATATCTATAAATTCGTCCTAAATTTGTCCTAAATTGCTTGCTTTCGTAGTCCATTTTCTATTGAGTCTTTATTGCGGTCCATTCCAAAAGACATAACCCAAGCTGCCTTAGGTAGTTTCTGTTCTACTTTCAATTAGAGGCATAAGCACAAACCACCTTACCACAATTCATACTAAAACTCGAGTCGGAACTTTCTGGGAGGCGGCTCATACTCCCTTCGTCTCCTAGGTCATGGGGGTTGAGCGTTGTTTTATTTGATGCTCTCTTTTTCCGACTCGTTCTTCCTTCTGTGAGTTGTTAAGGCTTCAGGTAATTTCTTCCACGAGGGGAAGTGCTAAATGGAAAACTACCTACCAAGCCTCAATCCTAGTGCTAAACGCTTACTGGCCAGTGTATATTCCCAAGCGTCCTAGATAATAGAATTGAAATGGTTATTTAAATACGGAGTAATTCTATACGTTGTGTTCATCGTCTTCATGGTCGTTACAGTGAAGCCATATGATGTCATATTCTGCCTTCGTGAAAGCGATGCTTATGGAGGTTCTTGAACATATATTTTAAACAAAACAAAGTTAGAATATATGTAAATTCTCCTGAGAGTTAGCTCCAGTAGAATCCCCTGCCGATTGTAAGTGGCGGGTATAGTCTATCACAAGGTGAACCAGGCTTATATCTTTGGAAAACATCCTTAGATAGGTAGGTAGTCTACACAGAACTAAATCTCAGCCGTACCGTGAAGAACTATATGAACAATATTGCAAATATTTAGAAAATCTGAGCGACCTCCCTATTCCCCCTAGTTCACATAAAGTATCTTTTCATCAATAACATAGAGACTCACTAACATGCGAGACAACGCTTTTATCAAATCAAATAAAAGCTTGACCTAACCTGAATCTGACCTGACCTGATCTATATAGGCCTAAATTCTACAGTATTTGTAAAGGTTAAGCTCGAAATTCTCTTATTTTAGATAAGGTGCAAGCTTTTAAGGTATATGATATTTTAATAGTATTAGTGTTTGTTTATTAGGCATTGCTTCTTACTGTAGCAAACATCTAGTGCTTCAGACCAGTCCCACGATACGGCCAGGTAAGCCTTATTTACGAGAAAGCCTGACCTGACTCCGACAAGGTCAGGCTTTTACGCATATCTGACCTGACGTAGCTTGTTGAAAGCGCTGATGCGAGTGTTATGAAAAAAGAGTTTCGGCGTTCGTAACACCCATGTGCTAAACAATACATACAGCTGGCAAGGGTTACCTTCAACGAGAGGTCGCACATGCTCCAAATACTTCCTTACCTTATGTCGATATATCCCGGGTATCCATGCTAATTGCCCAGCGACATAGACTATGTCTACTGCGAATGGTACGTCTTCCACCCAATTAGCAAAGTTTCATTCATATTCTTACTCATTATAGGGCATACATTGTTGATTTGGATGAGGACAAATTGACTGTCTTCGGAGCTAGAGAGCCTTGGTACAAAGGTCACCCTTTCGAAGAAGTGTGTAGCGACCAGGTCGGGGTTCCCAAGCTCATGACTGCTTTCGCTTTCTCGGGAATTCAAAGCTGAAATGATCAAGATTTCAAAGAGCACGCAAGTGATATCAGAGGGGAAGCGGAGCCTTCTATAGAAGACCACGCCGTGGCTACTAGAAAAAAAATAAGAGGAGAAGGGCTGTCGATATCGGTATGGGACGCATCAACGTCAGATGAAAGCGACGAGTGTTGATGCTATCGCCTTCCAAGCTGATCGACTGCACCTGGGTTAAAAGGCTTACAAGGGGAACAGAAACAGGTGCTGAGAATAAGCTTATCTACATACTAGTAGACTCCTGCCTCTCCTTAGCAATTGGATGGAAAGTAGTACGCAACATACCTCGGTGGCTAGATTTATTACAATTAGGCAATGGTTTGACCATTGAATGAGTCTATCACTCAATCAACAATCAAGATCAGTTAGCCACCTGAGATTCCTATTAGGTAGCTTACATTCTAGCAGTGCCCGGGAGAAGATTCACCTCAATAATTGCTCAGATGACAACCTATAAGCTGACATTAAAAAAAGGCCTTATCCAATACTCCACTAGTTCGCACAATTGCTACAATACCTTGGGTACCTAACCTAAGTAAGAGAAACCTTATATACGATCGTATCCACGACTAGAAGCCTGTACTTATTCACAATACATCATTTAATACTAAGAAGTAAAAGAAAACCGCTTCCGACTAAACTACCTGTTATACCAGCTATGCATGCCTACCTACCTACCTACCTCTGACGTACATATGATGAACAACACCTTCATTCATTCTTCCTCTTCTAAACGTGTCCCAAACCACAAACAAGCCCAGATAGCCGCCCATATAAGCTCCTCAGGGCCTAGCCCAATCAAGACCGTTACCCACCCTCATCTTAGCGGAGTAAACAAGTGATTAGCTGACGTTGCCCCCCCCCAAACGTATAGCCTTGGTTATAATAACAGCTACCAGAACTCAATGCTCCGCTCCTCACATACCTACTTCGCTTTGAAAGAGTAGCGTTAGTTCATAGGCTATAGCCGCTCGAGGAATAGTACTTTGACTCCTCCTCTTCTTCTATGGACTCCTTCACGGCCCACATCCGCAACCACCATACCGGCACGAAGCCCTTCGAGTACTTCTCGGGGTCCAGGCCCTTCGCCCAGACCATCTTTGCGAACAGCTCATGCTTCTTCTGGGTGAGCCTGCTCTGGATCCTTACCACTTGGTCTTCCGCGACGGATATCCGGGGATCTTCGCCCGGCAAGCTCGTCGCGAGGTCGCGGTACACTAGGAACAGCGTCTTGGCGTCCTGCTCCAGTTGGTAATATTCCTCGCATAAGCGAAATAGTTGCGCCGCGTACCTGAACAGTTGCTCCGGGCCCTGCTCGAAATAAGGGAACGAGATCTCGGAGATCTCCTCTACGCCCTCCTGCCAAGTGGCGGGGCATTCCTCGGCGTAGGACTCGGGCTGGCCCAGGTACTCGAGACGCTCATGTCGGTGCTCTCGTATGAAATACGGACACAATTCGGGCTCTACCTCCTCGTCCGAAGAGCAAGCCTCTAGTAACTCATCCGTGAATTTAGAGCAGAACTCGACCTCGTTGGAGAGCTGGCAGCAGCTGTGGTATGCGCACGGTGGATAGGGGTTGTTGAGGAGCCAGTGCTGCGGGATCGGGACGTCTATCTCGCATCGGTGGAAGACTGTACGGAGAGGGTTAGCGTAAACGGTGTGGTTTTCATGGTCGAGAGAAGTTATCATGAGTTGTCGCACATCATGATGCATGTGATGGGTAAAAGTCCGCCGGCACATCTTGGCTATTTGAGTAGGTATATTCGAAACACGTCTGACCTCAACATATACCAATTATCTACCCCCTTTTCAGCGTATATATCAAGACCGGCTTGATGTTAGTACAAGATGATGCGCGACTCAAATACACGTAGGAGGTAGATATCCAACTTGAACTTTCTTCACCTAAATTACCTATACGTTTATATGAGTACCCAGGTAATTATCTCTATGGGGTGAAAAGTTCGCAAGGACCACCTAGGTATTCGCAGCGTGAAGATGGGAGGGCACAAAACACCCCCTCTCACAACCGCGAATCCATACGATTTTAACCTGTGGTTGTGCAATAATGGGAGTAAAACTCATAGTCCAGTCACAATGGTCCTCTCTGGGGCTCCGTTCTAATTCTCGTTGTACAACGACTGCTTTGTTAGTTATGCTTTTTAAACTTTTATTAATTCATATACAAGGGAATTGTCTGGTTGGGTCCATTGTTGGCCTTGCAGGAGCATTCTAAAAGCTGACCTGACTGTTAAGTGCGGGTTGATCACCAGTAGCACCAGAGTATCTTTGATATCTTTATTACTCCTATGGGAGAAGGAGAAGCTATTTTACAATAGGACTCCTTATCCAGCTTTCTACGTTAGAATAAAGGTAGTAGACGCTACTTCCATTAGTTACCAGTTGAACAAACAGACCATTAAAAACATCCATTTATGGCGCGTCAAATAATGGGGGCTTTGGAATAAGTGGAATATCGTTCGACCTATACACTTGACAAGATACAATAAAGGACGAATAAAGCGCAAAGATATGAGTTATAAATTTCTATTTGATAGATACAAGTGTTCTCTGAACACAAAGAAATAAACACAAGAATATTAAGTCAATACGACATAATCGCTACCGCGCTCAGGTCTGTTAGCTTAACAAGGGCTGATACTGGCGGCGCTCGCGGCATCCTTCGGAATAGCGCCGGCAGCCACAGCAGACTGGTAGCACCAGCGCCACTCGTCCATGCCGCCGATCCAGTTGCACTTCCAGGTCCAGAAGACCCAGCCGCCGGACTTCTCGAACGTCTGCGCCTGCGCGGCCCAGAACTGCCGGTACCAGTCCGCCTGGTCGGGCCTGCCGTCGATCTGGAACTCGTCGTTGAACTGCACCGCGTCGGCGACTGAGATCGACCACTCCCCCACGATGGTGTCGTCCCCGCCCCGGTTGTCGTTGCACGCCGCGGAGATGTAGCCCGATTTGCTCGTCTCCACAGACCCGTCCCATTTGTAGTACCGGTGGTCGTCGAAGAGTGCGAAGGTCGCGTCGGGGATGTTGCTGGTTGGGTCACCTGAGCCCCATGCTTTACCCTGTAGTTAATCGATGTTAGCGTGCATGAAGTGCCATCCGACGTTTGTTGGAATTATACCATCATCTGGATGTGAAGGCGATCATTTGCCTCTACTCCTAACTGATCTTCGCGGCTACGGATGCGGTCCCACGCCTTAGGGTAGTAGTTCGCAATCATATCCGCAGCCTCAGAGCCGTAGTCTCCAGCGTGGACCGGCTCGTTCATAACCTCGAGGGTGCCGACGGTGCGGTAATTGTTATTCTTGTGAATTCTTTCGGTCATCCACTCGAGGAACTTGATCGCGCGCTCATAGTTGTCCTGGTTATAAAACCCGGGGTAGTCTACGCCGTGACCGGTGTACTGCTGATTGGGGAACTGGGCTCCAGGTCCCCCGTGCAGATCCATAATCACGTAGATCCCGGCGTCGGCGCACCAGCCCACGAGCCGGTCGAGATACTCGATACCACCGCGCGGGTAGTGTTCCCCTTCGTTGACGAGGTCTTCGCGCAGCCAGAAGCCGACTGGGATGCGCACGGTGTTTAGACCTAGGCTCTTTATTTGTGTGATATCGTCCTGGGTAGTCCATGTATCCCAGTGCTTCTTGAAAGCCGCATCAGCTGCATCTTGTCCTAGCGCTTCTACGCATTGCCATTCGTCGTTGGCATTTCCACATCCCACTAGGGTTGTTATATATCAGCTATGAACAATCACGCATTATATAAGTGTGAACAGGGCTTGCTTACTGTTAGACCATTCATCGTGGGCCATCCAAGGTTCGATAATGAATTGCGATCCGAGGTTGACGCCGCGGATTTTATCGCCGCCTGAAAGCCATCGCCTATTAAGTCGTGTAGACTCCCCAGAAGATTCAAGTGCTAGATTTATATTAGAAACTTTCCCATGGGTTATGAATGGACTTTTCTTACGTATAGCGCTGGCAACCCTAGCGCTAGCTAAGGCTATGATGATTGATGAGACTGATTTTAATAACATTCTTAATGACTGTGTATCTAGGTAAATATCAAACCACTAAACATAGACCCGCCTTCAAGTGGTGTATGTATAAGGAGAAGAAAACCTCAAGAAAAGTAGTTTTTGTTGGAGATGTAGCTCCCTAGCTTCGATGTTGATCATTTAATGACCTTATAAACGAACTATAGGTATGCACCAAGAGGCGCCAAGGTTATCCAAAGTTGCTGCAATCGGGGATCATGACGTTCCAAGATCTATGCTGACATCAGCCATATCAGCCAAGCCCCTGAATTGCAAATGAAGGGGCTGCCATCACACGAAGTACCTACGTGACTTGATTCTGGCAGCCTGAATACTTACCTCATAAGCGTGCTTCACCATAATTACCTCTCTTACCTAGTTGTAGGAAAACCGAGATGCAGGGATCAGGCGTCGGACGTAAAAAGCAGTCATCTTATGCATGAGCTACCACAGCTGATGGGTAAAGATTCTATTTTTGTTGGTCGTTGTTGTATAACGGTTTCGTTGCTCCGAGCTACCTGCTAAATTGAGGCGCATTGTAGATTTAATAGTAAGCTCTAACTTGAGCTTATATGGTTTTCCACTTTATTTCAGAAGTTTCAGCTATTCATCTTGTTGCTACATTGCTTAGAATGTAGCTAAAGTCTATTATACGTGCAGTTTCCAACTGTCACATCTAAGATAGACTGAGCTGAACAATTCTCGGTAAGCAATATACAGGTAGGTAAATGTAATACCTTAAGGAGTAGCGTTAATGTTGATCGCGAAGATATTTAATGTTCTTACATACACGATCGATTGCGATCACTGGGGGCCCCTAAATCCTCTTGTCGATCCGATTGGATGCCTGGTGAATGCGGTAATAACTTTAGAGTAAGCATCTATTTTTGAATTATCAGATTTGACCGGCATTGTTCCGACCAGGAGTATTTCATCCTTGGTAAGGGAGAGACTTCGTATTATGATATTCTGTTGCACGAACTGATATTTTAAAGCTTGTCTTATGAAGAGACTTCTGAAATGATATGAGCTGAATAATTTCGCGGGATAAATCTGTTAAATCTAGTTCTTATTCATACTATGCGCTATATGCCAATAGATTACAGTGGTGAACTACAGAGATCTACTTGTAAATTCGGAGTTCTAACTGTAAGTAATCACAGCCTTAATACTATCCCCAAGCGTTAAGTATAGCATGGTCCTGACTGCGTTCCCAAACATCATACATCTAGTTTCATCACTAGCAAGTGAGAACCGGCGGCCCGGGAATTTTATACTGCTTACCGCCCATGTAAGGGTTTCCGCTGTTGTCATAAATGTTGACTTGAATGCCAGGGTCGTTCGCTTTATAGGCTCCAGGGAAGCTAACAAAGTTGGAGCCGGTGTTGGTTCCAGAGCCAGTAACACGAATTCTGCTACCTCGTCAGAAATACACCCCCCGACAAAAGATTTAAGTAAATGGGCTGTCTTACTGAGCGCATTCCATGTAAAATTGTGCTTGCCCTGGCATCTGAGCACCATGCAGAGCGATCAATTCAACTCGCATGAGGTAGTCACCAGGCGCAACACATGTAGGCAGCGTAAAGTAGTGCCATCCGTTGTTAGCGATCATCTTGTCGACTGCCCACTGTCCATTGCTCAAGCCATCTTCAGCGACCTTAACCCATTTCAGACCGGTCGGCTGCGTGGTAGCAGCATTGTCCACCTTGGCGAGGTAGACAATAATTGGACCTAGTTATATAATGGCTTGTTTAATAACCTTACAGCAATAGAGACAAGTGTATCGACTTAAAGGAAATACCTTTATGACTCTTGGCAATGGGATTATCGGCGTCATTGGTCGACTGTGCCCCTCCGATGACATGTCCCCACCAAGCTCCGACTTTTGCTCCACTCGGCACGGTGATTACGGTGCTGTCTAGATGCTTGAGGTCCTTGTTGCAAGCAAACGCGCCGTCGTTGACATTTTGAATGGGATAGTCGCTATCCGGTGCGCGAACGCCCTTCAACTGACCCTGGTCGACTCCGTTGACGGACACCTTCTGGAAGATGGAATGAGCAGAGGCCAGAGCTGTAAGGCCAAGAATAATCGATCGAACCTTCATGATTGCGCCAGCCCAAGTTTGAAGCAGCTAAGACAAACCCATCGAGGCATAGTTCCAGACGAAGCAACTAAACTGGGAGTGCTTCACTCACTTATAGACGCAACATCATAACACCAATCAAGGGGGGCGGCGCCTACTGATCCGTAACAATCTAGGCATATTAAGCGGCCAGTAGGAAAACAGGTTCGCTGTACACGGAATGATATAAAGCCGCTTTCAACTCACTATAGGGTCCGTAAATTATAATCTACGTCTAGTTTGTGTGTTTAGGTAGCTTCGAAAACCTAAGGCATAACGAGAGGGGATCTCAAGTCTTCTTGAACATCATGTATTTTGTATGCATGGTCTATTTTTGATTATAGAGCACTTCCCCGTGCACATTTTACTTATCTCTAAGAAGTCTTTCGAAGTCTTTCGAAGAGGGGGATCAAGAGAAGGGTGTGAGATCTTGTTGCAAATCATATGACAGCTGTTGACAAAACCTGTCAGTCTGACAAAGGGCTGCTCGGCAAAATTCATGCACCAAAGTTATCCCGAGAGATTAAGTTTAGCCAATCAAAGCTTAGCTCCAATCGCGGTTACAGAATTATGTAACAATAGCCCGGGTGCCACGAGTTAATCGAGTTAATCGAGTTAATTGATTTTATCGCATTCCATCTTAAACCGCGACCGTCCTAACTTCTTTCCTTTTCATCTTTCACACCATCCTTTCTTCAAATTCGTGGCTGAAGTTGGAGAGTTGGAGAACATCAACTTTGCCAAAATGTATACAAACTCTTATAACCAGTCAGCATCGTCTAACCCACCGCCTCCCCCCGGTTATGATAGTTACAATCGACCGCCGCAGTCTCCGTACTCGCGTGGTGGTGAGCAACATCGATCATGGAATGGCCATCCTCCTCAAGAGCGTCGCGATGATTATCAATTTCGAGGTCCCTATTCCGATCTTCGTCGCAGTCGCCCCGATGACAACCGCCGAAGTGACGGAGAATATCGCGACCGCTATCGCGACAGTGATAACTACCGCCCTCCTCAAAGTGACTTCACCTTTCGCGTAGAACGCCCCACTGGTATCGACTCATACGTACCATCCGATCGAGAGCAAAGGGACTCCAGAGAGTATGGCTCATACCGCTCCCAACAATGGACATACAGTACTCACCATGAACATAGCTACGGAGATGGACGAAATGCGCCCTTTCAATCTCGTCGCGACGGTCGCGACGGTCACTCACGCCGCAATGACGATCGTAGACGTCATCAACCTTATCGCGACTCGCGAAATCGCACCCAGACTAGGCAACATGGTTTATACAAGCCCTCTATCCCGGCGACTCGGTTACTTTTACTTAAGAAGCACGATGACAACCCGGAATTAATGTTGGGCGATACAGCCGGTCGAGTTACTTACAAACCCATTGAGGAACTGTCCGATAGTGACGAGGCAGAGATGGATATATCAGATAACTCCGATTCCGATGTAGCCGAGCCTGCAGCTAAGCGAATGCGAACTTCCGAGACAGCTGCTACGAAGCCAGAACAGGATGTGCCGAGATGGTCGAACCCCGATCCATATACCGCACTACCTCCTCCTGATGAGAGTACGCGCAAAAAGAAGGATATGGTCCAACTGATTCGCAAGGCACGCGTAGAAGCCGAGGCAAAGAAGCCGACAGCGCCTGCAGAGGGCTTGGATTTTATTTCTTGCGATTTGAGCGATAACGAAGGTGAAACCAAGGCAACTGCGAACAAGGAGGATAGCACGAATGGAAAGACGCAGCCACTAGCCGATAAATCAGGCGCTAACGGTCGCGAGACAACGTCGACACACCCGGCAACCCAAACGCGCAATCTGCCTACCGACGAAATTCAGGTCCAACACACAGATACCCAGCAGTCTATAAAACTTGGCACCACCCAAGGCATTCAAGGTACCCTAGGCACTCAAGGTACTAATAGGAACCCTATTGATCTAACTGCTTCCACGTCGTTTGGTACTCGCAAGCGCACCTTTGATGACACAATCAAGTTACCGCACTCGACTGTGAAAGTTTCAATGAAGTTCAGCGGCGGTGGAAATGTCTTGCCAGCATGGCAACCCAAGGATGATAACTCATGTCCTTGGGTCGTAGCAGATCATTCGTCAACGCCTTCTATGGCTACACGGTAAGGTCATCTTTTCCTGTTCGAGGACCTATGCTTATTTGCGTTAGATTGCATAAGGAGATTGTCGATTTCTACTTGTATGTCCGCCCTCGCAACTTTGAAGAGCGCGTGCGTAATGAGCTGCTCAGCAAGCTCCGGGCGGTTGTTAAGAAGAAATGGGCCGATGCTGAGGTCTATCCATTTGGTTCCTTTGTGTCGGGTCTCTATCTCCCTACCGCGGATATGGATGTCGCAATTTGTTCCAACAGCTTCATTAACCGTAACATCCCACGATACGACAAGAAAAAGGACCTGTATACCTTCAGAGCCCATCTCATACACCACGGAGTTCCCTATCAGAATGATGTCGAAGTGATCTCAAAGGCCAAGGTCCCGCTCGTGAAATTTGCCGACCGAGAAACCGGTTTAAAAATCGACATCTCGTTTGAGAAGATAGATGGCTACCGAGCCATCAAAACATTTTTAGACTGGAAAGAGAAATATCCGGTAATGCCAATCCTCGTGGCCGTAATCAAACATTTTCTACTCATGAGAGGGCTCAACGAACCTGTCAACGGCGGTATTGGGGGCTTTTCGGTTATCTGCATGGTTGTCAACTTACTCAATCAGATGCCGCAAGTTCAGAGTCGTTCCATGAAGCCCGAGCATCACCTCGGAGAACTTCTAATGGAATTTTTCGATTACTACGGTAATCACTTCCAGTATAACACAGTCGCAATCCGCATGAACCCCCCCGGTCTTATTCCTAAGGTAAGTTTTTTTACCCAGTCATCTTCTTAGCACATGCTAATTATCTACATCAGAACAAAGTTAGCAACGTCGTCTATCGCAACTTGGA
Source organism: Daldinia bambusicola (assembly GCA_022478815.1). Classification (NCBI taxonomy): domain Eukaryota; kingdom Fungi; phylum Ascomycota; class Sordariomycetes; order Xylariales; family Hypoxylaceae; genus Daldinia; species Daldinia bambusicola. Next base: position 302,086 of record MU284092.1, on the reverse strand, counting down.
TAGATTGTCTATCCTGGACCCCAATAATCCCGATAATGATATTGCAGGTGGATCTAAAAATACTCCGACTATCCTAGCTCAGTTTTCCAAAGCGCATTCTATACTTCGAGCGCGTATGGCTGAGCTTGCAAAGGGAACCAAGAATGTAAGCTTTGGTAACACAATCCTTGGACCATTGTTTGCGGGCAACTACTCGATTTTCCAGGTTCAAAGAGACTATCTTGAGCGCCTAGCAGCACAAAGGAATCCTAATTACCAACTCCAGGATTACAACTCTCGCGACGTTGTCTGGTGATCCGACGGTATGACGCCGGCCTTACTAGTACCCTGGAGCCCTATTATGGAAGTCGCACGATGCTACTCATAAGTAGTAGATGCTCGGGACAATCCTTGATGAGAATAATGTGGTTATGAGATACCTATTGCGTTTGTTTCGAGGTGGTTAGTGATGTTAGAGAGTGGACCGACACCGGAATCTTCCCTAGGTATTATTGAGGCCCATGGATACACGGCGTTCCGGAAGACGCCCAAGTGCACAGATACCGTTTGTTTCGTTTACCTCGCCGTGTTTCACGACAGAGATGTTCGACAGGAGTCATCCATTCCACCGAGGATGGCACAATGTATTTTAGGAGCCGGAGACTCGGCCGACGCATACCCATGTCGTTGCTGAGCCTCGCTCTACGGTTTTGCCGTATTCCCCTTGCTCCATCATGCCGGCTAGCTTAGGCAGCCTTCAGCCAAGTGGCAAGGGAAAAATCAGATTCGCAGTTTTCACTCTTTCTTTACCTGATCCTATCTCCAGTGGAGAGCTTTAATGTGACTGGACCAGATAGCCCCCCTTTTTTTACTTGCTAACTACCTAGGAATAGTATTAATCCATTTCTACGTTAGAACATATTCACGCCCTTGAAAGCCGAGGGTACGTCTTGCTAATAATTTGCAGATCATGAGCTTTATTGAAAGCACACATTTCTCATTCAATTGAAATATTTTAACTCCAACCAGGGGGTTGATATTGCTGATAGTGTGTCAACTTCCCTTATTTTCTCACTGCGAATTGGGCTTTATGCCGGGTCGTGGAGAGGATAATACGCATACAAGAAGTCAGAAATCCATAGTACTAGATATATCACAACGCTTCAAAAGTAGAAGAGGTATTGATGATAAAGGTACCTATCTAGTACCTAACCAATCATCAACTTCTAGGTACAATATCTACCTCCCCCCGGGTATCATCTACTGCACCGTCAATCTTGTCCTATCGCCTCACACGAATGCTCATCGTCCATCCAGGTGCTACACCACCGGATACATTGTATCCTTTCTCCAAATTGACCCAAGTTCGAGCATCCGCTCGGGAGACGACCTAATACCTCACCGCCGCATCCTAGCTCGGCCTTGCCGGAGAATCCGTACCATCGATAGATACCGTCGTTCGTGGTGGATGTATATATAGTATTGGTCTCGTTCTGCACTGTGAGGTGGTTAGCGATATACGCTCGGTTAGGTACATGCCTTGTTGGCACAGGATATCTAGTACATGTAGGTGTATTTTACAAAGAAGGGAAGAAAAGAGGGGTGGGAGTTTTTCGAGAAAAGACCAGTAGCACATACTCTTGATTTGCCAGTAGTCCGACTTAAACCCTATGCTCGCGTGCTTGACCCAGCCCGTGCAGTCGGCGGACTCGAACTCGAGCGCCAGGAAATTCCTCGACGCGCTGCACGCGGACACTGAGGCTAGCAGTGAAACGGCTGTTGTTAGTGGTCGCATAACTAATGTTTCTCTTCGATTTTCTGTTTATAGACTACCTAAGTAAAGTTGTAATAATATCTATACCTGGAACTATTCTACATGATATATGATTATTATGAATCTTGACAAAGGGGGTTTGCCGAGGCAAGTACAAAGCAGCCAAGTGAAAGGAAAAGACATATAATCGACTTTTTCCTTTTTTTCAAACCGGTCTTTAAGATCTCGCTATATTCCACGAGTTACACACCGGTATTATCCTATTGTCCTTTATTGTACTCCAGTGAAGTGCTTTAGTGTTTTTAAAACTGTAATGATACCTGTCATGTTACTCCAAGCTTGGAATTTCACTATTCAATCCATCATCTATGAGTTGAAGGTATGATATTCTGATATATTGGTAAGTTCAGGAAGAGGGTATCATGACGGCTTAATGTATTGGCCATCAATCCCCATGTAAGCACGTAATTTTGGCGGTTTTTGACCAATCGTGTTGCCTAGTTCGTAGGATCATCCTCTGTATCTACTGGTATGTGACCTATATACGCAGCAACTCAAAACTGACCGCTGAATGAGATAACTTGATTAGCTCAGTCACTCTCGGAAGCAGCATACTGCAACAACCAGTTTCTTCTGGATCTTGTATACTTCAGTGTTTTCAGTCTCAATGGTGACAAACCCCATCGTCTCATAAGCGCAATGGGAGATGCTCTTCTCCAATTCCTTATATTCTCATTGATTGCTCCTACATAGCCTCAACGCTAATCGAATAACCTAGTTGGTTAAGCTCTCGAGTTTAATGTCAGATGCTCAACTAATTCACACGTCATCATGTGTTCGGGTATAATACCCCGATCGGGCGTTGAGCGTCATCATCAAAACTGAAAATTCCCATGGCATTTGAAGATTCAAGTTGCATTTTTCTGTTATATATATATATATATATATATATGCGTATGGTATTTCTTTCTAGTTGTATATTGTTCTATTTATTATAGCGGAATGATGCTCTCTGTATCTGATTTCATTGCCCAGCTTCGCGATTTAGTTCTTAACCCCACGCCACGGCCAGGCCTTCATCCCATACCCGGCAGCCAACCTCTTACCTTCGGCGCAGCGGTGACGCCGCCGCTGGTTTATTATCTTGCTCTTCTTCTCCTTGCTCCACCACCTCCTCCAGCCATCAACTCGATCTATGTCAGGACAATTCGGAACGTCCTTGCTTTGATTTCCGGGATCCTTTTCTTCCGTTTACCACTTGCCTACCATGTTCCGCAGAGTATCGGACTTACTTACCAGCTTGGCCTCGTCGGCCTGTACGGCGGGTGCAGGGTAATAGACGCATTCTTCATAAGCCCCTATTTCTTCAGGCACATCCCGCGGCGGGTAAAGTACGTGCACAAGCCGAGGGTCGAGACATCTGCGCCCGAGGAACCAACCGCAGTGAAAGAATGGTCTGACGGGGGTGTCAAGGAGCCGTATTCCCACAAGCAAGAAACCACCACAGCTGGCAACGAAACTTCAACCGGTGGTAGTAAATCAACCCAAGCCGAAACTGTCCCCAATGCTAGTTGTTCGCAAACCAGCCAAGGCAGACGTTCGAACTTTTCCCTCGGCATCAGCCACGCAGCGCGGCGGATGTCGCATTCCCTCCCGGACGCGGCCTGCGAGTCCTACCACGCGGTGCAGCGCACACTTCACGGACCAGACCCGCAGCCCGTCCTCGAGACGGCGACGACGGAGTGCGGCTGGCCGCAGTCGCTGCGCGACCGCGCGTCCTGGGCGCTCGAGCTCGAGCTGAGCATGCGCGGGGTGGGCTTCACCTGGACGACGGCGGACGTGCGGCACACGCGCAAGACCTGGCTGCCGACGGTGGGGAACCGCGTGCACAGCATCCTGGTGCACACCACGCCGGTCTTGGTGGTAAGTTGGTACGTCGTCAGGGGCATATACTTGCGGTATCTCGCCGCGTCTGAGGACTTGGCGTGGTTTAGCAGCGAGGAGAAGCATTCCCGCGAGCTGTTCGACGAGGTGTTGCCGCTGCCGGTACAGGTTCTACTTACGGGTGCTTTGGGCGCGTTTCTTATGACGGCCTTCTCGTTGGGTCATTCGCTGTTCGCGATCACGCTTAGTCCGCTTGCGCCTAGCCCCTTGGCTTTCTTCCCGCCGCTGTACAGCACTAGGATCTGGGATGTCACGTCGGTGCGCAAGTTTTGGTCCTACGGATGGCATCGGCTGTTTGCGCGATTGTTTCTCGTGTACGGCGTCTGGCCCGGGGAGTGGGTTGAGAGGAAACTATTAGGGAAACGCGACGACGAACCAGCGGATGTGGGTAAAGTTTTGGGTGGATTTCTGTCTAGTGCGTTTGTCCACTCCTTCTCCGTAAGGGGTGTGTTAGGTGGGGATTGGAATAGTGCTGCAGGCGAAGCTAAGTTCTTTGCATTGAACGGCCTCGCGGTTGTAGTTGAAGGTGCGGTTTCGAGAGCAGTGAAAAAGGCGAGGAAAGAAAGGGGCTTTAAGGAGGACATGTGGTACGATGGCTTGGTTGGGCGGATATGGTGGCTTGCGGTTCTCTTAGGTTCAGGGAGGAACTTTGCAAGGGGTTGGGTTAAGTCAGGCTTAGTGAGGGAAATTGCTGGCCAATGATACCCCTTTTACTACTCTATGATCAAATACAGGTATATCATCGGTTGCATATAATAGGTACACTATTCTTAAGCAATGGCTAGGTATGAAGACGGCATGATTAATCCCTACCCAGTGCGGGTGCCGGCGGTAGTTGGCCCTCACGGTGACGTTTAATGAACTCGTCCATCTCCTTCACCACTGTTTTTACCCGAGGATCAACATACAACCGTCTAGGTCTTTGTATCTCTTCATCATTCTCTCTGAAGAATTGCAGAAACTTACCACCCCGGGGATTGTTTTGGTCTGTCTGCTGTTCACCGACCGAATCCTTATTAAACTTCAGCAAGTCTTGGACGAGTTTCATTTCCTCGCCGCTTGTCCCCTCTTCGTCCAACACAACGAAACCTTCCTCCTCACCCAAAGCTGATAGACAGTAAGGTAGTAGGTTCCTTATCGGTATCCAATGGGGTGTATTAACACCTCGAACCATGCTCCAGCCTTTTAAAGCTGGTGAAGAATGGCCTCCTCTGAGATGTAGGCGTACACTCCAGTGTACCAACTCTCTGCAACTTGTCTCTCTTCCCGGTCTTCTTTGCTGGGTTCCCATGAATGTGTATGATAATTCCGATATAAATTTTCTCAATAACGCGCCCCACAAGTTAACCGCCCAAATTAGTTAACTGCCCAAAATTTAATATATTTTTAATTTAATTATAAATAATTTAATTAAAATAATTAAAATTAATTAAAAATAAATTTAATTGTTATTATTAAATGGTGTTTTTATTATTTTATATATTTTTATATTATAGTTAATAATATTATAAATTTTATAATGTTATTAATCTTAACGTTATTTTTTTAAAAGACCCCTTTTAAAAGTTTTTTTAAAAGTTTTAAAATTTATATTTTCTTTTTTAATTTATATAACTTTTTTTTTAATTTAAATAAAAGGTTTTTTATATTATATTTACTTATTTTTAATATATTAATATTTAAAAAAAAAATAATTTATTTTTTATAAATTAATTATTTTTTTTTTAATAATATTATTTTATATAATAATTTATATATTATTTTATTTAATTTATTAATAATGTTAATAATTTATATTAATAAATTAAAATAATAATTAATAATTTAATTTTTAATATAAATATTTTAATAAATAATTTCATTAATATTTTAAAGTATTTATAATATTTAAAATAAAGTTAATAACTTTTTTAAATCTAGTTTTAATAATAATATATAAGTAATTTTAATAATATTTAACATTAAAATTACTTTATTAACATTTAATAATATTAATTTAATAATTTTAAACCTTAATTTAATGTTATTTACAGTAAATAAAATTTAAAAAACCTAATAAAACGTTAAAAAAAAATCCTTTTTACTTATATATATAATATTACGGTAAATTAAAGTTTTAATTATTAAGTTATATATACGTTTTAAAAGTAAAAAAACAGATATATTAAAAAGTTAAAACTTATAAAATAAATGTATAAATATATATAAAATTATAATATTATTATTTTAATAATAATTTTAAAATTTAATTAATAAATAACTTTCGTAATTATTAATAATTAAAAAACGTTTAATATTTATAATATATTTTTTTATATATTTATTAAAATGTGTAATTTATTTTAAATTCATTTTATTTATTATTTAATTATTATTAAAAGGTTAAATTATTTAATTATTAAAAAATATATTATTATAATATTATAAAATTAAATGTATTTTACTTATAATAATTATAAATAAAGGTATTATTTAACTTTATAAATTAATTATTATAAATATTATAAATTATTTTTTATTATTAAATTTTATTTAATAAAGTTTAAGCTTTTTTTTAAAATTTATAACCATTATTCTTATAATAATAATATTTATTATAAATCTTATTTTATTAAAATTAAATATGTTTTTAATTATAATATTATATTTTATAATTATATTTTTTATAAATTAAAATTACGTGCGAAAAATTTTAAACTATTTATATAAAACTTTTTAATAATTTATTTAATAATTTATATATATTTATAAAATTAATTAACGTTATATAAAGTTTAAAGTTTAATTAATTTTAATATATATTTTACTATATTTAAAAAGTAATATATTAATTATTTCTTTAATATAAAATAATTAAAAAAAAATATTTAAATATTTAATTTAATTATATATTAAATTATTATTTACTTTTTTATATTAATTAATTTATAATGTTTTTTTATTATATTTATATATTATTATACGTTTTTAAGTTTATTATATAAAGTTTTATACGGGATTTTATATACGTTTATAATTTTTTTAATATTTAATTTTTAATAATTATTAAAAATATTTAACATTAAATTTATTTTAAATTTATTTATAAAGCGAAACATGTTAAATTAATTAAATAATTAATATTTTAAATAGGTAAATAGTATTTTAAGATATTTTAAACAGTTAACTAATTTAAGCAGTTAACTTATAGGGTATATTACTGTTAATTTAAAGTTTTAAGATCTGTACAAAATATAAGCCGATGATCTTACCTCGTTCAACTTTTGTCTTTTCCGGAATTTGACTAGATAACTTCCCACGTATCTCCTCCGTAGAAGTATTTGTTGATGTTATTGTATGGGACTGCTGCTGTGGTATTCTGTAGGATCCAGTGCGCTTGCGGGGCAGTTTGGGAGAATCTACCTCATATTCATTCCCATCATTGTCGCCTTCGTCATCGCCATTTTGGTAAGCAACGGCGGAACTCGCTCTGCTGGAGCTACCTTGGTAGGGATTCTGGGCAGCATGCTGAAGTAAAAGCTTCTTAGGCTCGAGCAAATTATACAACGTCTTCTTGTCAAACTCTGCGCCTGCCGTAGTTAGATGAGCAATCATCCAAATCAGAGACGTGTCGCTAAGCAAAGTGCTGCCTGAGTTCCCACCTCCAACATCTCCGTGCTCTCCCACGAACCAGCACTGTTTCAGACGAGATCTTGACGGCAAAGCCCCAAAGTTAGGTTCAGGTTCCCAGATAACTGGCCGAAAATGCTTCCTCCTTTCATCTAAAGAAAGAGCATGGTAGCAGTAGTCCACATTGTCAGGTATAACTGTGCGTACAGAATGAAACGACTTGTCCTCTGGCTGGGGAATCTGGAAGGGAATTGGAATCCCAAGAGCACTTACAGCGTCCCAAATCCCAATGGCTTTAATTTTGACGCTCCTGGAAGTAAATCCCGCTTCTTCAAGATCCCCGACCAATGAATGAAGATCGCTCAACTCCTGGAGATTTTCTTCGGAATTTTTTTTGTGCATGGCAGCTTTCCAGCTTCTGAACAAGATCGGGAAATGGGATAAACCTGGCTTGGTAAGGATACCGATATCTTTGATGAGCCTTGCTAAACAGCAGGCTGTAAAGGCGCCGCGGGAGAAACCAACGAGATAAATTTCGTCCTTTTCCTTGTTGAAGTTATGGCACAAGAAGCTGTACGCATCCCTGATGTTGGTGGATATGCCTGTGAGAATTCGCTCTTAGTCCACGTAACTAGACAATTTACCTAGTATATCGAAGTTCAGGTAATTTATCGGGTCACATATGATACCTCTACCAGTAGCACCATCTATAGCTCTCCCAATTCTTGATGTTCCTCGACCAATCCCCGTCTGATAATACACAATTTGAAGGATCTGGGTACTATCTTCGAAGGAAACGGCCTTGACGCATCGAGCAAGTCGAGCAACATTTGTGAGGGGGGCGGCAGTGCTAACGGCGTCCATCCACGTCCCATCGCAGCAAATAAACAAGCGCTTCTTGGGACATTCGGCAACCGCTTGTGCAGCATCTGGTGATGATTGATTCGTAGCCATTGGTAAGTAAAACTGTGTGTCGAGGAAATGTCAAGAAACACATTGGGATTCAGATGCAGTAGGCACCAAAGAAATATCCAAGGATACCTCGACAGGTAACTACCCAAATACTAAGGAGGCAGGCAAGTGGGTGACAAAATAATTTACAGACAGAGTATTTTGAGGAGGCTCAAAGTCTGCAAATTATTTGGCCATCCCCCTTGTCCGGCTACGCAGCCTTATCAGATTTGAAGCAAGTCACGTAAGAAATTTGGCGACCAAGGCTTCGGACTCCAACATAATATGAGCTGAAAACAAGGATTTTCATTCTAGATTCAGCAAAAACCCAATCAGAAGAATTGCCAAGGTGGATAATATAACTATCAAAAAGTAGCATATACAAATTCAACGCGTGAATCGGCGATGGGAAATAGTCTGATTAGGTAGAGTTTCCCCGAGAAGCCCATCGCCGACGCAACCACTCGGTAGGGATGAAGTAATACTTTATAGTTGTTACACGGCCACGTTGACAAGAGAATGTTGAAGTATTTTGCAACTAATAAGAATGTTAGGATTGCTAAGAATGAGGTTATTGGCTATGATGCATCACAAGGACATGCACGTCTCAGGCAGCTGCACAAATATTGGTGATCAACCGGTAATTAGGTTGAAAAATACTGAGGTCTCGCCCCTTCGAAGAGAAGGAGAACCCAGGGCTCTTGAGACTTTAGAAGATTATTGTTGAACTGAATATTCTATTCCAACCCCTTACTCCAACCCAAAGCGCAGGTCAGCTCTTGGGTATTGCTATGATAAGGGTAAAAGCGAGGTAGCCTTGCGTTCGGCGTGCTCTCTATTTGCGCAAAGACCAAGTGAGTAGCGTAACATAGGTACCTAGCTTAATGGATACCAAGAGCAGGAGATCTTGACGCACATAGTATCGCCCGCATTTATGTATTTACTTACCTGTTATCAATAAGCGATCATAACGGGTTAATGATAGTCCAAATTCGGAATCAACGGCGTTGAAGTGTGTATGCGGCTCTGTCGTATCTCAACTCATCGTCTATCATGCAGAGTACTAGGTAATACCATCAACATTTACCCACATGGTAGATAATAACTATAGTATAATAAAATTAGACTCTAAATATCCATATAATATTGGATTGCTTAGTCTATATATCTCTTAATTATATCCAGCTTCTTCGATCTTGAGACGTGCTCTATTTCGAAGAGATACCTGTGAGCAAGTGAGTGGCCAATGCGTGGCAAAAACAACAAGAGCTGGAATCAAGCCACATAAGCCTATCAATAATCAAATGCGCAGCCGACCGAAGTCATGGTTTATTATTGATAGAAGTAATTAATATCCAATCTAATGTCATAACTGTTCAAGCATTAGTTGAATGCAATTAATTCTATACGAAGTAAGCAATTGGGTATGACAGGAACCTAGTATATCCACCCCCATCAGCCCGTGTAGAGAGATTACAACTCCTCCCCACGCCGTTTGTTACGTGACGAGTCATCAGCGGATCTCCGCTACCTAATTCCACCTAAGCTAATATAATAAACGTAGCCGCAGGATCGAATGACTAGCAGTCTAGTTGTATTGACTCTCGCGTAGTCCTTAACACCCAAGTTTCCATCTTGTTGAAACTAGCCGACTCTCCATATGATAATGGGGATGATATAGCCTACATGTTGTTACCCCAACGCCGCTGATAATCGCTTTCGTACAATACCTGACTTATGCACCTAGAGGTAGGTTTAGGTAGATACTTAGAATTACAGTTAGATTCCGCTCCTGACTACCCAATGCCCATACCGCGATAGAACCTAGGTAGACTACAACAGCATTGCACAGTAACTCTTAGCCTTATCTCCCGCTAAACATAATTAAACCAATCCCCAGGAAGAATTAAAAAGAACGCCATCTCCATCTCGCCTAACCCCAGGTTCGCGAAAAGATACCTACCTACTTAGCTAGCGCCGCCTGTACCTATCTAAGCTACTTATTCATTAGTGCGCGCCGACCGGACGGATCCGCCTTATCACCGCGGAAGCTTTGTACATAGCGAGACCGCCACCAAGGCGTTCTGGGGCTGTCTGGATCCCCCAAATCCCCCAAGTCAGAGTATACCTAGTAAAGGGCCTAGAACCGGGTTTGCGGATTGGCTAGGTTACGGGGCTGTGCCGCGTGGAGGGATCGGAGATAGTGTGCTATTAGTGTAGGTAAGGAACGCTCAGACTTCACACTATGGGCTTGGTAGTTAGGCGGGGAAGGGGAGAGGAGGATGGAACATTTCCTAAGGTGCCTCAGCAGCTCATTCAAGATAATACAGTATGGGGTTTATAGAGGATTAGATTAAACTAGACTGGGTACCTAGACTCATAATTAGTTGGATGCTTGTTAAATTAAATGCCCTTCTTTTCAGCTGGGTTATATAGGCCGATAGGTAGACGTACTTAGTAAGGCCTTATCTGGATGCGGAGATTGTGCGGCTAACTTTTTACCGTTTGGAGCTGGAAGTGTTATGTTGGTGAGAATGAGAGTGAGTGAGCATGACTTTGAGCTGTCATGAAGGAATATTCAGGCGGACTGAACTAACCTCATAAACTCAGCCATCTAAACCGATGGGATGAGGCGGAATTATATCCACTTCTCATTTTGCATGAATGAATATCACTTGTACAGTCAGATTTTACCTTGTTAGCATGAGTCTAACCTGGGCAGAGGTTGTGGTAATGAGTTAAGTTAGGTTAGGTAGGTAGTTGCACTTTTCATGTGGACGCGTCAACAGTAAGCTACTAACGAACTTCGCGACAAGCGATGAAACTCGATAAGTTTGTCGGGTCGAAAGATGGCAACCAAAGAATTATCACCGTCGAGCACAGGCCTACGTCATCTTTTTTGGCCCCCAACGACTCTGGTTTCGGGACTAACGAATATCATCTTATACATAGTATGGGCGCATCGCTTGTTACTAGTCTCGTGTCATGTACCAAAGACCCGGGACAGCTGAATTCCTAGGCATTGGTATTGCTTATTGGTTCTCTATCACAACCTCATCACCAATCAACCTCGGCATCCTGTTTGTTTTCTTTTGCCCATGTAATATGTAGTTTCCCGTCACAACTCTTCCAATGCCGCCCTTATCCCTATCCCGCCTCAAAACGCTCGTGAATCCATACATCCCATCCCATCCCATCTCATTCCATAGCAAACAAACACTATTCGCGGCGAAGTGCATATCTCCATAACACTCATCATCCTAGCGTGGTTGTCTTGAGTTCATCTTGGAGTATTATCCTAGGCCGGGCGTCGATATTATCCGCGTATTATATAATTAGGATAAGATGGAACCAGCGGATTGTAACTAGGTCCAGTATAAGAAATCCACCGATTCCCGCCGAACCAGACAATCGATTAATCAATCAATCATGCTACCCGAACAGGTGAGTGGGTATAAGGGAGTATAAGCTCAAGTAGATGAATTTCTATACCCAGCCAGGAAAACGATGCATTGACGCATTCTTCTGCATAAGGCAGATTTTCTCTTGTTTTGTTTCTTGTTTCTTTTTACCTACCTCAACCTAGTCCTATTCCATTTTGTGCGAATGTTGCCTCCCCAAACGGGCGAAATCCGCTTCAAACCGAAACGCGGAAGGATTGGCCGGAGGCTTTTGGACGGTTTCGAGAAGCTTCAGATTATTCACCTCGGTGATCCTCGCGGAATTTTCACATGCAGGGACTCGAGTTAGAAACTCATCTACCTGCCTTTCTACAACTCTTATTCCCGTTTTGTCAAGTCTCGTCTAAATGGTTAAAAAGGGAGTTTTGTTTTGCGTCTCGATTAGTTAACTCAAGTACTGTTATAGAAGTCGAGGTAACAACCATTTGTGCGATTGAGGCGTTCTTCTCAACTGTGCCGCATGCCGCTGTCAGTGCGTACGGTCATGCAACTGCAGGGCTAAAATCCTCCCCTTGCATGACTCCAGCTTTAACGCGCGCTATACGTACGATTCAAATTTGATGGTGGTAGTTAGCCCAATACTAGCACATATCGCAGTTACGGGTATCTCAAAGGTGGCACAATTGCGCGTAGTAATTAATGCGCCTAGGTATTAGCAACCTTCCTGCTCTTATGCGGTGAATACCTAGTGTAAATACATCCAGGTAGCTTACCTACCTGGTACGCAGTTTCATTCAATGTTTACATAAGGTGCCTAAGGTGTAAGGTGAGGTATGAACAGATGCACCGAGTTATTATTGTCGTGACGCCTACGTAAACATGTAGTAATAGGCTATCAATATCAGTAACCATGTTTGATACTACCATGTAACGATATCATAGCGCTATACCCCCAAACCCCCCCCCAGATACACTTCTTCAATATCTATTTCTGGAATTATTTGCCATCTGCAGACGTGGTAGTATGGCCTAGCATGGCATATCATAGGATGAAAAAAAAAAAAAAAAGTAGTACATAAGGTAAAAAGCAAATACCGAGGGAGTCCTGCATTGCAACGGATCGGTGCAACCGAACCAGAACTTTACCGAGCGGGCAGTTAACCTTCTAAGTTAGTTGGAGCTTATTAAGACGGGAATGATGCAAACTAAGATATGATCTCGCATATGGAAAAATTACCTTAGGTACATTAGGTAATGTAACACGGGTGATGCCCAAATATAGGAATTTTAAAGTGTGCAGGTACCTGATGTAGGTAGTGTGCTTCGTAACGATACACACCACCACCACTCTTACTATTACTGAATTGGTAATTAATTCGTTCGTGCTAAGATTAAAGCGTCGTTTATTACGAGTTTATTCACAGGCACTACCCTCCCTATGCTATGTAAAAACAGACCAAAAAAAAACAATAGTCTGCCTCTGCGCCGGTGGATCCTACACTTCTGTGCCACCAAATATCTTCGCCGTTCGTGTTATATATGCAGCTAATGTATTAAATCATATTAATCACTCAAATCAAATAATCACAACTGAGAAAAGAAAAAAAAAGGAAGAGTCATCTTTTTTTTTTTTTTTTTACCGAATGTTGGATTTCCATTTCAGTAAATTAGCTAACTATTGGTTTTACCTGTCGGTCAAGCCGACAGGATCCCTCATCAATGCTCTCAACCGTCATTAACAATCCAATACGAAGTTACCCAACCCATGAATGAATTTCATTTTTTTTGGCTGCCCCTCAAGGACCCGGAACTCCAGTGAACTGTATATTCCCCTTTATCATTGTGTCCCTATAGGCAATCAATGCCAGAATGCATGCTATCCGCCGCTTTCCGTAGTTACCTATTATGCCAAAAACCCGTCATGTTCTGCACCTAGTGACCCCATCCCATTATTAAGAAATGCTGTGCGTGTAGGTATGATAACGGCAGTGTTCCACCCAGTCTATGGGGAAAGCAGCAATGATAGAGAGGTGAGAAATCTGCAACCTCTTTTTTGGCGTCTTACACCGCTCGTAACAATTTGCGCCTTTACCCCGAAAGGAAATCCGTAACTCCTGGCTATAATGCACCGAACAAAAAGAAAAGAGAAAAAACCCAACAAATGAAATGTTTATCGTGAAGTAATGCTACTTCCGAACATACGGCCCCACATACCCCTTCCGGTTCGAGCGCGCTTCGTTTTCGCACTACCGTCCTGGAGAGCTCGTAAATCATCGGCGCTAATTTCGTATGGAAGTAGCTGCTTGGCATCCTTGCTGCGATAACCTCTGGTACGAGCAGTCGGCTGCGGCATGTCGATAACCACCTCAACCGGAGAATCGTAGAATGAGCCGTCAACATAGGAAACGTAGCCGTCGCCCGGTTCTGATAACGGTGTGGACGACCGGGAGTGATGCAGAGAGGTAACTGAGGAAGCGTAAGAGCTGCCACTGCTGCTGCTTGCTGACGAGCTGTAAACCAATTCCGGTGGCGTAGACAAATCCTGCGCCATGCGAGCGGCTTCGTAAGGTGGCGTAACTTGCCTCGACCGCGAGCTGTCGCGTGAGCTCGGAGGCGACGGGAGCCGAGCTGACCATTCTTCGGCCTCCTGCTGCTTCCGTAACTTTTCCTTGCGCTGCATGCGACGGGCGTGAGAGGCCTCAATGTTCTCGCGGATAGGTGCCAAGAAGGGGTCTAACTCGCGGTAGAGGTCCTCTTCAGTAATGCGCAGCTCCCATTCTAATAGGAAAAGCAGTTGCTTCTCCATTAGGTTAACTTCCGTCCGGCTGAAACCGAAGCTGTAGGCTTCGGTGTTCATGTGGCTGTAGCCAGCCCAGTGCTTGTTCTTAGGTGAGCTGTCGTTGAGATACTTCGCAGAGAGGATGAGTGCAGCCAAGAAAATCCGGTGGGTCGTGCATCGCAGACCCTTGGCCATGGGCTGAAGTCGGGACTTTAACCGAGTTAAGTAGACTAGGGTAGACATCAGAGTCGGGACCTGCACGTTGGAAGAGCGAACCAGTTGAGTGATAAACTCTTCTAATGTCGGTAGACTGCTATCGTCGCAACGGACCGCTTTCGGAGACGGCGTTCGGGGTGGTGTGGCGTACTGCGACTTGTTCTGAACCGGAGGAGGCATCATAGTCGGATCGCACTGGATGACATCGCGCGCTGCACGGGCCAGATATGCGATCATCGCCGGGCTTACTGGCTTATATACAAAGTGCTCGAGGGCGGCGGCGTTGAGCTCGCTCATAGGTATCCTGGTTGTCGAAGACATTATGTATGATGGATGACGTGCGTTGCTAAGACGAGGTATCAAATGTTTATGATATCCGGCAACGACCTTGATTATATTCCCAAGTGCAACGGCAGCTTGGAAGAAAAAGAATAAAAATCCGGGGAAGCGAAGACGGATGGGATGGACAATTGGTAATATATTAAGCACCAACGGTGTGTGACCAGGGATGTTTAGCTCGTGTGAGTGTGTGTGTATGCGATAGGATGGAGGATGTGGAAAGGTGTATCACGAGGCGGAGCCTGTGGTCATACCTAATCAGAACTGAGAATGACTTAGTAGGCGCAACGCTGAACGACCACTTAATTCCCACAAATTACTGTGAAAAAGGTACTTTTCAAAGGGTACCTTCTGCGCTGTGTGACTTGAGGACGGCCGAGGATGGGTGGTCGAGGCTGAGCCAAAGTAACTAAAGTACTGGGATACCTGGCAAGATCGACCGCTGACGTGCCAAAGTCGCCTGGGCGTGTGGGCTGGTGGGCTTGGGTGGGTTACTTGGCTGGGCTGGAACTCGGAAAAGAGAAAGTGGGTACCCAAATTGTGTCAGGGGTCCAAGTTTATTAAGTTGCAGAGCCTACCAAAAAGGAGGTGGCAGCAGCTAGTGGCAGGTGCTTGGGATATGCAGCTGCTTGTGCCTAGCTTGTGCGGGTGCCCTAGGTACCTAGGTTTAGATATGCAGGGGGGGGGGGGGGGGGGGGGTTAGAGAGGGAGGGGTCAGGCTCCCTATCTGGACTCCGGATTTGACCGGCAGGGGGGTTCCCAGTTGCCTAAGTTGAACCTTCAGAAAATAAAAAACAAAAACTAAAGGTACGTTACTCGTCCGTACAAGTGGGCCTCCCGGATCTGCTTCGGAATGACGGGGCTCGCTTCGTTTAAAAGTTGTTAAAGCTTAATGAATTTGTCTCGCTTCTTTCCGGACGTGGAGACAATATAGACGATGGAGTCGAATCGTTGCAAAACTCAAATAGTCTCACTATGCTGTTCTTCCCTTTCCCACTTATGGATTAGGAATGGGATGATGGTGAATCAACTGTCGCTTGTACGCGTAGTTGATATGTGGCTTCACTATTAAGAGTGGATTTCCTTTTTATTCCCTTTCGGGCTGTCGAAGGCGTATTAGTGCAATAATGCCGATTGCGCAGACGGGGTTTGGTGAAATATTAATGCCTGCGATGCTGACGTGGATGTAGCTACCAGAAGGCGAAAGGCTGCCGAATTTTTTATAGGCGATGGCTAAGTCAACTAAGCAGCTAGGCTTAAAAAACTTGTTCTGCTCAGTAAAGAGTGGCGACGATGTAAAAAAAAAGAATGAAGGCGAGGTTCCCGAGCCGGCGGAAGACCTGGAAAATACTAGATTGGTTGGGAATGACCGTATAGGTTCGAATAAACCGAACTGCAAATAACGATTGTGCCTTGGTCAGAAAATCCTGGCAATAAAATATCTCCGAATGGGAGAGATGGTACGTCGTCTTGCGTAGGCTGAATGGTCGCCAATGTGAAAAAGACTGACGAATCTGCCGCTGATTGCTGACGAGTAAGTGAAAAAGTGGCTCCCGATGGCTCCGAGCCTCAAGGCGCAGTCTGTTCGGGGGTCTGGCGGGGGGATCTTATAAGAGTTGAAATAACAAAGAACCTCGGGCTGGACTTTAAGTCACAAGGACGGACTACTAGTAAGACGACGCGCAAAAAAGCTTCGTAACACTAAAATGATGAGTGAATGGTGTGAGCTGTAAATAACATTCAAGCCAAAACACTACAGCTTTTTTGTTGTCGGGTAGCGGTGTGATTGTGACTAGTTGTGTCTCGTACTCGTAACTCGACTGTGTCGTGTCTTGTGTCCCAAAAAGATTAACCTGGGTTGGAGTGCAAGCAAAGCCTGATATATAGGTAATAAGATCTACCCAAGTATTTTTTATTAAGACCCGGGGGAGGGGGCAACTTTGTCGATCCTGTCAAGGAGGTTGTCGTGGAAAAGAGGGGCTTTCCAAATGGAAGATTGAAAGGTATGCGATAGCAATTAATTGCCGAATAGTTCTGTTGGGAGGGAAAGCAAAGATGACGATGATGGATATGATTAAGACTAGCCGGAGTCTAGAAGAAGTGGGTTTCGTATCGTCAAAATCTCGTATCGCTCGTTAACGTTTTAACCTGTGTGGCTGTCTCTGTCGTAATGATAAATAACCGGTTCCCTTCAATACTATCAATACTGTCGAAACAAAACCAAACTCATTCCACACGGTGGATTATTTCTCTGGGCTTGTCGACTAGCGGTGCTCTCGGTGCTCTCTATAATGATGAAAGGGAATACTGTGATGGAAGGGATCTGATGGAGGGGGAGTAAAGAAAAAGGAGTGTGCGTCTTCAGATCTATATCTACTTTTTTTTTTTCGGTCGCCTTTACACAGGGGGGTTTTCCCTAATAGGGTTCCATCTGTTGCGAATCGTAGGATATCCAGGTAAAGATGCTAAAGGTGGTAAAGGTATGTCGTGTAGATGGTTACGAATGGCTACGAATGGCTACGAATGGCTACGAATGGGCCAGGGACCCAGTCCAGCCCATCTTACCTATTTTACCTTTTCACCTATTCGTTCGTTTCTATTCGCCCCTAAAGTTGGGACGTTTGGGATGTTTGGGATGTTTACAAACGTTAGACCCCAAAAGGCTGGAGCCGCGATGATGTGAATGGCTGGCGGCTTACAACTCATCCAGGGACCCGCCCGCCTACAGTATGCGCCCGCATGATCCCTTTGATTGAGACGGGTTAAGAATGACGGGAATGATGAATGATACATGCCTGGTAAGAAGCGGGTGAATGGTTCATTGGTGTAAGTGGTTCAGAGCTTAACGATTTGAAACAAGCGGGAGAGGGGTCGGGACTAGGCCAAGAGGCTCACTGGAACCATCCGGGGCCAACCTTTTTACTGGCCTATTACACGTTGCTACACTAGCGTGCTAGGGGGGGCTGCTTCTAGTCGCCAGGGGACCTGCCACAAGAAACAATGTAGCTGCGCGGACGTTGTACATACATTATAGCGCCTAGATAGCGCCATTTAGGCGCTAGAGATACCTACATTATGTAGTATCTTGGTATTGTACGAAGTACAATACAATACAATACAATACAATACAATACAATACATGAATAGCCATACACATCTATTCGTCAGTTGAGACCTTGGGCGCGCACATCGAGGTTCCAGCTAGCGCAAATCATCTCCCTTCCCTTTTAACGAATCGAACATAACGTATCGAGCCTTAACTTAGAATCGAAACAGCTTTATACAACCCATCAGCCAATGGTCGATGGGGAACCGACCACTTCCGTCGCAACTTTCTTCACCTTATAGCACATGGTAAGAAATAGAAAATAAAAATAATGACCTACCAATGGACCCGCGTCGTCAACATGGATCTGGGAAAACGGGTCGAAAATACAGTTACACCTGATCGAGGCCAATCAATCTTGCATGACAAGAAATCAGATTATCGGACTAGAAAGACAACTCGACCTTGGTAGAATATTGGTTCATTGTACACCAATTCATCTCGGGGATAGCATCGTCCATCTAACAACATTTACATACACCCTGCCAAGTAGGTATTGTCTTATAGATTCAAGATGGATCTCGAAACGAAACGAAACATGGGTTGTTAATCACTCCGGGGCTTTCCCCAGTTTTCCCTTTCTTCAATGCCCAACTTACGTGGAGAGTATTATTCCCCTCCCTTGGAAGATCTTTGACCGACTCTTTCCACCTAGGTAAGACTTTGCTAGTAGCCTTTGGTATATCTTCAAGCAAGCCGCGGTGTGCATATCGATATGATATCCTCAATTATCGATAATTGGTGGAATGTGTCTTCAGGATGAAAAACAGGGTTACAACCAATGGCGTGCTATATAGGCTACTACCGTCGTGGCAAGGGCCCACGCAAGGGAGCAGAGGAACACATGCCAATGACTAACGACAACATAGTGTATTGCACTATACATTATCGCGAGTGGTCTTCAAAACGGGTCCTGATATTTGTTGCTTCCATCTATCGAAAAGTTCGTCACTCTGGCCCCTCCTATCGCCCTGCCCAAATATGCACGCATGTCCGGTTTTGATGACATGAATACTTGTAGTTGGCTTGTGGATGGTAAATAAAATAATTATGACTCAATACGAACTTCTACGTGCGGTATCATTACAGGAAAACCAAATTGACCAATTTAGTCGTGTCCATACATTGGGATTTACACATCTGTGCTTACCCCCTCCAATATCATCAATATGTATTTCCTAATTTGGACAATGATGTCGCCGTTGTGGCGTTTCAAGATTTATCCGAAATCTCCCTCACAACCCCTTGAATATGAAAATCTACATCATTAACAATTATCGCTGGAATGAGGTACCCCTCCAGTTAACAGTATCTCCTTGATCAAGGGGCTTTCTATACTATGTAATATAGTATAGTCTTTCCCCTCACTCAATGCCCCCCTTGAAGCCACGCATTCCATCACCTCGTGCGGGCGTAAGGCTCCTCTTAATGCCCTGAGAGCCCGTGCAAGAACCTACAACCTGGACCCTGGGGAATGTCTTATCCAGCCCTAGCCAACGATCTTGGTCAGTGTCACGGACCACAGACCCAATCACGATTCTCATAAGCACCGTCATCATCCCTGATCTCTTGATAATTACCGCATCTATTACAATATCAGCCAGGGCCATCGATGAACGAGGGTAAGTGTGCATTTAGAAACCGAAAAGCAACTTGCATCACCGCGATGACTTGTCAGGCACCAGAAAGCACCTCCATGTGGAAATCAGGCCATTAACTTAGTGCTCGTGAAATTTCCTAACTCAAAATAATTCGAATATCCAGCGGGAAGAGGAAAAGGAATGCATCACATTTGACCGACAACTCTTAGTTAGGTGCATAGTAGTAGTTTTGCATACCGCAACCCGGGCCGACCCCATCCCACAGTGAAAACCTTGCAGCTAAGCAAGAAACCGTTCGGGCCAAGACTTCACCGCCGTTCAGTAACATCTGAGAGGCAATATATTCCCGCTTACAGCTATCCGTAGAAGGAAGCTGAATATTACTGTACGTGGGGACCTACTATATATGCATGTATCTAGTATAGTCGTCCGTATTCCTGCCGGTATTCCTACCGGATAGCTGCCGGCCTGGTAAAATGGAAATGCAGGGACCAGGAGAAAATAGCGATCGGTTATTGGCTGCAATCGCCTTGAATCGAAACCATCTAGGCTACTAGGCGATCCAATCATGGGGAATTGCTTAGTTACTGTGCTATTATACGGGATCTAGTATCATTTTATGCCGTGTGGCTGATGACCTAGACCTTTTTCTCTCCGGACCGGTAAGGATCGGTGCTCGGTAGGCCAAATGGCAGGTGCAGATGGGTCAGCCACGTATTCCGTACATCATGCCTCTGCCTCATGAGGCGATAGACAGCGCATTCGTACATTACACGTACATACATATATACCTTAAAAGTTAACATAGTGTAGGCATACTACGTTAGGTATACATACACACATACACGCACATACACAAACATATTATATCCATATCGATCACATAGTTATTAGCAGTATATTATTTTAGGTACCCATGAGCAAATTGAGCAGTCAAAAAAGGCAATCCATTGTTTACACGTTGCATATACAGGAGCTGTTGCCGTTGCCTGCAGCTAACTGACGTTACGTTGCGACGAATAGACCAGAAATATGCCTTGGGGATTAGAATAACAAAGCAAAACCGTCGCCGTTATGGCCTGATGATCTCAGCCGCCCTCGCACACATTCGGCAGTATACTATCTATATTGGTATAAAAAGAAGGGTGGAAGAGCCTCGGTCGAAGTTTACGTCCAAAAGGGAAAAGCAGAGGTGTGGCTCACGCTCCTCGCAGATCCAATCGTTCCCCTCCTCAGGCCTCAGTCAGCACATCAGCAGTTCTTGTTCAACCCTCCCCACGCTGAAGAATCGTCGATCCCCTTCCCCAAGCGGGAGCTAAGACTGTGGCTTACTGCCTTACGATGTCTCGCTTGTCCCGCTTCGAGGAGGGGGAGGTCTACATAGTAACTAACTGTCCATCTCAACTCGGGCCTACATACTACTATCACTACCGAGAGTAAATCTTGACGCGGTAGTTGAGCCGCCACTACATGTCGTATAATTCTCCGTTCTCCGAAATGATATGTACTTGAAAACTTTCTGCGCAGTAGATGGTGCGTCGGCGTCCCTCGTGAGTGGCCGTTAACAATTTTACGTAGAAGCCACACGCATAAGTATAGCTGGGACGGCATATATCCGATGCACGTTAACATACCTTAGGTTAGTAGCTTAGCCTAGGTAATGTCTTTCTCCGCCACTTTTCTTTAAACCCGTGATTGCTGCCCCCGCTCCACCTATCGGCCGACGTGCACACCGCCGACACGCTACCACTCAAAGGTTAGATCTCCGGGTGGGTGTGGATTACATACCTCCTACCTACATTCACAGCAGCAGCAGCAGCGGTAGCAACGGCCGAGGCATAATATGTGATAAGCGAGCGAGTATACGATCAATGTTATTACTGTCTCTTGCTCTGACAAATAGTTTACTTTTCCGCTCCACATTCACAGGCTTCAATTCGCACCGGCTGAGCTGCATGTCTCGATAGAATGGAAGGGCAGACCGGGTAGTAAACAGGTTTGAGCTCGCGTCTGTGCGTCCGAGTTTTCGATCACACAGCACAGCTTTTCAGACAATAACATTGAGCAAAAAAAAAAAAAAAAAAAAAAAAAAAAACCACAAGATTGCGTATCGTGTTCCCTGAAACAAATATACGCATACGACGTTACTTACTTCCCTGGAAAGCAGTTGCTTCCGGAGAAGCGGGAGACCTGGCGGTATTTCGAGGCTGAGGCGGTTGCTGCTACCGGTTTCGAACGACGACGACAACAACAGCGCGTCTACCGGCGTATAGTATGTTACGGCATTCTTACGCGCCTCTCTATGGCCGGCAAAGTAGCTATCCGCCCGAGATACTCCGTACCTAGCTTAGGTAGGTAATTAACCCTAATTTCATTTATCCCTCCATCTTCACCCTCATCCTTCCGCCCCGCTCCGTTTCATCAAGCGCAGTTAATATATTATATGATACTCTCCCAAGTTATTTTGTTAAGCGCCGCGCTTGTGTCTTACTTCATTTCAGGTAGGTACCTATCTAAGCTATCTCTAAACGCCTATACTATATATTAGCAGGTACCTGGAGCTTGCCGCCGAACCCCAGATAACTTGAATTTATATGCTGTACGCATCCGGCAGGCGGATCCGCCCCCGGTCTCCGCGCGCTTAACTCCCTCAACGGAGCCAATCAGACGCTCTGCTCGGCTTAAAAATAGCAGCATCCCGCGTTTCCCCTTTGCGAGCAAACCGGCGGTTCTACTCGTTACATGATATACACTGTGAAAAATAGAGATACACAATTAAAGCGTAGTGAAATTATCAAACTATCTCACCCCAGTCCATAATTCGAAAGAAAGGAATTCTTCAATGCAAACGCCCGGATCCTTCATATTCCTACTTTATACAGATCACGTAGAATACCCGGGTGGCTCTCCCGCTCCCTTGCGCTCGGGTATTTCCGCTACCGGCAGGAGGAAACTACCATGTACGCCTCCCGTTATGATTGTGTTCTGCAAGGCGGTAAAATGCTAAATAAAATCGTGGCGATGATAATGAGTCAACCTAGAAATAAACATCAAATTGGAAGATACGCAATGTATCCTCATTAATGCATCGCCTTCGAAATCCAAAAGTAGACCCTGAGAGTAGGTAACTAGTCCAAATAAAAAACATCCTCATGTGCAGAACTTCCCACTGTACACAAAATCCGCTTTCACCAATACCCGGCCCAGTATTGCGGCACGGATTTACCTGGTCAGCCTAACCTAACGGAATATGAAAGAGCAATGCCCCCCGGATAGCATACCGGAAAAGCGGGTCTATATAGAGTTCACCGGTTACCGCAGGGCCGAATATCGCTCCCGTCTTACACGCGGCCAGAGAGTGTAACTTCCATGCGTCTTCTAATATCCCTCACGTCGTGATTTATTTCTCCGGGGCTATGGAATCTAATAGTGGTATAGCGCACCAAATGATGTCGAGTACGTCCGGCCAGCGAGCCTTAGAGTCAACCTTGAAATTGGATTTCTTTTCAAAGTATCTAATCTACAGCCACGGTTTTTGATGGTTTGTAGTCCCTACCAGAACCCCGGAGTTTCTCCTGTATATTTCAATACCTCTTTATAACAACAAAAAAAAATTGTTCCATAGCTATTGAGTATTGCCTAGATCAGACATGAGCAATGCGTATAGTTGAAACCATACTATCTTCATATCTACAAGGCATTCATATAAACCCAATACCTTAACAAATTTCTATGGTCCTTCTTGTTAAGCTATTGTAAATGAAACTAAAAATACCAACAATAATTTTGTATCGCATAGTAGATTACGCTGTTTAAACTCTTAAGTTTGGCCCCCCATCAATCAAGTGCCCTCATACTTCACAGTATCCATCCAAGTATTTCTTCTTATACGAAATTATTGTCACTTATTTCCCGCCTCTAAGACTTCGCTTTGACACCCAACATCTCAACAATTTCCCATTGGTATATAGGATCTCTATCCCCTACTTAGGTAGACACTGTCATATACTCCTTGTCACGTCGCATAGCATGAGGTGAGGAAACAACTCTGTTGTACCGCAAGTAACTCTAAGATAGCTTCGAAGCCAAAGCTATATACAAACAGTTCCTTTGTTCTCAAGGAGTCTCAAGTGAGACTCCTGACATTCCTCAGCCTACCATGAAGCTAAAGACGTCTTAATCCAAACAATGAACTTCTCTACCCGGCCCTATTGAATACAATGCTAGGCAACAACCTACTAAGATCTACGGATCTCTTAGGCAATCTCAAGGACTTTTGAAGTTTTAAATTCAACCTAACATGACGGCATATGGGCCGAAGTAATCTAGCTTAAACCCCCAGTAGGTATACAAAGTCTACCTTGGGTGCATATCCTTATCGGAGACTTATTACCCAGCTAGTAAATCACCTACCTGGCACCGTCCTAGCCATCCTCGATACTAAGTATGAACACAAAAACCTGGCTAGTCCTCTAGGGTTAAACCCCACGAGCCGAACGGGAATTACCTTGAAGAGTACTGGACCTCGACAATGGAGACTAAGGCTTTAGAATCAGTCATACTGCGATACAAGATAGGGTCAATAAAAGGAACTACGTACTGAGCTATGGAAAATACCTGGAAGCTAGTCTTCTTAAATCATGGTTCCTTGAACATGAAAATGAAAGTCTTTTATGGGAGCCATTACCTATCCTTAGGTACCTAAGGTACAAACCGATTCGAATAGGGACACGTCATTTGGAATTAACTCGAGTTAGACCAGGACGTCTTGTTGTTTAGCCCAGAGAAAATTCAGATCTCTCAGTGATAGTTCCCACAAGTAGAGCTGTGAGGATTAAAGATGGAAATTTTTTGGTCGGAGGTAAGTGGTTGCGGTTTTACCTTTTTCGTATCCCATTATTACGGTCTATAGACACTTATTTGCAGATGTAAACTCAGTCAGGGGAAGCAATCACTGTTAAATAACGAAATCATCGTAACTTTGTCGCAAAGATTCAAGGGATTGGGAAGGTAGTCGTCTTGTGTATTTACTTTGGCTCGATCGGACAGCATTGCCCCAACCCCTATTCACGACAGCAACTACTCTAGAAAGTCGGCCCTAGAATAAGCAATGGGAGAGCTCCGAAACAGCCGGGGTCCGTGTTATAATTATTAATAGACAGTTCATCATCACAATAAGTGTTTACATAAATCAACCAACTAGTTCGCTATACCTACCTAATTATGCTCTCCCCCATACAAGCTAACGAACCTTTTGTGCAGTCTCATCGCTGAAGAAAACCGTTCTCGAAGCAGAATATTCTGTCACAGATAGAACAAAGATACCTAGATCGAAACCTCTTATATAGCAGGGTCGTTGATGGCAGTGAAAGCGATCCAGAATGAAGCGCTCATCTGTGCAAAGATCGCCGTCTGTCGTAATATATTTCAGACCAACCATCCATCTTTAGTTCCTAAGAGTCGTCTCATAGCCCGATCCCGTATCTGACACATTCCACTTCGCAGCAAGTTGTAATTTCAACAATCGGTCTCACTTGACTCACAACTTTCTAATTAAACCCATTCATCACTATAAGTACCTAAGATAATTGAAAAATTTCATCGTGAATATTTTCAAGCCAGGTATATATTTACAACACCAAACGTGAATATTACCTATGTATTTTCCATGCATGATAAGAACCATGGGTGTGAAAAAAATTACCTTAGGTGCCTAAGAGGTACCTAGGTTAAAGACACCACCTACGCCCAAACAAAAATCGAATCGCAAAATTCGCAAAAACCCTAATGTGATGGAATGGAATCTAGGTATCTCAAGAGCGAGCCAGGTATCTCCTCCTCTCCTCCCTCCTTCTCCTTCCCCTCAAACAAGCAAGCAATCTCACAACTGCTATTCTTTTCATCCTCCTTTAGCCGCGCGGGTCCTACTACCGTATCCACGCTCCGACTCCGATTCCGAGTACGCCCGTCCGTGCCCCGGTATACTACTAAGAAAGAAAGTAACCTCGGAAAGCCCGTATCGCACACATTCTCCCTTATTCTCTCATTTTGACGTAATTGCTAGGGAATATACCGTGTCTTGAACCGATCATACCAGTCCTAGAAGCGCTTATTAGTAACAAAATTTCCACTGTTGCATCCATAGGTATTCTTACCACCAGTCATTATCACTATCAGTCTTCTTTAGTACCGTGATAACATCGCCCTTTTTGAAACCCAAATCGCCTGGCTGGTCCGGTTCAAAGTTGTACAACGCAACAGCCTCGTTCTTCTTCATTAACGCCTGCTTGCTTGCGAAGTTCGGTTTCGGCGCTGCGGGTCTCCCAGGGCCGACCCGGCTGCCTTCCGCGTAGCCACCTGGTGGCATTGAGGCTCGCGCTGCCACGGTACCGGACCTGTTAAGACCAGCGCTGGCAGCCGGCCGGTCGTACACGTCGTCTTGCCATGTATTCGCGCGTCTCGGCGCGCCAAACTCCTCCTGGCCATTGTGCTGAGGTTCGCCATGAGTGCTTCCTCGTTGGTTGTTCCATACTACGTCATCGTGGCGATCGTCATATACCGGAACGTCATTATACATAGCATCGTCCACGGCAGCTTGACGCATACCCGCAAATACTCTGGAATTCAGGACGGACATCAACGGGGCGGCTTGCGGCGGCGGCGGTACGGCGCCCGTGAGGAGTTGTGCCGCTGTCAAGCGCTGGCCGTACAATTTTTCGTTCGCGTCTCTTCGCTCCACGATCGCCGAGCCCTCCAAAGACACTCCGGCGAACAGTCCCTTCGTCTTGCTGTAGCTGAAAACACCTGCTACGCTCTTGAGGGATGCCGCACCAGCGGCTTCCGCGTTTCGGCCCACCGGTCCTGCCGCTATAGAAACGTTTCCACCTAGCGTGATAGAACCTTGTTGGGAGAAGGTTTTAACGGCGTGGGAGTCGTTGAGGATGAAGACGAAGTCGGTCAGCTCGAATCCGATCTGGCCACCAAAACCACCGCCCGCAGTGACGATAGCCGAGGGTGCAGACCATGTGCCGTTGGGGAGACGGGCTACGACGAGCCCGGAGCCGAAACGTGCGGATCCGAGGAAGCCGGCTTTAATGACGGTGAGGATTGCCAGGCCCTAAGTATGTAATCGTAAGCTTTTTGTCTCTTGGGTTGCACGAAGTATAGATACAAATGATTCCCTAGACGCTTGGCCGAAAATGCGACGGAAGCCCACTTACTTTTGCGTTTGCTAGAACCGACGGAGGAATTATCTTGTCGGGGCCAAACGCTTGGCGAGGATCGATGAAAGAGGTGAGAATCTTGCCACACTTCTTGCATTCCGCTGCGGAAAGTGTTAGTATTTAGTCATAAAGCTCGGTGATAGGTTAGGTACCCAATCGCAAAGGAGCGAAGGTTATTCGTAGTCGGGAGACTTACACGCCATAGACGACGGAAGAGGGTTGTTAATACCCATCTTGAGGGTACTATTGGTATTTCAAGACGAAAAAAAGTTTAATCCGAAATTTCCGAGCTTAAAAACCTCTGATGCGACGGTAACGAAATATTAAGCAATTTAGCTATCGTAGAAAGTTGCAAACGCCAACTGCGAGGGCTAAACTTGTCCCGTTAAAATGAACTTGGAGGGGGAAACTGAAAAAAAAAAAGAAAAAGAGAAAAAAAAAGGAAATTAGAATTAGACGACACAAAGTATTGTCAGGATATACGAGATTATATCGCGCAACTATTGCGATCGTTGTTTAACGTGGACGGGTGAGTGAGAGGTAGGTAGTTGGTAGGTAGTAAGGTAGAAGAAGCTTTAGCTAAAAAGCTGGTAGTTTTGGTGGTGGTATTTGGTGGTGGTATTTGGTAGTGGTATCAGTGATACTGTAATTATTTGCATGGGAAGTGTTTACTTTTACCACGGAAGGAACCAATACTGGTGTCGTCAGCTGGAGTCCTGCCACCTTACGGCGGGGCAGGCGGCAACAACGGCAAAGCTTCAAAGCGCCAATGCACCAATAGCACTAATGCGAGAATGCTTGGTGGAATAAGAGAATGCGAGGCTACCTCCTACCTGCATTATCTTACGGTTAGGTCAGGTACTTACACAAATACTTACACAAATACGGAATACTTTAAGTACACAAACATCAACTGCCTGACATATTTGGAAAGGTACAGGCGTATACTTTGCGAGTACAGCTGGAACTTGGAAAGATATGAGGTCACAATTAGTGAAAAGGCCCCACTACAAGCCACGGCTTCCGAGCTTGCTGGGAGCTAAACCCGAAGCTGGGGTGCGCATTAGGTACCAGATGCCAATTCGACCAATGGGACGGTACAATCTTGGTACTGATACTTGCAAACTTCCATGCAAGGATCCGCGGCGCTATCATCCTTTGAGTGATGTACCTAGGACGGGCTGGACGGGCTAAAAATTCATCAGCCACAGTTCGCTGCGTCATCTCACTAAACGGTTGTTGCTCGCCTCCTTTTTCTCGTCACAGGAACATTTACCCAAATCATGCTCCAGTCACACAGCCGGCTTTTGGAGGAGTAAAAGAATAGCAAATAATACCGAAAACAAGAGACAACAATCAATCAATCCTCGCCCACCGGGGGGCTCTTTAATGTCGACTAAGAGTTACAAATATCCATCGATTCGCTCGTCGCCGATTTATCTTACGATCTTTTGACGGGCCCATTTACAAGGCTGAGATACCTGGAGTGCCGAGGCCCGATATTATCTATCGTCGTGCACAGCTTCAGTCGCATTAGGATATACTGGAAAGGAAAAATAATAAGAAGAAGAGCTACCGAGGTTAATAAAATATGTCGGAGGCATACGAGCGCGAGCGCCAGAACAATGCGCGCCTAGACGAGCTATCCGCGAAGGTCTCGTCGCTGCGCGGCGTGACGGTAGACATCTACGACCATGCGCGAGCGCAGGACGTAATTGACAACACTGTATGGACTTTTACCCGCCTGCCATTTCTTTTACCTACTCTGCCTACTTAGCATATAAGACTTAATGCACAAATACTAACATTTGCATCGCATATATATAGTCCGATACATTCTCTTCCATGTCCTCGCAGCTCAAGGGTTCCGCCGGCCGATTAGGTCGCATGGCGGCGTCGGGGAACAAAGTCGCCATCCTGAAGCTCTCGGGGATTCTTATCGTCGCCTTTCTGATACTATATTACTTGCTGAAGTGGATTTTCTGAATGATTCGATTACATTCGCAATTCAGTATGTCGATACACCAGTGGACAGACTACGAGAGCAGAAAAAAAAAATATGGCAAAGCTTATTGATGGGGAAGTCGGATAAGACGCTATCGAACGATATACCATTATTCCTCTGTGCGAGCCTCGAGGCTTTGGATCCTCTACTGAGATTTACAACCCTTCTGGATGGCGTAGGAATTCACGAATTGCAAGGAGCAGGCGATTGCACTTGGCTAATACGGCATGAAGACACGCAGGTGGCTAGGGGGTTGAAGTACGGAGCTGCAATGTGTGATGACATATCCAAATGGTATCGGCAGCAACGATGTAATAAGACGGGGAACACGAGTAAAATTATGGCTTATTTGATATAGACGACATGTCGTCCTTGTAGCATAGCATAGGCGTTTGTGGATTTGGCCTCCTTGGTTACCTCCAGGTATCCAAGTAGGTTGGGGTAGCAATAGGTAACAAGCAGCCCAATAGATTTTACTTTGATTGGTCTCATTTTATGTGCGGGTATGTATTTGACAATTAGCTTGGGTGTAGCCATGCATAATGAGCGGCACAAGGCCAACTTAAAATTATCAAGGCTCAACCCTTATTCCGTCAACGTCTCTAATCTATCGGATGGCCGACCCGATGCTTACTGCCAAACATTAGAGAACAGATCATCATTTCCGAATCCGCCACCGGATTTTGCTCCGCCGTTGCTGCCGGAATTTCCGCCTGTGCTACTAGTCCAGCCTCCGAATTCCTCGTCCGCAGCTACCTTTGGAGCAGGGGTAAAACCCCCAGAGGTTCCTGGTACCAAACTCTGAGTGGCAAAGGATCCACCAGTACTGCTCCAGGCACCAAAGTCATTGCCGCCAATAGGGCTCTTGGCAGCTAATGGACTCTTAGGAGCTGTAGCTGATGCAGCTGGACTAGGTTCAGGAGCACCCCATGCATTCCCCCAAACGTCTGAGTTGCTAAAGGCAGATGTGCTCAAAGCTGAAGTCGAACTTATAACTGGTGCAGGGGCAGGCGCCGGCTTTGATTGGGCTGCAGATAGGTTGAAGATGGAGTCAGTAGTTGACGACGGGGCAGGCTTTGAGGGAGCTGGAGCCGCAGCTGGTTGAGCAGGGGCAGACCAGTCGAAGAGGTCACCTAGGGCTGTCGAAGAAGACTGTGCTGGCTTTAGCGGAGCAACTGGTGTACCAAACGCGCCGAAGCTGTCAGATGATGATATCGAAGGCTTAGACTGCTGGTGTGATGCTGGTTGAGCAGGTTTAGGGTCAAAGAAACTACCTCCACTGAGACCAGAGAATGAAGAAGTCGAAGGCTGTGGGGTGGATCGGTTACTCGACACATTTGACAGACTAGCAAACGCATCGTTCGGTGGACTCTTCGGGGGCGGTACTTTTCCAAAACTCAAACCGGCGAAAGCATCTTCCAGTCCTCCGCCTGTCGATTTTTGCGGTTGGTGTCCCATCGTTGGCATCGTTGGGGATTGCAACGGTGACTGCATTGCTCCAAAACCCCCGAATGATCCGGAAGAGGAATGTGACGGTTGCTGTGGTGCTTGCTGAGGTCGCGGGGCCGACGCATAGAGGGATAGGATAGACTGCTTGAGATCAGGCCTCGACTGACCGCCTATGCCGCCCGTATTATTTGTGCTTGCTGGTCGCGGAGGCGCAGCCGGTGCTTCGCCGAAAAAATCTAATCCTAGAAGCGAGTCTTTGGTGTTCACTGCTTTAGGGGGAGCCGGTGCCGACTTGGGAGGGACTTGTGAAGAAGCCGGGCCGGCGGTACTCGCCCTCGGGGGGACATCGTCGCCACTGATAAGATCTGCTTGGGGCGCGGGTGCGGGAGGTGCTATACCCCGGGACGTAGCTTGTTTCCCAACAGAGCTCTTTCGGATTGACTCCTTTCTCTCTATGGTTTGCTTCTCTTTTACAATGCTGAGTGGAACATCATCATCACCTTCAACATCTAGGCTCTCAGGATCCGGCATTGGCCCATCCATCACCCATCTTTTAAGTTCATACTTGGTTCTGATGAAGTTCTCGATCTTTGCTTCGGAGGGGACATGGCCAGCAGCCAGCTTCGATTCCCAATATTTGTTGGCGCGCGCATTACCCCATCTCAAGACGCTCTGTAATTGCTCGTCGGTCCAGGAATCTAGATCAACAGACTTGACTCTCGATATGTGGGTGCCCATCCCTCGGTGGATTCCCGAGCAGCGAATGCAGATAAAGACACCCAAGTTCCAGCTCGCCCATCGCGGATCTATATCAAAGCGTAAGCTTACCGAAACAGAACTAGTAGGTTATATCGAAGAGAAGAGAACGTACGCTTGTTTCGCTTGCAATCAGCGCATATCTTATTTGATTCCAATTTCAGGAGACTCTTGATGGTTTGCTGATTTTGAGCCGCCCGTTCAGCAGCCGGGTTAGGAGGCCGTCTAGACATAGCTTGATGGCTACTACTAGCAACAAATAGGGGTAGGCGTGGAGTATGTGAATTTTTCGAGTCAACAGCTGTACAGAGTGGGGAGTAGAAGTAGGCAGGTAGGTGGTAGGAAAGGGGTTGCCTAAAAGCAGGAGTTGAAAGGGGAATAGTAGCTGAGCGTGTGGCAGCGATATGGGAAATCTAGTGTAATTGGAAGTTGAAGTTGTAAAAGATGAGGTGCAATGAATGAAACTGTGGCTTTCCTCAATTTGGTCCTTGGTCTGAGCGTTCAATGTTCCAAGTACCTACGTAGATATTACATGCTGCAGACTGCAGTGTCCACTTTCTACATACTAGTACTGCCACTGGACACTCTACCTACCTACCTAGGCACTGCCTAGTCCCAAAATACATGTAGGTACTGGACCTACTTAAAGTAAGGGAGGTACTCAGGAGGTACGGAGGTATGGAAGGTACATAGGTACCTAACACACGATATCGGAAAGCGCGATTTCGAATTAGTCCGTTATCTTTGTTCAAGTCCATTTCGATATCTACCCGTGGACCTGCGTCCGTGACAGGGCGTGGGGGTTCTTCGTGCACTTATACATGTATGTATTGTACACTATGTATACATGCTGACATATCAAGAGGCTCAGGTATTCCAAATTGTGGCGAATGATGTGGGTCAAGGTTCACTGACGACATCTGCGTTGATTCCATACCAGTCCCTTGTGACATTGAAGCAATTCATGCGTTCCAACGTCCTCTTAATCTACCTACCTATCTACCTAATACATAGTAAATTAGCAAAATCGATTGGAAATTCCAAATCATCAAATCGAACCCCCCAGAATTCTATACCATAATTATAAAATATACCATACACTATAAACCTATTCAACAAACCGTAACAACTAATGCGATTATCTCCATTCTCTAAAGTATTTCGAGCTTTCTTCACCTTTTCTACTTTGAATAGAGTTCGTCCTTTGAGTCATCCATCACTGCGCCATAGCCCAACAACTTTGAGGTCTATGCCAACTATCCCATTCTTAGGAAGTCTCTTTGGCTCAAGCTCAAGTTCAACCAACAACATGTCGTATCCTGACCAGAGAACACCTGACGAATGGCGTGCCGTTCTCAGCAAAGGTATGCCTTAACTGGAGGTCACCCCAAGGGCTGACGAAATGCCTTAAGTTTTTAAGCCAATCAGAGCAAGCCCCTTTCCACTCCGACAAAATTCCCTTAGGTTAAAACCTGAGGCGTATCCTCCTCCAAATTGAGTCACGGCCTTGATCTACGTTCGGGATTCTTGCTAACCTACGCGTCCTAGAACAATTTAGAATTCTCAGGGAAAAGGGCACTGAGCCGCCAGGATCTGGGAAGTATGACAAGTTCTTCTCCGAATCTGGAGTGTATACATGCGCCGGCTGCAATGCCCCATTGTACAAGGCAAATCACAAGTTCAAGTCCGGCTGCGGCTGGCCGGCATACTTTGACAGCATTCCCGGAGCTGTCACGAGACACACTGATAAGTCGTGGGGCATGGAGAGGACCGAGATTTGCTGCGCCAACTGCGGTGGTCATCTCGGCCATGTCTTCAAGGGAGAAGGATACCCGACCCCAACCGACGAGAGACATTGCGTTAATAGTATCAGCTTAAACTTCTCTCCGGAAGACACGTCAGCCCAAGGAAACGAGAAATAGAGCAGGGTCTATTTCCTGGAAGCTGTATTAAGATTTCTATTTTAACAGAGAGAGGGGGGTGTCGAAAGTGCCTACCTCATGTCGAGTAAAGTTGTTGAAAGTGGTTTCACTACTGATATAGTATCTGCCTCGGATTGAAAAAAATTTTCCTGCGAAATCGAATCACCTTTTTCTTGCCCGATAGAAGAGAAACAATGGCGTGCCAATGTCTTCTGATGATTTTTTTTAGTTGTTCTTGCCTCCTAAATTTCAACCTATCCGTAATTTTATTGATTCAACGTATTTGCAAGAAAGTCTGCTCGCTTGTTACCAATATTCGAAATTTTTATACACGTTTCCATCATTTACGAAATTTTCATGTCTAAAGAATATGATGCTTACCGTTGTTGGGTGCCTTGCTGTGGGATCTCCTTTAGTTGTGATCATAGTTAGGCACCATTCAACGCAAAACGCCGTGTAAATTTAATTCCTTCAGTGTATTGTCAAAGCGCAGTTTCTCAATCTGAAATAGCCCACTGAGAGCAGCTGCCAGACTTTAGTACATGACAGTCATGAAACCGTTCCATCTAGGTTGAACCCGAAGCCCATGACCAAGAGTCTGAGCCCATCTCTAAACTTTTCCCTCTCGTGGCCACAAAATATTCTACCTTGAATACCTTGAATACCTAACCCTATCTAAAAATCTTTCCAACTCGCCTTTCAGACATTTTTCAATTCCCTAGTCTTGGATATCACACGCAATTCTTTCCAGTTCTTTCTAATCCATATCAACTGAACTTACTAGATACTCATCATTTCCAATATGGATAGTCGTACAAGCACTGTTGCTCCGACGCCCAGTCCAACGGAATCTGAAAGCGATCGGACTCCTTCTCTGTCTCCTATCGGGTTTGTATCTCCTACTCCGTGCCCACGTCTAAAGAAGACTTCAGCAGAAGACGGCGCTTTAAAGGTCTCATCTGGGCGAATCCAATTGCCAATCCGTACACTCATCACCCCCGATGCCGATGTAAAGGCGTCCCCGCAACCGCTGCAGCAATCGCCGGAGCCGTGTTCTCCCGCCTCGGGATTGCCAAGAGTCATCATCGTTTACCAGAACGGCTGCCACTCCCGACTGCGCTCCGTGTACGACAAGTATACCCGAAAATACATCTACCATCACGCCAGAGACGGACACAAACAGATCCGGATGACCTTTATACAGGGGAAGCTGGAATCACTCGAGGATGTTGCCACTAAGGATCTCATCTACGTCCGGGGCGTCACCCATAAGAAGGGAGTCTAAGCCTTTGCGAGAACATTATTCGCCTTGTTGTCCACTCCAAATGGAAACACTGTGCAGTGGAAATGAAGGTATTTAATCCTCCCTCTCACATGTATAAAAGGCATGAGCCGAGCGTGTATTAATTAATTTACTAGTAGAAATCTCAGCAAATGCAGTTCTGGCAACATTTGGGAAAGATGCTTTTTTCTTTTTTTTTTTTTGCGGGAGGTTGGATTGGAAGCCGCCAATCACAAGGATAACGACAACAGCGCGGTGCATCAAGAACCATGGCGACAGTTGCGTTTTGTTATTGCATTTTGATTTAGGTTGAAGCGTGCCCCAACATCGAAAAAGCGGCATGTACATTCATTATTGAATATTATTGAGTGCATTATTTTGGAGACCTACCTACTGTAGGTAGACACGCAAATCATGAAGCTTCGACTTCATGTGCATAGTTAGGTACCTAGGTCGATAGGTATAATTTGCTCGGAATATTGCGTTCGCCCTTACTTTCGAAGCATTTGTTTAGGCGTGCTCCAATAAGCGTTAAATATGGTTCTATATTCAGCTGGGTATCTGGATAATACTTAGAAAGCGGTAGCCAGTTAATGTCAATCATTGCTGTCAGCTTCTCCATCGGTTAACATTGCTATCCTATCGTATGATAAATAAAAGACGGCCGCAGAAAGGCCAACATTCTAGAACACGCAGCACGAGCTGAATTACGTTAAATGGACCATACTAATTGGTTCTCTTCCTGAGATACAAGACATTATTACTGTGCAATACGACACTATTGAACTGTTCGTAACGTTGCAAATATTCGTATTTAGCCATAATCCACAGGTAATTGCGTCGCCCAACAACGATGCTTATATGGCGCCATACTTTAAGCTGACAAGTAATTTTAAGCTTTATAATCAATATAAAAACCCGGGGTAATCTCAATATACTTTGAGATTTAGTTTGAATGCTTTGTACAAGTTAACCTGGTATTTTCGTCCGGTCTCATAATACTCTACACACCAAGATGCTCGCCAAGATCCTTACTCTGGCAACAACTGTCACAGCGGCCATAATTCCAAGAGATAATGCGGAAACCTTATCCGCGGATTACATTTGGGATATCCTCAAGTGGCAAGCAGGAGAATCCCATGGGGCCCCAACTGCGCCGATAACAGGATGGTATGGTGAGTACTTACCTAGCCCCATGTCCCTTGGTCTTTTGTCTTCATGGGATGTGCTTTATGTTTCAGATTTCGAGTTATGTTAATCATTTACGCAGACTTCAATGTATCCGCGCCGGAATACGGGGATGGCCCGACGCGGGTCCCGGCGTTCTTCGCGCATTGCGCCGGGTCTGCGGCCGGGAATCCGCTGAGCTCGGAGTACTCGGACTGCGACCTGGAAACGGGAGACGAGGCTGCCGGAGCAGCGGTATCGGCGCGTGTCCTCCCTGTCCCAGGTTATGCCCAGGCTCACATTGCCGTGAGCTATCTGTTCGATGGCGAAAGGTAAGTTCAGTTTATTATCGACCGCACTTCTCCACCTGGGTGCCTACGTACATATGTACGTACTAACGGAACTGCAGCGAGTCGAGAACGAAACGCAACTTTACCGTTGTCATTGTGGAAGATTGGGCAAGGGAGAGACCACCCCACAACTTTTCCGCGGGGCCGACTGAGGCCGCATAAGCCCAGCCCAAATCAAACAGTCAGGTACCTATGGATATTAAAGCCAAGAAATAATGAAGTCGACTATTATCGAGCCTACCTAAGAGGAGCCTCATACTCTTGCTGCCTGCATATTTTGTTCAGCTCTGCTGTATCACCCGCCACGATCGTCTAGCCTGCTGGGTTTTATTGGTCAATACCTACTTGGGTGCCAGTACTCTGCTATTTGTGGTAGCCTGAATGACCGGATTTCTTTCCAAAACGTTATGTTATCACATCTCATTTTTTTCAACTCCGGATGCCAAGTTAGGAAGTATAAGATGCTTCAATGCTTTAAACTGGTAGCATTCCCAGTTCGTTATGGCCTTAAAAGTTACGCGTACCTAATAAATCCTTTATTACCTGAACATTCTCTCCATGTACTTGTTATTTTAACAACCAGTAACTCGAGACGTCTTTTCCTGCCAGGTGCAGCGTAATTAAGCCCTACGTTCTATAAGCCCAGCTTCCGTGGATACCAAGTACATATTAGTATTGCTCTCTAAATACCTAGCTTAGGTACTTTACCACAATGGCTGATCGCAACCACTATACCGACGGGGAGGTTTCCTCCAATATACCAAACTCTGTAATAATTCCCTGCAGACATATCCGTCTGGGTGATATCATAACCCTTGAGGGACGCCCTTGCCAGGTTATTCGTATCTCGACTTCGTCGGCTACCGGCCAGCACCGCTATCTTGGCGTCGACCTTTTTACTAAGCAACTTCATGAAGAGTCTTCTTTCGTCTCAAATCCTGCCCCTGGTGTTGGAATCCAGACTATGCGCGGTCCTGTTTTTAAGCAGTACCATGTCCTCGATATACAGGAGGGCACTGTCGTAGCTATGACTGAGATAGGCGACATCAAAACCGGCGTCCCCGTCATCGACCAATCCGGCCTATGGAACCGTCTGTGCGAGGCGTTCAGTAGTGGACGTGGAAGCATCCGCGTTCTAATTATTTCTGAAGGCAATCAAGAGCTTGTCGTTGACATGAAAGTCATTCAAGATTCCTCGCTCGAGAGACTATCGATAATACGCGAAGCGGTAATGACCGGCAACAAATCAGCATTGCAGGAGATTCTATCGGGTCATCAGAGCATTAATGAAGTGGACCCCGAGGGAACAGCACTTTTTGCTGCGGTGAAGAGCAGCCGCAAAGACATTGTTGAACTGCTACTTCAATATGGGGCCGATATAAATGCCATAGACATGTATAGCAAGACGGCATTAGACGTTGCTGTTGCTTTGGAAGATTCCTCTATGGCCTCTAAACTTCTCCATAATAGGGCATCACCTACAGTAGGTATTGTCGAAGATGTGTTGAGTTTATTACTAGCCTCGGCGGAAGGTGACCAGGAAAAAGTAGAGGGTCTAGTAAAAGGAGGTGTTGATATCAACGGGCATGACAGACTGGGATATACGGCGCTTCATGAAGCAGCCATTTTCGGCCACCATGATATTGCCAGTCAGCTTATCCAGCATGGCGCAGATATCAACGCCAGGGTAGCATTGGGAAAGGATACAGTAATGCATACAGTAGTCAGTGGGGACAGAAGCCATCGAGTATTTCTTGGGCTGGATAACCGAGGGAAAACCCCAGTTCTTGGCAGCGGTCATGTCGAAATTGTGAAAACTCTGTTGCGAAATGGGGCTACTGCTAGTCAGAAGCGGCGGGATGGACGAACTATGGAGGACTTGCTGAAAGGAAGACTTTTAGACTTGAACCTACCCGAACCTGAGAGATGTGTCCTCCAGCAAATACAAGAGATTTTAAAGAATCCTCCAAAGGTACAGGCAAAAGAGATCCGAGGCGAGTCTAATACGAAAGTAACAAGGTTCGACAACGAGAAAGCACGGGTGTGTGACATGTTCAACGCTCGGATTCAATACCATACTTCCGGGTTTTACCTACCGCGGGAACTATCCATCACAGAATTTATATACCGTCAATGGGAGCATGGAACCGGCCAAAACGAGAGCAGTCAGTCTACAACGCTGGCGAAAGAAATGGAAGGGAAGGAATATTGGAGATGGATACATCTTCCCGCAAACAATGTATGTCATAGATATTGTCTTTCCCCCACTAAAGTATTTGAGGCAATAAGCGCATTGAAGGTTCTCTGAATGCTAACTCAGTGTAGAAAGTTTGGGTCAAGGTGAGACGTTCAGCTTTGATCAACTGCGCAGAAAAGAAAATACTCACAACAAGCACAAAACCAGGATACGATTCGCACTTTATACGAAAGCTTTGAGATTAGACTAACGTTCGACGAGTTCAAAGAGGTTATCCGCTTCATCGACAGTTCATACAATGAGTACAAAGGTTCAATATCTGATATACGCTTACGAAGACCGTCCTTCAAGCGGTGCCCCAAATCTAACCATCTCTTTTCAATGGTGGTAAGTCCAATACGCCACTTAGAACAAGACGCGTGGTTTAAACACTGAGATTCTCATCCATATCTAGGTACCGTACTTCGATGTAGAAGCTCTTGAGGATTATATAGGTCGCAAAGGAAACGAACAATCTCCATTCCGCAAGAGACAGGATCTAGAGAAAGCATACCGTAAATTCGGCGACGAACCCGAAGATTTGCATATCCCATACTCCTTAGACCAGTTCTACTACTCGTTCCTTAATGACTCTACCGATAGAGATAAGACCCAAGTTGTCGTTAAATACGCGGAACTCCGGAGGAAGAGAAACGAATTCAAATCATCTTACAAGTTGGCTACGTGCCAATCCGAGGAAACTGAGGAGAACGAACCCTCCTCTAACCAACTAAAACCCCCTCAGAATACCAAGAAACTGCTTATGGTAAATCAAATGTGGCTCTGGAAGATTAGCTCAGGTAAATATCCGTAATCAGTGGTAGGCATTATTCACATCCTGACCCGATATTGCAGATACTTTCATTACGGCATTTCCGGATCGTTCGTACAACAGCTCCGAGGTCGAGCTCTTGACTCAAATCTCCCATGATATGGCAGAGGACCTGCCGGCAACCATAGATTCAACCATCGTGAAAGTTTTAGATTCCGTTGTTGGGTTCGTTGACGCACCATGCAACGCCGGGTTGAGTGAAAATGTATTTGATATTTTCGAGCAGAGTATCGCGTATGAAGTAGGCCATTCTCCATCTAATACAATCTCTCATGCTGGGTAATGACCATTCTTTAATCACAGGCTCAAGCGGAAACTGAGTGCTTCAAGGAGTTCACCAAGTGGCAAAAGATTTCATGGAGACGAGACAAAGATACATCCCAGGCAGCAACGAATGATACCAGCTTCGCGAGAAAAGTAAAAATACAAGAAGAAAGTGGAGAATACCAAGAGAAAGAGAAGAATCTGTGCGATATAACGAAAGAGGTCGAACATCTTAGCGAGATCAAAGACATTAGGGACGAGCTTAGAATGATTAAACGAGTCCTCGTGGATCAGAAAGTTGTCATCAACCAGTACCGAACCATGCTCACGGAGGAAGACGACGCGGAGAACCGAGTCTCTACTACGAGCCAGGATCTCGACGAGCGTGTTTCCAAAATAGAAAGACTCGAAAGGGACGCCCTATGGGTTGAAGACTCTGTAAGTTTATGCTAAACCCCTATTCTGTGCATATGCCTTGGATACCTAGGTACTTAACCATTAGGTCCACCGACGCCTGGAAAGTATTCAACTACTCCGCCTGACGTCTTGACACGGACACTGATACCGATACTTTCCAGGTCAAAAGTCTCCTAGACCTCAAGCAAAAGCAGGGAAACCTAAACGACGCAATAGATACGCACTGGTTGGCCAACGACGGGCATAAGCGACAGAAAGCCGGCGAGAGACAGAATCGGCTGCTCTTTGTGTTCACTATTATAACCGTGGTATTTGTACGTGTTTCCGTTTCTTTAACCATAAATACAACTCGGCACCTACCTACCTAGGTACCTAGCCCATGCTTTGCTTTGTTCCACTACCTAACTTCCCATCAGACTCCCATGTCGTTCGCAACAAGTTTCCTAGCCATTCCTAGTCGCGACTTTCCCCAAAACGACACAGGCGACTCTATCGGCTGGCGATGGTGGCAAGTCCTTGTCTCGATACGTAAGTTGTTACATATCTATTACCTATCCCAAAAATAACTATAGCTTCCTTCATTAGCTGACAAAAGTTCGAAAAAAGTGGTTTTAGAGGCCGTTACATCATTTTGGATTTTAGGATACTGGTTCGACAAGAAATGGTATAAAAACTTATATGAAAGGGTCCTTTGGGACCTTGAACGAACCCGGATTCTAATCTCAGGTCCGGATTCACAGAGGGTTTGAAGTTATAACCTGATTACAAGTAGAAGTGATATTGTTAAGATTTATCGTGTGTAATGCTAGTTCTAGACTACATTGTCGAGCCACATATAAATCATTCCACCCATCAGTTGCGAGTAACTACATTGCACCCAAAATTGTTAATAAAATAACATGGCCCCGTCCAGACTTACAGCCGTATTATTAGAAGCCTCTTGAATCTCACAATCACTAATAAAAGTAAACAATACAAAATCAATTACAACTACAACAACTACTACTACGACCAGGTACACTTTACTTAGTAAGTTAATTACAATGCTATAAGCCAAGCTATTAATCAAGCCAATAAAGCTATAAGAAGCCGAGCTAAAAAACAAGGAGAAGGCTTTGCGCCTCGGGTAATATTTTGCTATGGTTTGAATAATTTGTTTAATATATATTAGGTACCTATATACCTCTTTATAGTTAGACTCATATAGTAATAGCGATTGACCTTATACAGACATTCCTGTATTAGAGAGATTATTGTAAGCGAACTGGATATGAGTAATGTTATTCGTAAGCTAGGTATTGTAGCTATGCTATCCGTTCAAGCAAGCAATTGTGGGGAGTATCAAATAGAATGAAAATACTGTAGCTTACATGCCGAAACTAGACGTAAAAGAATCAACAAAATTCGAATAAGTATACTAATAAACTCTTTAACATCTGCTATTTCAACCCAAAGAATATCAAAATCTCTCGGTGGTAGTCATCTATTTGAAGGGCGTCAACTTCCAGTAACTAAAATTAACGGTTGGATACACTCGTTTTATGGGTAATCTACCTCATATACGGCTTGACAGGGTAATCCAGAAATAGCATCATTCTTTATCATTATCGTCATGAATATCTAAGTGAATAAGAGCTCATACCATCATGAAAGGCTTTTTCCAGCATAACCCTAGCAGGCTAAAACGAGTCATTCAGTCGGTTGATACCATCGTAAACGCAGACTTCATCTCAGAACTTCCCCCCTTTCCCCGACTACATTCGCAACGCGAACACGATGATAGTTCCCAAGACCAGGAAAATCTTAACCATCGCGGTGGCCACTCCGTTCTGCAGGCTGCTGCCGGGCGCCTGCGACCTGTCGTCCTAGCTGCTCTTGGGCGCCCTGCCGTTATAGTCGACGCCGGCCTCGGCCTTGTAGTCGGCGAAGCAGTCGTAATCAAAGTCAATCTCGTCGATGCGGTCCTTGAGCACCGACACGACGTTGTCGAACGCGCAGAGCCCGTGAGGGTCGGCCGGGCAGCCGGGGTAAGATTCCGCGACCGGGATCACGGCGTCGTTCCTGGGGGGTTTTTATGAGCACGATTCCGCTATATAACGATGCCTTATACATGCGAGTGAAACGTAGGAGGAGACTTACAGGATGAACCTGATCTGCTTGGTGGGCTGGTAGGTTGAGCATTCGAGAACCTGGGCAGTGAAGTGGGTCGCGAACGGCACAGTCTTGCTAGACGAAAAGCTATTCTCTCTTCGGTTCTCGTTGGGGTTCAGAGGCGGCCCCTTGAATAGAGCCGTTAGGTTAAAGGCGGTAAGGGTGTCGAGCACAACAACCTCGTGAGTGGCATCGGCGTAGATAGACTGATTGAGGGGGAAATAGGTAGATGAATTATCGAATGTCTGGTTCAGAGCAGACCAAGCTTCGGGGTATTCTCCCGTGAAGCGCGCGACGAATTCTTGTAGATAGCCCTTGCCCTGAGCAGCAGCGACGGGCGACCCTGGACCATTGTTGTAATAGAAGGCCTTGGATAGGTTAGCACGCTTGATTATAATGATGGGAGAACGATGAGGGAAAGACGTAGTTATACGGCATGACGTACAATATCATAGAAGTATTCATAGTTTATGAAATCTTCCTGGCTAAATAGTCCACAGAACGCAGAATATCCGAGCGCGTTGGTCTCGTAAGAGCAAAGCTGGAGCATCGAAATGATATCTGTTGAAGTGAACTCGATACCAGAGACCTTGAACATGTCATTAGTTTATTCCTTCCTCTGGTCCTTGGGGTATTTGATAGGCTTACTTGTGAGTTTAGCCGAGCAAGGGTGGCGTTGAAAGCATTCTTCGCAAATTTTGAGGCTAGAGTGTCCCCAATGTATCCTCGACTGGTCACATCGGCATTGTCACAAACATAGTAGGGGGCACCTGAGTTATTCACACCAGGCGCCTCCACAAGAATCTCAATGCTCACTTGATCCAAGTACTCGGGTACGCCAAAAAAGCCGGCCGCAAAGTTTTCGGTAGTCTTAACCATACGATCCTGAGACTCGGTACGGAAGACGGGAATAGTACCAGCTTCAGTGAAGTTGCTGAGCAGGTGGCCGTAGAGCTGGCGGTGCTGGATACCAAGGAGAAACTCCTGGCTCCTACCGAATGGCGATAGTAGCTCACCGCCCAGCTTATATGTCCAGTCGGATAAAAAAGCCAGATCATCCTTCACCTTGAGTCCCTTCTTAGTGGCATTTGCGATCTTCTCTGCGAATTGAGCTGGTGCAGCACCGGAAGTGGGATACCTGGCGCCATGACGGTACAAGAGATGAACCTGGGTCACACTGCAGCCAGGTGGTGCGAGAGGGCTGGTATCTGGCAGGCCATAGTCGGCAGAAGAGAGTGAATACCAAGGTGACAGGTTACCCCAGTATTTAGTGATATCAAATTTGTCTGATGTCTCACTTTGGCCGTAAGGCTGAGGTGCAACTAAGGGAAACTGATTCGTTGGCCCTCGATTGTACGGATATACTGCTGCCGTTTGAATTGCTGCGGGCTCAACACCAGTTGGAGTTGGCCCAGGGAAACCGACTACATCCTCGGGTGGGAAAAGCGCTGAGTCGACCGCGGCTTATTTTTTATTTTTTTGTTAGTATATAAATGCCATGTTGATTACAGATATAAGGTGTATACAACCGGGGATATAGTAAAATTAACATACTGCTCGCTGGAGGAAACAGGTCTGAAGTGGCCGAGCCGGCGTGAGGCGCGGCGGTGACAAAGGCGGTATCGTCAGCCGCGGTACTGGACCGAACCAGTAGGGCTGACAAGACAGCAGCGGCAGTAATAAGCTGCATCTTCTTCTTGCTCCAGTGGTAGCTTAACTACCTGGCACCTAACCTTAAGATGAAATGACTAGAACGCCGGTTGAAACGCCAAGTGACGGTTATTTAAGAGCTTGGGGCAGAACTACCGAAGAGCTGGATTCTTATAGGCGTTGCGGAAAACGGCACGCGTTTGTTGTTAATTAATTTAATCGACCCAATTGACCTATCAGCGACACGGATAAATACATGTGCTTGGCAAGCCTCTCGGATGTTGATCCTTTCAAGTTAAGAATCCTATCGTAGAATGGTCGGGCGTTGATTGTCCAATAAGAAGAAGCACAGCATTGTTCCCAATAGCGTGGAAATGGGAATGGAGCCCAGCTGAAAAGCGACCCTCGCTCCATATATTATGTAGCATATGCTCATAGGCCCTATGGGGCATAGACTACATAGTATACATTATCTACCGGTTTGTGTAAAGAAGAGAATTACTACAAGGTAATACATAGCACTGGTATGCAGGTCCGAATAGATAGAGTTACCGTAAGGCACCTTATCCAGCTTATCCTGGACACACAACCATTGACAGTAGGCATTCCTCATATCTCAGCCCGACGTCATACTCCCGTGCCTATCCCGATTTGTCAACGGCTATAGTCTGTAACTTCTATTTCGCATTATATTGGGTAACAGGTACCTAGGTTACTCAATAGTTCAGTACTATTGTATAAAAGCCTTCATAAGCGCAACGTTGTTTTGTTATTATCAACTGCGTGTTCTATATACCGACTAGTTCGGTCTGCCAAGCTAAATTTGCAGTCGGACTAGA
Organism: Daldinia bambusicola; assembly: GCA_022478815.1. NCBI lineage: Eukaryota > Fungi > Ascomycota > Sordariomycetes > Xylariales > Hypoxylaceae > Daldinia > Daldinia bambusicola. Next base: position 257,844 of record MU284092.1, on the reverse strand, counting down.
ATAGAATACCCTTGTACTTGTCCATGGCCGTAACACTTCTGGTTCCTGAGCCATGCTACAAGACACTCCAATATCTTGCCTCAAGTTTTACAAGATCTGGTAGTTATAATACTTTTGGTGGTTGGCTTGCTTGTTAAGTGCCCACTCCTTCTGTCTTGCCGCCTTGTGCTCTTGCTTACGGCTTCTCTGTTCGGCACGAGCCACCTCTTTCTTCTTCTGATCTGTTACTCCTAACATGCCCGTTCCACCGTTTGCTCGGCTTACAACGGCACCGTTTCGTCCACGACCTTCACGTCGAATTACCTGGCCGTTGCTCTTCTGCTCATCGTCGTCAACTTCCATTTCATCGCCTTCAGTTGAAGCTGCTTCGATAGCAAGTCTCTCAGCGCGCTCCTCAGCTGTAGGATAATTGTGTAGGTTCTGGCGATAATACTTGGCCAAAGACCGGTGACCAACTGCACGACCTGAAGGGAGATGTAACTCGGTATCATCGTAAAAGATAGCACGATGCTTGTGAGCATGCGAGTGCCAACCATCCATTTGGTGGTGGTGTCGGGGATCGCGAGACGAGTGGTGGGGATGCTTCTCGAGTCGCTCATACTGCCGAAGATGATGATCGACAGGAATAGGACCTAGATCCTCAGACTTGCAGGATGAAGTAGAACTATCCGTTTCCCAACCTTCATCATCCATAATCTCGTCCCCATCTTCGCCTACCGCCTTAGCCGATCGTCTGGCCCCGAGCTTAGCCCCTCCATTCTGTTGACCATCCTCAACCGACTCATCTTCCGAGTCTTCGCCTTCGCCATCCGAGTATGTGCTTCTGAAGTCATAATAGTCACCGATCTCGACCTGCTCGTCTTCTGAAGTATAAGGTATCTTGCAATGACCTTTATCACGCATATGCGTTTGTACAGCAAGCGCGCTGTTCTTGACCTTTCCGCAATATAGGCATTCGTGAAACTCTTGAATCCGTTGTTGTAACGCTCCAATAAGGCCGTCAAGATCAACCAGATATTGTTTCTCTGGAATAAACATGCTATGGATGCGTTCCATGTGAACAACGTTTAGAGGGACAGTTGGCGAATCATAGTTGCAGAATAGACATGATTTCAGGGTAAGATTCGGGACGGGCGTTGAAGTACTAGAGGTTGCCTCACTAGGATCTTCTGATACGGGGTGTTCTCTCTTGTGTTGTGCCTCGGCGGAAGGATGGGGATTTGATGGCCGCTTAACTGGGGACGGACGTTCTGTCAAACTGGCTTTTTGAATACCTTCAACCACTTCATTAAACTCATCTTCGGCAACAGGGTCAACTTCGCTGCTATTTGAAGGTATGGGATCACCGAGAGAGAAAGTAGAGCTCATAACAGAACTGGCATCATCATGGCTAGGTCCTCGATGTTGTACAGCTGCTTCTCGTGCCTTGTGTTTCTGACTCGAAATATGATTTCGGAAAGAGTTCTCGCTGTAATAAGTCCGCTGACAGACTTCGCAGATTTGCTGAAAGCCGGCACGGTCCGCCTCGGCGCTGGTCGCAGCACGAGCCTGGAGGACCTTTTCGGTGAAGACCTCAGATGAAATGGGAGGAAGCGACGCAACGCGACGTTTAAGATTGTACCGACTATGAGAAAGAAGGAACGGCACGTGTTAGCTTAATAATTTCAGACGTACTTAAAGACAAAGAAGGAAAAACATACTGCCAATCACTCTTCATATGGCCTTTCTGGGTGTCAGCAAAGCGGAAGGCTACTTGACATGTGTTGCAAGTGTACTGATGGGAGGACGGCGCGGGTTCTTGCTGATTATGCAGAGCCGCACCCGCGGGTCTGCTTCCTGTGATGGTGGCCATTATGGATGGAAATACGAACGGGACAATTCGGCGAATTGGTCGCAAGTAGTGTTGGGAGAGGTTGAAGGAGATTGAGGGGAAAATTGATGCCTCTGCGGAGCACACGATATGTCAAGAACGGAAGCGACGGCTGGACAAAGTTTCTTAGTTCCAATTCTGACGGTTTAACCTTCTATGTTGCGCTCAAATATGGAGGGGGAGGGGTTGGTGAGGCTTTAATTCTATGTGACTAGGTCACAGCGTCGCAAATGCCGTATGTACCAAAATCGCTCAGATTTTTGAAGCGCAATTGGAAAAATGAAGACGAGATCTTAATAAGGGATGAGTTACCCAGACCAGTCGCCGAGGACTTGAATTGCAAAGAGGTCGTGGCCTTACAATCGGATTGATGGGTCACGAAGGTCGCAAGACGAAGGTGGAAATGGGAATTAATCAAAAGTTACAAAATTAAATCGTTGAAATTCTGCTTAGTCGGAGTGGCGTTGGTGGGGCTATTTTTACCCTTCTTTCTTGCCTTACCAATTCTTTGCCGAAAAAAATAATTTTAAGTTGTACTCATACGTCAGTTCTAGAACCATCCCACAGGCACATGTATGTATACTATGTAATCGAGGCTGGGCCTTAGCGTCTATTTAGTATGTAGCAAGGTACAATACATACGGTATAATCTGACAAATGGCTGCAGATAAATGTTTGGCCAATCCATTTAGGTACGCACACCAAAGGCTAAAATACCTGTCACTCACGTAAGGTTGTCTAGGCTGTTTACAAGTGACTGCTAAAAATTAAATGTCCTCTAATCTTTGAGAAATCATAATTCACAATAAGCAGACCAGACGAAACTTGTGCAAGTGCGGATACAATAGGCATGTCTCTATAAGGCATCATTCGTTGAAGCGATATTGAATGTAGTTGTTCCATTCACTACCTACCGATTTTTGGCCAAGTCAACTCATACGGCACACAGGGCAACCTATCACGAATTTCGTGTAAGAGTCTATTTTGATTCATTATATCAAGTAAGAATTGAAGCCTTCTGAATTTGTATAGTTTTGAGTTTGAGCAAGTCTAACTAGGTAGTTTACTTATATGCCGTTGAACACATGCAAGACAATATGGACATACATACATTAGTAACTACCTCATAATGGTATAACTAATACGCTGAGAGAATCTTATTCAACTACCTGCTAACCATACCATTATAACTACCAGGTAGTTAGCGGTTTTCATAAAGCATCGGATAGTAAACGTTTTTCAATAATTGCCCATACATAAACGACTTTCAAGACTACCTAACATAGGTATATAATGTAATGTCAAACCAAATACCACAAAGTATTTGTGCTTGAACAAGTTGATATTTGAAAAAGTTACACGTATTACACAAGTTAGGTTAGAAGGTAATTTATAAATACAATGCAACTAGTACTAGTAGGCCGATATCTCATGATCTCTATCTATATCCTAAGATCTCGACTTGATGAGTGGAATGCAGTTGTGGGGGCCCCTTAGGTATAAGTGATGCACTCCATGCATGTCCGTGGTATAGGTACAGCCGGTACCTAATAGTAGCGTACATGACGCTAAAGCCAATGAACAGGAGACGGGGATGCATTTCAGCCTTGGAAACTTCGTACGTTCCCCGTTGTTGGAGTGCGGCTCGAAGCAACCATAAGCCAACCTACATAAATCAACTTACGTACCTATCTACCTCATTTACCTCATTTATCTCATTTGCATTTTACATTCGGTCGCGTTATAAGTTACTACTAGCATTCGCAGTTGAATGATAACTACATATGTACCCCTTTCTTCTATATTTTGATGACCTAAGCCTAACCGTATATACAACCGGGGAATTGCGCCGTCAAGTTTCATTCCAGTTAGGTACATAATTGCCGTATTCCTTTTGGGTACATCCTTCCCCAACATCCTCCTTGTACGGTTGTACCTACTACCAAACATTCACCACCTCCATTAAAAATCTTGTTACGGGGTTTTAGCTTCCTCGCTTCTTCGATAAACTTTCACACCCGCAATCGAGCCTTTTTCTATTAAAACTTGCGCCTACACGATCCAACGTTGGCTTCCTATAAAGGGGGCGCCCAGCCCATACCATATGTGATGACGCGGGAAGTAAATCGGCCAGCGGACAACGGTCCTGGCAACAATATTCTCGATGCCGAAATCTTAGATGCCCTTTGGGAACAGGTCCCGTTCCCAAGGCTACCCGCCGATGCGCCATCTGAGATGAAAGAACTGGTTATTGATGTTGAGAATCCTAGGAGGGTTTACGCTATCCACCGCGCCAGCCGCCGCCATGACCTACAGTTAATAGTCGAGAAGTAAGTTCTGAAATTGTCTGACCCCTCGCACCGCGCATTCGCACTCCGTCCAACCGACTTAACTAACTTGCTAACTTGCAATAGGTTCATAACCCAGCTGCGGTACGGGTGCGGCTTCAGCGCATGTACTACCCCATCGTGTTTTAGTTGCCGAAAGCGACTGGCTGGTAAGGCCCCGATTCGTCGATATAATCCAACTAGTGCGAGGACTCTGGCCATATTCCTCGCAAGCCAGGACGATGCCGATGATCGACTATGTCCCCATTTACACCCTCCGAACGGTCCCAGCGACGCTATAAAGCCCCTCATATTCGGTTTAAAGTATACGACACCTTCCAACGATGCAGCTGGCCCGGCTCACGCAGGCGCAGCCAAGGTCAAATCTCCCAAGGGAGTCCCTGGACGGGTGGCGTTGAAAAGGGGACAAACACCGGCATCGAATGCCTCAACACCCGCACAGATGAATCGCAAGACGACAGGCCGGAACCAGAATAGTCCTCCCGAAGTTGACGCTACCAAGAAAAGGCAACCGTTACGGCCCGATGGTTTTGACGGAATACAAATTACTGAGAAGTCGATTAGCAAGGATTACCGCTCCTTCGCCGCTAACGTGTTTGGATCCGTCGCGTTCAAGATGTTGGAATGGTTAACACCGAATAATATTGAAACTCTGTCAAGCAAAGTCTCGATTGTAGACAGCACACTCGAATCCATTGAACGTTATCGAGAAAATACATCTCAATCAGGAGATCAAAGTGGAAGGACTAGCCCAACGTCTACCCCGTCGAGACCCGATTTAGAAAACGAAGTGGGCCTTAAAAAGGCCTCTGAGATGCCTCGATATGCTGCCCGAGCACTCTCGCCTAAGAGCGATGCGACCGGATTTTACCAAAGAGTACATTCTGAACGCCCACCTGTTTCTAACCCTAATCCTCAGGGTCTACCGCCACATCAACGACGGACTTCGAATGCTCGGATTCGACCATCCTCTGTTTCCAAATCGCAAACCAAGGTTACGTCAGAGCCTTCAGTCGACTCTATCATAGACGAAACACCGCTCATATCACCCAACGTTCCTACCCAGCCGGAGAAGGTTTCTAAAGGACTAATTCGACCTCCGCCAGCTATAGCGCGGCCAGCATCTCAGGTTGTGGAGAGCGATATTCATACACTGCCGGAGAGCGAAACCTTAGATCCTCCTAGTCCTCATTCCCGCGTAGATGAACACTATCCTCAGTCGTCGGATGGGAATAATGGTGAAGAGACATCAAGCAGCACAGAGACTACGCGTTCCCTGGACGTACTTGATGATACTCAATATACCCTAGAAACCACCGACAAGACGGATCCAACGTCTGAGCTAGATAGCTACTTGCCCCAATCGCTAGGACGCTTCAATGTTCAAGCGATCAATTTCATATGTGACATTTTACAAGAAGACGCTACCTCCGAGAGGCATATGCTAGAGCCACCAATCGTCGATGAATCAATTAAACGATCGTCGAATCGGCTGAAGTCGTGGAAGAGAAAAAGAAAGTCACAGGCCCCTTATCCACAAGACCTAAAGTTCCAGTGGAAACTATTCGTCGAACAGAGTATCTTCCATGTTCTAAGCGACCCTCAAGCCGTGTTAGACTCATTTACCAACCCTCATGGTATCGTCGACTCTCAGACACTATGGTATTGTATGTTACGCTTGACAAGAGTAGCACCCAACCTTGTCTTCGATAGCCTCTGGATTGCTTTAGCGGGTCTTTTCGCGCCGCCGAAGACTTTACAATCTATGAGATCACCGACTTCAAAAATGTTTCTTGAGGCTAAAGAGTCGTTCACTAATGTAGAGGCTGCTTCACTCATGGCTGTATGTTTTCATGCTTTAGTTGCCGCGGCGCCGTTAGTAAATGATCCAAGGCAATTAAATGATATGTCTCGTATAAGAGCCCACGGCCTATCGCTTGCCGGTGGCGGTACGGTCGCGAGACAGCCAACTTCCTTATGTTTACAATACGAAGACGCTTTCACAGATAGTATGGCTCTCCGGTTGGCAAGGAGGCTGCTTAGGGTAATTCCAACGCGCCGATACTTTGATGAGCTAATCGAGTTAGACTTAGAGAAAGAGGATGGAGTTAAAGAACCTGACGTTGTTGAGTTATTACTGTCACATCTCGAGTCCTCTACGCCGTCAATGTTACATTTTTCAAAAGCTGAGCGAAGCATGCACGAAAAAAGAGTGCCGGTTTTACTTTTAGATTGGGCACGGGCCGTGATGCTTCATGAGTGGGAGGGTCAGCCAGATGTCTCTGGAGACGGTCCTTTCGGTGGTGCCCTCTCTCTGATGACGGCAATGTGTAAGTGTTTGTGTATGATCCTGAAAGATTATAAACTAACCGTCAAGTAGATCAGAAGCGTCAATCTCTCCTCCTAGGTGACGTCCATTTTCGCGCCGAATACTTTGGTGACCGTCTCGATCCTATTCAGATGCCAGTTTCTTGGTTATCCTTTACCTCGACTAGGCGAAAGGTTCATTTATTGGATTATCCGTACCTTTTTAATCCTGCCTCTTTGGTTTCGTACTTTAGAGCTATTAACTTTTGGCGGATGAGTCGTTCTTATGAAGAGTCCACCTCGTTACAAAGCCGAATCAATGCTATAATTGCGCCTGACAGCCTTGTCACGGAGACTCACCAGAAAAATGTACTTCAAGATCTCTTGAAAGTTGCATCATCAAAATACCTGATCCTTGACATCAGCCGTAAAAACGTGCTTCGAGATGCATTTGACCAGCTCTGGCGACGACAAGAACGCGAACTGGTGAGGCCGTTGAAAGTTCACTTGGGGGAAGACAGCGGAGAAGAAGGGTTCGACTCCGGTGGTGTCCAACAAGAATTCTTCCGTCTTGCAATAGCTGAGGCTTTAAATCCTACTTACGGCGCCTTCGTCATTGATGACAGAACACGAATGACATGGTTTCAACCTGGTTCTGTCCAGCCTGAATGGAAATTTGAACTAATCGGACTAATTATATCGTTGGCCGTTTATAACGGACTGACACTCCCGATCACGTTCCCAAAAGCGCTGTACCGCAAGCTTCTCGGCGAGCCCGTCACTGAGCTGCACCACATCGCGGACGGGTGGCCAGACCTTGCCAACGGGCTTACCAGCGTTCTTGAATGGAATGAAAAAGATGGCCCCGTAGAGGATGTTTTTGTCCTCACTTATGAGTTTTCTACATCCATGTTTGGCGAGCCAGTTTCGCGAGAAATGCAGCCATCAAAGCCGGCAACCTGGCCGCAATTCTCCAGTCATCCAGATTCAACTCCCTTATCGGCGTCCAATCCAGGCAGCGCACCGCTGGTCACGGGCGACAACCGCAACACTTATGTGAGCGACTACATCCGTTACCTAACGGATATCTCTGTCGCTCCTCAATTTGAAGCTTTTGCCCGCGGTTTCCGAGCTTGTCTACACCCAAAGTCCCTGCAGCTTCTAACACCCTCATTATTGCAAAATCTGGTAGAGGGTACGCAGGAAATCGATATTGGAGAGCTCCGTCGTGCCGCACGTTACGTGGGTTGGGACGCGTCGCACCGTACCGTACGCGACTTCTGGTCCATTGTTAAGAGATATGATGACCGTATGCGGAGGAAGTTGCTCGAGTTCGTCACCGCCAGTGACCGTGTCCCAGTTGGCGGCATGGTCAACATCCAGTTCGTCGTGCAAAAGAACGGCGAGGAGGAAGGCGAAGGTGGCCACTTACCTACTGCATATACATGCTACGGTACCCTTCTACTCCCAGAGTATCGTGATAAGGAGGTCCTTCGAGAGCGCCTTACCATGGCCCTTGAGAATGCTCAGGGGTTTGGGTTCGCATAAAACTACACCGTGGAAAGGTACAGCATGCCGTTATGTTATAGGCCAAATATGGACACCACCTGCAGCCAGTCGACTGGGAACACTACAAAGAGGACAAAAGCAGATGCTCAATAAGGCAGCTTTTGGGTCCCAGACCGACAAACCGCGAAAATGAGTAAAAAGAAGGTGTAAATAAACTGTCACTTTTGAGGTATATACGAGGAAAGGGGCAAGGGGGAGCATACAGGAAAAGGAAAAAAGGAGCTCCGGTTTTGAGTAGGACTTGGAGGACGGAATCCACCACCTACTTCGATAGCCCACTCCCGATTACGACTACACGCACGATTTTACTATATTGTTTGCCTCGGGGTCGAGGCACTACGAGTTGGGGGACTATAGATGGGAAGGGAAAAGGGGAATTTTTTGAGTAGTAGTTTCGATTAACTCATCGAGAGTCACTCGTAACTCTTACCACACCTGCCTTACCCGTTTATAAGGTTAGGTGTTTCCTTACCTTGTATAGGTATCTATTGCCTTAGGTACCTTTGGCACTATTTCTCCCGACTACCCGTGGACCATTTTATTAAAATAGGGTATCTGTTTTTTTTTTTTTTTTTTTTTTTTTTTTCAGCGTGAGTGTAATTAAAGAGAACAAAAGTTTAGGAGCGGTCGTTTTTTCTTGGGGGTCATACCTACCCTCTTCTCTATCTTCGGTACACATATACATCATACCTAGGAAAATCTTTTGGAGTTATATATTTTCCTGTATAGCGTGTCACAATAGACAGATTACCTACCTAACATACCTATGCATCTAAGAACATGGATGATCACCCACATGTGAGGCAGTAAGTTTTTGAGTTTCTTTTATTCTTGTTCTTCTCGTGTAGGTTCTCCAGGTAATAGAAGGTTAGGTACGTAAGAAGGTGGGTAAGAGGTAGGCTATCGTATCGTGTCTTCAATATTTTGCCTTTTCAACCGCCATTCCATTCCATACCTAGCATACAAGCACGTGTCAGGTACTACTCATATCATATCTACAACACCAAACGACGTGCTCTTTTCTTTCTTTCTTTCTCCCCGCGCGAGAACCACAACAAGCACTAACCATCTCAAGATTTAAAATCTAGATCTAGATCTAGTTCAACACCAACATGGGAACAGGACAATTTTCTATTTTATCCTAGCCCTACTACCGCATTAAATTAGGTACCTAATAGTCCTGATCCCCCGACCCGCTAACGATAACGTTGTTGACCTTGAGGACCATGCGGCACAGCTGGGTAGCGAGCATGAGCTGCTGGCGCTTGCCGATGAGAGGGTCGATGACGAAGGCCTGCTTCATGTCATTGCTGCCGCGGTTCATGCAGTCGACGCCGAGCTTGCCGCGGCCCTCGGGCCCCGCTTTGACCTGCTGGGACTTGACCTCGGCGAGCGTCGCGATCGGGTTCAGCCCGCTGTTCTCCGCGAGCGCCATCGGCACCGCGTCCAGCGCCTCCGCGAACGCTCGCATCGCGTACTGCTCTAAGCCGGGCGTCTTCACCGCCGCGTCCTCCACTGCCAGCGAGCAGGCGATTTCCGCGGCGCCGCCGCCGTATACCACGCGGTTGTCGCGGACTAGGTTTCGTACAACGCAGAGGGCGTCGTGGAGAGACCGTCGAGCTTCGTCGATGATCTAGTGGTGACTAAGTTAAGTTGATGCTCTTGGAAAAAAAAAAAAAGGGGGGGGGGGTGAAAGAAAGGGTTAGCAAGATAAAAACTTACCATCTTGTTACTTCCTCGGACAAACACGGTCACGGCTCTTGTGTTGGCGCACTCCTCGATAACAAGCATCTTCTCTCTCGTCGTGCCGAACGTCATTTCCCGTACAACACCAGCTGTGCCTAGCTTCTCCGGCTTCAGATCCTCGAATCGGGGCACTATCCTACCGTTTGTAGCAATAGCGATAAGCTCGATCTCGGGACCGCCTACCCATCTTACGGCGGGTAACTCGTTTTGTAATAATAAGTGGTTGGCCTCGTCGTCAAAACCCCACTGGCAGATGGCCAGATTAGCACCAGTATCCTTGATCTGCTGGATCATCTCCACAAACTTCTCCCGCTCGTAGTTTTGCAGCTTCTTAAATTCCTCGACCGACGTGATCTCCAGCTTGTGCTTAGTCTTGGGCTTCGGCGGCTCGAAGGCGCATGTGAGAATGGCGATCTTGGCGTCTCTGACTTCGGAAGGCATTTGCGGGTGTGAGAAGTCCTTGTCGACGATCACACCCTTGACTAGAATGGTATCTTCTAATGCACCACCAACCTTGCCGTCTACCTTGATCAACTCGAAATCGACATCTTTTCGCTGGAGGTCAGCAACCGACAGGACAGCATCCACGGCGATGTTAGCAAACTGGTCGTGTGCCTTGGACACGATTTTGCTGCCTAAACTCGTCCGAGCTACCTTGACTAAGTTCTCTGTCGATTCCCGGCTGAATTCGATAGTGTCTGATATACGGTCCAACTCGGCTACTGCAATATCACAGGCCTGGTCGTAGCCATCTGCTATTCGGATAGGGTGGATTCCCTTGTCTATCAGTTCGGCAGCCTGTTCCAGGAGAGCACCAGCCAGAACAACGACACCTGTCGTACCGTCACCGATCTCGTCATCTTGAGACTTTGATAATTCTACGAGGAGCTTCGCTACGTGGTTGGAGATCTCCATCTGTTGTAAGATTGTAGCTCCATCGTTGGTTACCGTAATGTCTCCGTCAGGGGAAATTAGGATCTTATCGAGACCGCGAGGGCCCAGGGAAGTTTTGACAATGTTTGCAACAGTTCGAGCGGCGAGGATGTGCGATTTAACGGCTTCATTACCATATTGGCGCTTCTTCTTTCCTTGACTGAGAGAAAACGTGGTTAGTTAGGTACGATGCATTTATTTTATGTTAAGCTATACAGAGGTGGATGGATGATCAAGCTTACTCTCTGACAACGATAAAAGGTCGCCCCTGTTCATCTTTCATAACAGCAGCTGTAGAAAGGATAGGTCAGTATAAATATTATATTTATATAATACCTTCATGAGCATGAGCATGAGCATGAGCATACCATTTTGCAAGTCCAGATCTAGAGTCCAGGATTAGTAAATTACGATAGCGATGGCGGGGTCGTTGATTTCATACTTAACGCCATTTTAACAGTTCTTCTAGCTCAACAGAGCTTTTTAATGCTGTATCGGATGGTACCCAGGCAATATCCAGCTCCTCTACTAAGTTTTAAAAGGATACGCCGTTGTATGAAGCCGTTTCACTTGGTAGAGTTCTGCCTTGTCAGGTGTATGGTGGGACAGGTTTGTACGTATCTTCGAAATTCAGAATTCAGAAATTCTAAAAGATCCCGGCCCCACATTCTTTCCAGATCGGAAAATTCGCAGCGCCGACGGGTGCCACCCCTGAGCCACCCCTGAATCTGAACCTGAGCCTGTGAACCTGAACCTTCCTGCAGTGGACAGGTACCACAGTACCTGCCTTGCCCAGCTGCTTACCTTCCTAAGGTACCCAGGACTCTAAGGTACCTAAGGTAGTAAGGTAGTAGCTGCTAACGTCACACCGGCGCGCGTACTTATCTAACTCGTGCCCGTCACCGGTCAAGTTTCAAGAGCTTTTATCTTATCGATGATCGTAAATCTATGATCGTAAATCTTACCCTGCAATTGAGCTTCTTCCCTATTTCAACCATTGTAGTGCCAACAAGTATTGGCTGACATGCATACAATTACAGGTATGTATAAGATAGGTACCTTAGGTTAGGTATGTAAAGGTACCTATGTACGTTGCATCTAATCCCATTATGATACGTAGTAGTGAAGTTAACCCTTCGTCATACATTCTAATCAACAAATTTTCTATCTCTTGCCTTTAGCCGTTGCTAATCTCTTGTACGTGCAGATGTTGATAGCGATGGCGGTAACATATTGGCGATTTTCGCATATTACATATGTAAGTAGCCACCGCGAACTCAGCGAGACAGGGGTCTCAGGTTATACATTAGTAACAAACAAGAAAAAAAATTAATACTTCTGCGCCCCCTATGTTCGGTATATTCGGCCGTAATACACGAGACGCCTCAGCAGAGGAAAAAAAACACATCCATAATGCCGTAATACCAAAATCATTTTACACAAGCGATTTCGCATAATATAAGAATTTTTTATTTTATTTTTTTTGCCCAAGAGCCGAGGTACGGATAACCCGACCGCCCATTGACCCCCTTCTCATTATAACATTTAATGCTAGCTATGCCAGCAAGAGATCCATACGAATATCACATCCTTGGATATCGCACTTTGAACTTCTAATTCTAGATACGCCGCAAAACGTTATTTTCTCGGATTCTTATTGACCCACATAGATCAGAAATAGTCCTCGGCATTTCTGATAGAGTATTAGCTTATTCACCTATACCCAAGCTCGTGGAACCATTAGAAAGCTCCACAGGCTTCTTGGCCAAGTTTGGGCTCCACAAGTACCTAAAACCTAGTGAATTGCCCCGCTGACGTTGTGTCGCCTTGCTGTTACATGGGCTTTAATACACGGTCCCAATACGTGGTAAACTAATAAATTCAAATTCCACGTTGGAACTTTGAACTTAAAAAAAAAAAAAAAAGATATTAAGCTCAAGCTACAGCTTCTCCTAACAAAGCTTCAACTCTAAATCCAATTTTTAATCTCCAACTTTACTTTTCTTATGGGTTTATAGTCGACGTCACATCCCTGCCATCTACACAATATCTTGACACTTTTGACATCACCGTCTAGGTACACCCTATCTTCTATATCCAATATCCGTCCTATATCTTTGTGCTCCCCACCAAAAAATCATGTCCCTGCCAACTCAATTCGAGGGAGTACTTCCTCTCTATAGGGTCCAAAAGCCCCCCTATATGGTCGAATCGCCCGGCGCCGAAGAAGTCGAAGGCGAAACGAAGCCATTCAGACATATCAAGGCTAAAGACGGCCTCATCACACGCCCCGAATCTCACATCGCTACCACGTATGATATATTAATAGAGAGTGCGAAGAAGTATGGCGATAAGGCCGCTATAGGCTCTCGCAAACTCATTAAGACGCATACCGAGACAAAGAAGGTCCCCAAAGTTGTCGATGGAGTCAAGACTGAGGTTGACAAGGAATGGACGTACTTCGAGTTAACGCCATACACCTTCCTTACTTATAATGAGTATAAGACTCGAGCCCTGAATGTTGGTGCTGGCCTGAAGAAGCTGGGTCTCGAGACAGGCGATGTCTTACACATTTTCGCGACGACAAGGTACATAATATCTCTATTTAGACCGTGAAGGAATTACTAAAAAGCTAATTATCAATACAGCGCCAACTGGCAATGCACCGCTCACGCCTGTGCCTCGCAATCCATTACAATCGCGACCGCATACGATACTCTTGGCCCAGATGCCGTCGAATACTCCCTTACGCAAACGAACGCGAAGGCCATGTACACAGACCCTCATCTATTCAAGGTTGCCAGCCGCCCTTTGAAGAACGCCAAGGACGTCAAGTTCTTAATCTATAACGACTCGACAAACATGCCTATCTCCGACAAGGAGATGGCCGACTTCAAAGCCTCAAACTCTCACCTCACTATCATCCCTTACTCCGACCTAATCAAACTTGGCGAGGAGAACCCTATAGACCCTGTCCCGCCGAAACCTACCGATCTGTGCTGTATCATGTACACTTCCGGTTCTTCTGGCCCTCCCAAGGGTGTTCCTCTTACCCATGAAGGGGTTGTTGCAGGTATCACCGGTCTCTGGACTGTTGTTGCTGAGTCTGTCTCGCATCGCGACACAATTCTCGCATATCTCCCCCTTGCGCACATTCTGGAGGTGGCGGTAGAGAATCTAGTTATGTTTGTTGGTGGTACTCTAGGCTACGGATCCCCGCGCACGTTGGCTGACTCCTCGATGCGCAACTGTGCTGGTGACATGCGAGAGCTCGCGCCTACCATCATGGTTGGTGTGCCCCAGATCTGGGAGACTATCAGGAAAGGAATTGAGTCCAAGGTCAACTCGGGTGGTGCTTTGACAAAGAACCTCTTCTGGGGTGCGTACAACCTGAAAAGTTTACTTGTGTCAACGGGCCTACCTGGGAGTGGCTTGCTTGATGCTGTGGTGTTCAAGAAAGTTCGCGACATGACGGGTGGACGAGTGAGGTTCCTCTTTAACGGTGCCAGTGGTATTTCTGCTGGCACAAGGCAATTCGTAAGCTTCGTACTTGCGCCAATGATCACAGGTTACGGCCTTACAGAAACTACCGCTAATGGTGCTCTGGGTAACCCGCTGCAATGGACTTGGGACGCCATCGGCCCCGTTCCTGCGTCGCTCGAAGTCAAACTCGTCAGTATACCTGATCTAGGATACGACGCGAAGAGCAACCCGCCACAAGGTGAGATTCTCCTGCGAGGACTTCCGGTCTGCAAGGAGTACTACAAGAACCCCGAGGAGACCGCCAAGGCGTTTACTCCGGATGGGTGGTTCAGAACGGGCGACATCGGCGAGTTCGACTCGGTCGGCCATATCAAGGTCATCGACCGCGTCAAGAACCTGGTCAAGATGCAGGGCGGCGAGTACATCGCGCTCGAGAAGCTCGAGGCCGTCTACCGCGGCAGCGAGTTCGTCCACAACCTGATGATATACGGCGACAGCGACAACCCGCGCGCCATCGCCGTCATCAGCCCCAACGAGAAGCCCCTAAACGACTTGGCAAAGAAGCTGGGCGTCGACCACGCCCACGCCCACACCGACCCCAAGGTCCTCGACGCGGTCCACAAGGACTTGATCGCGGTGGGCAAGAAGGCCGGCCTGACCGGGCTGGAAATGGTTGTTGGCGTCGTGCTAGTTGACGAAGAATGGACGCCCGCAAGTGTAAGTTTTTTCCCTCATTACCATCTTCCACCTCCTATTGCATGAGATCGCTATCTATGATCAGGGTTAACATATATATAACAGGGTCTCGTCACAGCAACCCAAAAGGTGAACCGGAGAGCACTCAAGGATGCCTACAAGAAGCAGATCGAGGAGTGCTTCAAGCGAAGTTCGTGATGTAGTTGATGGTCATCACGTCGTATTATTATTAATGTAATACCTACCTATTTGTCTCCCCCATCCTCTCTCCCAAGGCGTTTATTGTTAGTAATTTGTCGACTGTGTGTATGTGGTTAGGCTGTTCGGTGGGTTTAGAAGTGAAATGGGGGATTGGTGGCTGGTGTAGGATTAATTATGCATTAATTAGGTATTTACTTGCTTTGGTCGCGTGTGTTTTCCGTATGGCCTGTTAGCTCTTTTTTTTTCTTTTTTTATGCCCGTGAAGAAAAGAGAGACTGGGTTGGACTTACCCCTTTACGCAGTTAGAGCTAATGATAGGTATGATTTCTTGCCTTATTTTTTTATTATCTGCTTCGTATGTTAAATTCCAGTATGATTACAAGTAGGCAGTAGAAGAAGTGTAATAATGGTTATCTAATCGTCTGCATTATATCTGCAGATATACTAAGGGACGTCGACATTTATCATAGCTACTTCTCTAGATCAAGAGAATTTCAAGTCACGGTTCTGATTTTGCTAATCAAAGGGTAAAGACGACAAGAGTAGATAGAATAAGGTAGTTTATAAAATATCTATATACCAACCCATAGAATACACTTTACAACTACACCTGCACCTTAACTTAAAAAGAAAATCTAATTAACCCAACACACCGCTAGGTGAGGGGGGAAAAAACACGGAGGCAGTTAAGTAAAAGAAAGTAGTAGTAGTAGTGAGGTATGTAAAGGGCAAATACGCTCGAGACAAATAATCCGTAAGGAAGGAAAAGAAAAGGGGGAAAAAGTGATATACCTGTTAACAACGACACGTAGGGGGGAATAAGATTTCGGGCACTTCAGCACTTGGCATCCCATACATCTTATCCCATCCATTATCCTCAAACGCCGTGCTTGCCCAAAAATAAGATAAGGCAACATAATGCAATCATCTCGTCTATTCTCATCTCTCCGATAAAATCTCAAAGAAAGGAAATGGGGAACAGGGGGAAAATGCTCCCCCCTTTTGCAAGTGTGGGAGAAGTAAAAGAAGATAGCACAAGGCTTGTCCGAGAAAAAAAAAAAAAAAAAAAAAAAACCGAGCGGTGGCACTGAGTGTGCTCTGTATGTACGCAAGCCGGTTTTATTTTTATGCTTTTTACTTTTTTGTTTTATTTTTTCCGGGTCTTTTCTCTCGACAACGGGGAACTTCCAGTAGCTTTGTCCTTAACATCACCCCATTCCCCATTCCCATTCCCCATGGTGGTATAATATAGTAAGTATAGTGTAGTAGTATAAGACAGGATAGTATCGCATAATATAGTATCGTCTACCTTTCTTCCGTTATTTCGGATCATCCCGACGCTTTCAAGTCGCTAGGTACGTGGGTAATTCTACACTCGTCCCCTTCCCTTTCTTTCCCTTTTCCTCTGGCCCGTACTCCTCTCCTGGATCGAACTAACCGGGTATAATACGGAAGACCTAGAACTATGACTTTACCAAATCCTCTATATCGGTTTCCCATGCCCAAGGAATATCCGTGCGCTTATAGAACAGCCCAACAGGCGTTTCGGCCCGGCGGTCATCGTGGACTCGGTTGGGGAGCGTGGCCGCCCAGGCACTATTGGTATGCCGCGTGATAGACCTGTCTTCGCAGCGTATCCATCTTTCCGATTCCTGGTCTCTGACCCAGGTCCAGTAGTGACCCGAGGTAACCGTTTGGCCGCGATGTACCTGCACGGCGTAAAGCTCGTAGGAAGGAAGAGCCAACATGCCATCGCTAAGCTCAGGACCTAGAAGTGCGGCAGCGCGCTTTCGAATTTCTTCATCTTCGGTGTAGGGAGCCATGTCGAGCTCAAGAGGGAAATTGACCTTGGTCATATTTTTTTTGACGTCTTCATTAGTTAATTGTCTTCTGATATATATGCGCAGTAGACGGGGTAGCTTCGCGATTCGACCTGTTCTCACAGCGCGGGGAGTGGGTGGGTTCTTAACGGAAGTCCCTTGTTGGTCCTTTTGGCACCTGTAACATGAGATGACACCCGGTGCAAACCAGTCATCGAGGAGTTTTATAAGTTGAACACTTCCCGCTGCCGGAGGCGACACTGTGAAACCGCGTTCTGGCTGGGCAGAGTGTGGGGCATTGTAACAGGAGTTACAAGTAGTTGTATAAAATATAAGCGACGCGAAGTGACGATCGATGAAATTGTACGCCCTGGACCCTTTCCATTGCTGTAAGAATAGAGAAACCAGTGACTTAACTGCACGGTCCTCGCCTCTCGGTAACATGACAGCTTCTGCGGTTTGATTGTATCGAAGGCCCATGTCCGTTTCGGCTGCCATTTGCTCAAACATGAAGATGAGCAGCTCGTCGGCATCGTGTTGGTTATTATCGCCTAACTTTACAAGCGTGTTCGCATGGTCTCCAAGTCTGTAGCCCGCGTGTATAGATTTTAAGTAACTCTGAGGTTCACGTCAGTATCAAGAGAGTATGGAATATTTAATGTTTGATGTTTAATGCTTAATAGGGGAGACTTACCATAAGTGTTTCAGCGCTTATATCTTTGATTACTCTCTTCGCCATCCACATCAGCAGGGTTTTTAAAAGACGGCATAGTAGCTGTGCCCGTGCCGGTTCCCTGTTTGTGGGCCAGCGCCAATTTTGAGGCCATTCGGGTTGGAGTATGTCGATAATAAACCCCGGTGAGATCACAAATGCTTGTAAAGTTGAATTGCAGTAGCACCAGTTGCCTGGGTTATAGAGTCCAGTCATGTTCTGGCTAGATCCGCTTGCTGCCATGGCAATACCACCGACACCAGAGTCGACATCCCTAGATTCCAAGCCACTATATCTGGTTCTTGGAAGAGCGGGAGCCGGTAGTCTGGGAGGCGCGGGAGCTATGCTGGCCAGGAAGTCTTCCTGTGAATCCCAATCCTCCCTGACAGAAGTCATAGATTCGGGGTCCCCTCTTATGCTGGGATAGCGACGGATGAAGTCTTCCCTGGATTTGACATAGTCGAAATTGTCAAGTCGTACTCGGTCATTTTTAATCATTTCTTCAAATTGGCTAATCTCATTTTGACTGAGTGTCTTAGTCCGAGATCGTCTTCTGTCGCCATACTTTCGCCTCAAAGCCGAGCTTGGAGACATACTATTTGATATGGTATCAGAAGTCTCAAGAGATATTTCCCCAAATTCGGTAATCCACGAGTTCAGACCACCGCTCAGCAGCTTTGGGGCATTTTTGAGCGGTCTGCTGTAGCTATAGTACGACAAGGCTTGTCGGATATTATACAGGACCATTTCTAAAGAATTTCCGGTTATCCTTGACGGTATTGAAGTGCTATCCTGATCATAGATAACTACCAAGTCAACCTTGTCACGTTGCTCGACCGCAAGCCTCTCATTTGAAGGAGCAAGGACCATGCTATCAGCAATCTCATCCGCGGATACATTCTCTCGCATAAGGATCTCAGGCTCGATACAGACCGTCTTGGATGATTTGATATGCCCCTCGTCAAAAGACTCACGATCCCGAATATCTATTACCAAAACATCGACCTGAGGGTACTTGCTTATAAGCTCCGCAAGTGCGGCGGCCGTGATGTCATCGCCATCCGGAATTGGAACTCCAGTCGAAGTAGCGGGGGATTGCGCTGCTCGATAAGAATGGGCGGCTGCGAACTGTTCTCTGCCAAAGACTCTGATAGCGTTTTCCGTCGATATGCGAGCTGAGACACTAGGGGTCGATGTAGTCGAATTCGTCCGACTAAACATTCCGCGAGGGGTACTGGAGGGAAGGTTAGCGATCTCGCTGGTCACAGTACCTCTCGCCGGACTGTAAATTGCTTCGGGGAGCTTTGGCATGACTGGCAGGGCTGTATCGACTGAATATAGCGCCTGACTTGGAGTGGATTGTCCAGCCCCAGCCGATGGCTGGCTAACTACCTCAGCTACCTTTCGAGCCTTTTGCGGATCGCGCAACCGCGCAAACCTATTTGTAAGATCTTCAGAGTTGGTAATGGGGTTTTGCTTTATAGCTTTTCCATGCAACGCTTCTGGTTTTGGCTGAATCGTCGGCTTTGGCCTACGCTCTCCAACTATGCTATCATTGACATCATGGGCATTGTTAGCCCTATTTAGAGCATCTGCTTCACCTCCAAGTTTGTCCTTGTGTAGGTCTCCGGGATGCTTCACCTGACTCTGCAATGGCGTCTTAGAGGAGTGAGGCAAGTTCGGGCGAAGGGGTTCGACAGGGCGTTGAGGAGCTCTTGTCGGTCGTACACCACTCCGCCTGTTATTCTCTTTGATATCTTCTTTAATCTTCTCGAAGGTCGCGCCATTCGTAGTTATCTTCATCTTGAGAGCCTTGTACAAGCGGTTTAATTCTCCTCGATCAGAAGTCATGGATGGGTAATCTTTGTGTTTGGGCACTTTATCAACAGCGATCGTAAATGCTTTGATGTACTCTTGTAGTGCTAGGTCTGGACGGCGGAAATCGCTATACGTTATGGCCTGTCGCATATGGACATCTCCAAGCTCGAGGACCCTTCGCAAAGGGGTATGAGGGTCGAGGTCGACGCTAACTGACACTAGGTCATCTATGTGACGATACGGCGGCTTTCCTGTACCTGAGCCAGCACCAGATGAGTGCGCATCGGTTCCGCTTACGGTGGACCCACGGTCGTCGCTTGTACCAGGGGACATTGTGTCATGCGCGCCAACCATTGGAGCGATGGAAGCTCTCGCGAACGTAACGGAACTCATGTTATCATTAGAGCAATACCCAAAATATACCAATTAGATGCTATCTGACAATAGATGCAGTAAGGCGGGGGGCGGTCGGAGAGAACTTTATGTACCACTATTGTTCTAGGGGCAAAGACTGGAATGGCGTGTCATTCTTTCAGAAGAGCCGGTATTGTGAACGGCGCGGCACTAGAGGTTCAAAGGTAAAGGGACGGGAACGGAATGTTGAAAGAACTCGTGGAATAAAACAAGGAAGAAGGGAGGTTATAGTGAATGGGACAATGGGTAAGGCTTGAGGGTTATCTGGATCTTTAAAAGAGTATGTGGTGTATAGTATGGTATATGTATGGTGTATATGAAGAAAAGAAGGGTACGAGGGGATACGATACCTTTCAGCTTGTGAAGGTGATTAGGTATGGCATATTCGAAGGCATTTGGGATATAGTAATGTAGTAATGTAACCTGTGGATCCCGTCATGGACACGGGTACCTAACCTAGTATGTAGGTACCTACCTATGTATATTCCGTAATCTGCATTACCTTAGGTAACCTAAGAAACCCCATGTCAGTACCTAGGTACTTATAAGATGACGTGCACAGAACAGGTACATTAGGTACCTAAAGTTCTAGGCATCTACCTAAGGAGGTAGGTACTTCGTTAGGTAGTGAATATAGTAGCGGGAGTGGCGGCCATTTACAACGCATAGCATGGCTCATACATCTTAGGGGAGGCCTGCATACTACAACATCTAGGCATACTACATCTACCTACATCTACCTACATCAATACAATATTCAATGTCTAATCTACCTACCTAAGGCTTTTAATCAACCAAACAGGTCAACTGTCCAGGTAGATTTTATGTCCCAACGTTCGTCATCTTCTTAAGAAGAATACGTAACTCTTTTCCAGACCTAAGAACATCTTTCCTCCCACTCCGTACCCTTCGCGCATCATGATGGGAGGTTGGTGGTCGTCCTCGGCCAACAGTGCTCTGGACGAACAGATTGATAAAGCAACCGGTAGTAGTTTGTAAGTCTTTTTTTCTACTAATTATTATTTCCCATAAGGTTGCTCGCTACTAATTTACCATTTAAATCTAGAGAGGATATTCCCCTTAACCTCGAGATCTCCGACGTGATAAGGTCCAAGACCGTCCAACCTAAAGAAGCCATGCGCTCGCTGAAGCGTCGCATTGGTAACAAGAATCCCAACACCCAGTTGAGCGCGCTAAATGTACGAACGATCCTCCCGGCCGTATCAACCGCATAAGTTCCTACGCGCTTCATCCATGATGCTGACGTGTAGCGTAGTTGACGGACACTTGCGTCAAGAACGGAGGCTCGCATTTCCTTGTCGAGATTGCTTCACGAGAGTTTATGGACAATTTAGTATCGCTTCTCCACGCTGTTGGCCCCGCCGAAGTTAATGTCGAGGTCCGAGCGAAGATCTTAGAGTTAATACAGTCCTGGGCCGCTGCTACCGAAGGTCGCTATGACCTAAAATATATAGACGAGACCTACAGAGCCTTGCAGAGGGAGGGCTTCCAATTTCCTCCCCGAACAACCGTGTCGAGCAGCATGATTGACAGTAGCGCCGTATGTATTACATGTTACATCACATTATACCCATTTACACCATACTATATCGTCTTGCTCTTATACGCCCAACACTCCTTTTGGACAAGACAGAACTAACTGGTTTATCATAGCCCCCGGAATGGACCGACTCCGATGTCTGCATGCGGTGTCGGACCCCGTTCACCTTCACAAACCGTAAACATCATTGCCGTAATTGCGGTAATTGCTTCGATCAGCAATGTTCTACCAAGACCCTTCCTCTCCCGCATTTGGGTATCCTACAACCTGTGCGGGTAGACGATGGTTGCTATGCCAGGCTAACTGACAGATCTAATAAAACCAACTTCGGGAAACAAGAACGCTCTCCCACAAGCCCATCATTTCCTCATAAAACCCGCAGTTCGTCCGCAATGTTGCCTCGGAATGCTCGAGTTGACGACGCTTTTGATGAGGACCTCAAGAAGGCTTTGGCCATGAGTCTAGAGGAGGTCCAAAGTCATTCCAAGGGCTATGCCCCTCCCGCGGATAACCTTACCCACGCACCACACGTGAAGGCCAACGGCCACTCATCTACACCAATAGCTACCGCCACCGCTACCGCTACCGCTACCGCCGCAGCTGAAGACGAGGATGAGGATGAGGATGAGGATTTGAAGGCTGCCATCGCAGCATCTCTGGCCGACATGGAAGAGCAAAAACAAAAGCATTCTGCAGCCTTGAAGCAACAAACAAACAAGGTTGAAAATGTCTCAGCCACCTCATTCTCCTTACCCAAGAACGATTACGAGCTCAGTCCAGTTGAAGCGGAGAATATCAATCTCTTCTCAACGTTAGTCGACAGGCTGCAGACCCAGCCTCCAGGCACAATCCTGAGAGAGCCGCAGATCCAAGAGCTTTATGATTCCATTGGGGCACTGCGGCCAAAACTTGCGCGCACGTACGGCGAAACGATGAGCAAGCACGGTAAGTCATATTCTAAAGAATTCTAAAGATTTCTAAAGGCTGCTAGCTAACTGCGACTCAGACACGCTACTCGACCTACATGCTAAACTTTCCACTGTTGTACGATATTATGATAGGATGCTAGAGGAGCGCCTCTCGAAAGCCTACAGCCAACATAACATTGGTGGTTACGCTTTACCCAACTCCGCACAGCAGGTAGGCCAATATCCCACAATAGAATCCAACGCCGCCAGGACTTCTACGTCGGCAGAGAATTTCTATACTGGCGACCCACTTCCGGATCCTAGTAGAAAATCTACAGGTCACCAATATCTACAACACATGCAACCGGGCCAGCCGCAACAATTCGCAAGCTATGACAAGAGGGGTTCGGTATCAGCATCATCGAGCAGCCAGTATCCGCCTCATGTTGGGCAAGGAAACGAGGGCTGGCAAAAACCACAGGGGCCGTCCGCACCAGCCCAATATCTTAGTCAAGCCAATTTCACACCCAACGATGTTCCCCCTCAGCCTACTCACGTATCCCACCCTTCCCCGCAAACTCCCCTTAACCGAGCCACCGAGCCAGCGGTGACACCGGCAGTCGACCCCAATGCCGCTTATTATTATAATAGCTCTCAGCCGAGCGGTGACCCTAATGCGCAGAGTGTTCCTCTAGACGCGTCGATGTCACCGTATCCAAGTCTTCAGCAGAGCTTAAGCCATGCTGGGCAATCCATCCCTCCAACACCTGCCTCTGTCCCTATGCAACCATCTCAAGCCCCGCAACATTATCAGCCACCTAATCAGCAGCAAGCGCAGCAGCCATACTGGCAGCAGCAGCAGCAGCAGCAACAAGCGCAGCAGCAAAACGGAGACCAGGCCCCTCAAGCATATCAGACGATGGGTCCGGGATACTCAAGATACGGGCAGGATACGTTCCCCGCCGTTCCTCAACATACTCCTCAGCAACCTGTCATAGAAGAGAGTTTGATTGACCTATAGTATGGTAAGCAGAGTAAAGCAGGGCCGAACTAGGTCACTCGAAGGGGAGGAGATTAATAAAAACCAGAACCCAGCCCCATATGAATAGCTTATCTACGTCATTCTTAAAGTAGTCAAATGGACCAACGTGCAGTGTGCATGGGCCGTATAGCAACCTGCCAGACCCGGATCCCGATCCCGATCCAAACGCACCGTTATACGTATTTCTCCATTCGCACACCTCTTGCTCCTCTTCGACATATGAAAACGCAAATAGCAGGATTACGGAAGCGCAGACGGATATTAATGGGATAGGGACTTGGAATTTCATGTGTGTCATGCCGCCTATCAGCAAGTGAGAAGAATGGTGATATCCATGGAAAAGGGGGGGAAGTTCACGAGCGCGACTACGAAATAGGTACTTTAGGTACCTACACGTGCATGTAACATGTATCTACGGGCCTACCTTACAAGGTACCTATCTCCCTTAAGTATTGTACCTAAGGTACATATGTACCTAGTAATGCTAGGTTAAGTTAGGTAGGCTTTAGGTACCTTATGTAATGTCAAGAGGTAGTTATGTATTGAAATAGGAGATAAGAACCTACGTCGAGTTTCGCTACGTCATCAATTCAAATAAGTACATAATTTCTTAGTGTAAACCCCAGGTTAGCCTGGTAGCAGCGCAAAACCCCCGACCCTCTAGCCCTTCTGCGCTGCCCCTCTTCGCTTCCTTTCCAACCTAACGTACCTAAGATACCTAGGTACTTGCAGCGTCGCATATCCTTCCTTCAAAGCTCAAAGCTCATATCCCCCCTCCTTATCGAGTTATATCAACTTTTCAACATAAAGCTTCTTTTATTGTCGTCCATTACATAGATATATTGTACTCCGTTTAGAAGAGAACTTTTCCCTAAATTAATATTGATACCATGTCACGCCACCAAGCATATCGTAATTACGATTACGAGAATGATCTCGACGAATATGACGCAGACGAATTTGGAGATGAAGAAGAGGAATTGAGCCCGGAAGATCAAGGTACGCGAGCGAAATATATTTCGTAGCTTTGACCCCTTGCTAACAACTAAATGAAGCTCAAATGAACGTCGGTACGGCCCAGGTGCGAGCCGCTCTCGGAGTCGAATCGTCCAAGGTTACCACCCAGCAAATCCAAGATGCCCTATGGCATTACTATTACGATGTTGACAAGTCTGTGACTTATTTGATGACCAAATATGTCGCACCTTCAACGAAGAAGAAAGGGGGAGGTAGGTAACCCGTTTTTCTTATTCTACTATTGCCCTACCATGCCACCCGACATTGCACGTTTGCCAAGTTCTCTGCCGTAGGGCGGCAGCATTTCATGACCCCAGGTGCGTCTTAGAGTACATGTATCAGACATCTAGCTTGGTCGCTGAGCTAACATTGAAGCTATGGTAAAGGTGAATCCCGTGCACAGCACGTCTCATTCGCCGACTTCTTCAACGATATGCCATGGTTAAATATCCCAAAGCACCGAGAAACCACGTTCATAATGCCATCGCAACCCCGTGGCGGCTTACTAGGGGGTGCTAGCCCTACCGGCAAAGTTTCTAAACTCCAAGCACTTGCCGCTGCTCGCAAGAAGAAAGCTGAAGAGAAGAAATCGGATGAGAAACAACCCCAAGACACGACACGAAATTTAAGCCGCCTCTCCACCACTTCAGTCCAACCTGAATCCACCAAAGAGAACCTCCGACCAGCCTCAGAAATCCGGAGAGAGACTGCGGGGCTTCCAGGTACAAATGTAGCCAAGACTATGGAGGACAAGCTCCAAAGCGAGCCAGAGAGAATCGGGCCTGGGCCAACCCACTCACCTGAACCTGGACTTGCGGAATCTTTACCGACAGCTGTGTCATTTGAGACTGCTGCTGCTGCTACTGCGGCTACACCATCTCCCTTTGCCCGGGCTCTCCTCGGCTCCATTAAGCCTTCTATTACCTCGCCGCCAAAGACTTACCCATTTCCTTATATCAATTTGACTTCATCAGTAACTGACGCATTCTCAGCGCCAAGCCCAGATGATGTAGTCTTGGCAGCACAGTCCCAAGGTTCGCTCTTGGCGAAAAAGGTTGTGAAATAAGAATACTAATACTTGGGGATCAGCAAGCGGCAAGAAGAGTGTTGCTAGTACAACTAAGAAGAAGGCTAGCACGGGAAAGGTCGAAGCAGTCACAGGCGGTGTGAAAGGCCTCAAGATACCTGATGCGCCGTTACCTAAAAGCAAGAATGTCGACGTGCTCAAGGAGTTCGAAAGGTCTAAGAGCAAAAAGAATGCGAGCTTCGTAGTCGTCGGTAAGGGCTGCGAATCGGTCTACTTGGGTCGATAAATATGCTAATTGTATACAAGGCCATGTGGACGCTGGTAAAAGTACTCTAATGGGACGACTACTGCTCGATCTCAATGTTGTCGACCAGAGGACGATACAGAAATACCGCAAAGAAGCCGAAAGCATAGGGAAATCTTCTTTTGCGCTTGCGTGGGTATTAGATCAACGGTCGGAAGAGCGGTCCAGGGGCGTAACGATCGACATCGCAACAAATAAATTCGAAACGGAAAATACTTCCTTCACGATTCTAGACGCTCCTGGACATCGAGATTTTATTCCTAATATGATTGCCGGCGCAAGTCAAGCGGACTTCGCAATCTTGGTGGTCGATGCTACCACCGGTGCGTTTGAAGCTGGGCTCAAAGGACAGACACGAGAGCACTCTCTCCTCCTTCGCAGTATGGGCGTGTCTCGGGTGATTGTCGCGATCAATAAGCTAGACACGGTCGGATGGTCGCAAGAACGGTTTGATGAGATTTCGCAACAAGTATCGGGCTTCCTCTCTGCAACTGGCTTTCAACTCAAGAATGTCAGCTTTGTCCCTGTGTCAGGATTGCATGGAGACAATATAGTAAAAAGATCCGCAGACCCAGCAGCCAGCTGGTTTAGTGGAAAAACCCTTGTCGAGGAGTTGGAGAGCTCGGAGCCAATGGCCCGGGCGCTGAACAAGCCTCTACGCTTGACTATTTCCGAGGTATACCGCACAACGCAAAGCCCAGTTACAGTATCCGGAAGGATAGACGCTGGCTCGTTACAGGTGGGCGATGCACTCATGATCCAGCCCAGCGGCGAGAAGGCTTACGTCAAGTCTTTGGAACTTGATCACGAACCCGTGGAGTGGGCTGTGGCGGGACAGAACATCGTTATCCACCTCAGCAACATCGATCCGATCCACGTACGGGTTGGAGACATTATCTGCGATATAAAGCAGCCAATCGGTTGTATCGACACGTTTACAGTTAAGGTACTAGCGTTCGACATCCTGATGCCGATGCAGGTAGATGTACACAGGGGCCGTCTGCACGCCGCAGGTCAGATCCTAGAGATATCAGCGTTGCTCGACAAAACCAAAGGCACCGTATTAAAAAAGAAGCCCAAGATAGTGAAGCCGGCAAGCGTGGCGAGAGTGGTAGTTAAAATGTCGACGAAGGTGCCTCTGGAAGCAGGCCAGCGTGTGGTACTAAGATGTGGGGGTGAGACAGTTGCCGCCGGGTTATTGGAATAAAGGCACAATGTGTCTACAACTACATAGACACATGATAATACGATAGATGGATCTGGTAACCTACCTTAAGTACCTAACCTACTGTGTTTTATTTTATGGGATAAGAGGCGAATATAGCAAACTACCTGGCCTGCATACATTAAAGGATAAGTACACGTGTAAATACTTACCGTCAATTATATCTCTTAAGTCAAACCCCTATTTGAGATTATATGGAGTTAGTATGGCTAGGTAGGTTAGATGTTTATGTTAGGTGACATTACGTGTATACCTTAGGTACATATGTAACTCGTGTAAGTACCTAAGGTATATTCTGGACAGGCAAGGCAGACTGGCAGTAGGTTTAATAGGTAGCTCCGTATAATGCAGCGCCACCTTTGAGGCTCTGATTACGAGCACAGGCCGCACTTTATTTAAATGGAGGATTCGCCTTTTTATAGTATACCTGGCGCTAGGGCAAGGATTTACCTGGATACCTAAATTATTAGAATGGACATGTAATCCATAAGGTGCAAGGTGTATGTATCTATCTGAGATCCGAAGATAATATACTACCTTAGGTAAAGTAAACCGTAGGTACCTAAAGTATGGAATATCATGTACAATACAATGGAAATGCGCGGGATTGGGGCAAGTACTGTACTAAGGTTCTGAATAAAGGTCATGGCAGCATTGCATGTGTGACACATTCAATACTATGTAAATATTCAAAGCTTGAAGAGGCTAACAGGGATGTCCCGCATGAGGCGGGGGGGCAGGGGCTCAAAACAGAGTTGGGACAATCTGGCTTCTGCGCCAGAGAGGCGAAGAAGGTTCCAGCTACTACCAAAGTACATTTTGTAGGGGGAGACAGGCGAAAAGATACTTTTAACGCTAGAAGCTTTCCCACATTGCTGGAAATCTCTTTAACCTTTTTTTTCTTTCCCTCGGATCCACTCATCTACCATTCCTACATTAGGTACCCCCGCCTAGTACATAGCGCAGGTGATTCGTGCGCAGGTGCGCTAGTGCACTAGATTGTTAGTACTTACAAGTACTTAGATACTCAAGAATTCAACACTGGGTGAATGCTTATCTGTCAAGTTCGACAGGTTCCGTAGATGTACCTAACTTAAACTATATTTCTGCCCCTCTGTCCTCTTCTATATTGTACTGTACGTATTGTATTGTATTGTATTGTACCTACCTTCACTGCAGGTGGCTAACCTCTACTACTGCTGCTGCTGGGCTGGTGACCCACACTTTATTGCAATGTGTTCTTCTTGCAAGCTGGCAACATCATCTTGATCATTTTCCTCTACTCATATAAGAATTTCTCGGACACACCATTTGTGCGTCGACAAATTCTTCTCTTATTCTCCTCACACTTCACTAGTCTTCTAGTGTTAATTAACAACCGAGCAGGAGAGGTTGAAAAAGTACTTCAGCTAGTTACAGCTATAGTACTTAATTCTTTCTTTTCCTTTTCCTTTTTTTTTCTTTTTCTTTTTCTTCTCTCCATCTGATACCCTTACTGCTACGCATTGTTGCTATCCTATCTGCGACAAACGCCTTCCCCCACCATGGCTCGTTCACAGAGCTACTGGACTATCGCCTTTGGCATGATAGCCTGGAGTCTTCTCCTCTTCAGCCCTCTGGCGTTCGTCGGAACTGCAAGAGCAGACGACGTTGCCGACTATGGCACTGTTATCGGTATTGTAAGTGGTTTTCTACCTCTACCCCGCCTAGCATAGCTGCTATTTCGTGTGTATCGCTTTTGACTAACAATCTTTTCCGTCCAGGATTTGGGAACCACATACTCTTGCGTCGGTGTGATGCAACAGGGCAAGGTTGAAATTCTAGTCAACGACCAAGGAAACCGTATTACCCCTTCATACGTTGCCTTCACAGACGAAGAGCGATTAGTAGGAGACGCCGCCAAACAACAGGCAGCTTCCAACCCCAGGAATACCATCTACGACGTTAAGTAAGTTTTACACATTCTGTTACTGTCTTGTTTAAATTCAAAGTCGTGTAGACTAACTGCCCTTTAAATTTCAGGCGATTCATTGGCCGAAAGTGGAACGAGAAAGAAGTCCAAAATGACATCAAGCACTTCCCCTACAAGGTAGTTGAGCAGGATGGCAAGCCCATTGTCCAAGTCGAGTTCCAGGGCGCCACCAAGAAGTTCACCCCCGAAGAAATCTCTGCCGTCATTCTGGGCAAGATGAAGGAGGTTGCCGAGTCCTACTTGGGCAAGAAGGTTACCCACGCCGTCGTTACTGTCCCTGCCTACTTCAATGACAACCAGAGACAAGCTACCAAGGACGCCGGTGTTATCGCTGGTCTTAACGTTCTTCGAATCGTTAACGAGCCTACTGCCGCCGCTATCGCCTACGGTCTGGACAAGACTGGTGGCGAGCGTCACATCATCGTCTACGATCTTGGTGGTGGTACTTTCGATGTCTCCCTTCTGTCTATCGAAGATGGTGTTTTCGAGGTCTTGGCCACCGCCGGTGACACTCACTTGGGTGGTGAGGATTTCGACCAGAGAATCATCAACCACTGGGCCAAGAACTACAACAAGAAGAACTCGGTTGACATTACCAAGGACCCCAAGGCCATGGGTAAGCTCAAGCGCGAAGCCGAAAAGGCCAAGCGAACTCTGTCTTCGCAGATGTCTACCCGTATCGAAATCGAAGCCTTCTTCGAGGGCAAGGACTTCTCCGAGACTCTTACCCGAGCCAAGTTTGAAGAGCTGAACATTGACCTCTTCAAGCGTACTCTGAAGCCCGTTAAGCAGGTTCTGGATGACGCCAAGATCAAGAAGGATGAGATCGACGACATCGTTCTCGTCGGTGGTTCCACTCGTATCCCCAAGGTCCAGGCCCTTCTTGAAGAGTTCTTCAGCGGCAAGAAGGCCAGCAAAGGTATCAACCCCGACGAAGCAGTTGCCTTTGGCGCTGCTGTTCAAGCTGGTGTCCTATCCGGTGATGAGGGTGCTACTGACGTCGTTCTTATGGACGTTAACCCATTGACTCTTGGTATCGAGACCACTGGTGGCGTCATGACTAAGCTT
This sequence comes from Daldinia bambusicola, assembly GCA_022478815.1. Lineage (NCBI taxonomy): Eukaryota > Fungi > Ascomycota > Sordariomycetes > Xylariales > Hypoxylaceae > Daldinia > Daldinia bambusicola. Next base: position 227,803 of record MU284092.1, on the reverse strand, counting down.
ATCCCTCGCAACACCCCTATTCCGACCCGTAAGAGCCAGATCTTCTCTACCGCCGCTGATAACCAGCCCGTCGTCTTGATTCAGGTTTTCGAAGGTGAACGATCTATGACTAAGGACAACAACCTGCTCGGCAAGTTCGAGCTTACCAACATTCCCCCGGCTCCCCGCGGAGTTCCTCAGATCGAAGTCTCCTTCGAGCTTGACGCCAACGGTATCCTAAAGGTTTCGGCTCACGACAAGGGAACTGGAAACACCGAGTCCGTTACCATCACCAACGACAAGGGCCGACTTAGCCAGGAAGAAATTGAGCGCATGGTCGCCGAGGCTGAAAAGTTCGCCGAGGAGGACAAGGCAACCCGTGAGCGTATTGAGGCTCGAAATGGCCTCGAGAACTACGCGTTCAACTTGAAGAACCAGGTCAACGATGAGGATGGCCTTGGTGGCAAGATCGATGAGGAAGACAAGGAGACCGTAAGTTGAGCCTTTCTAAGTTTTGGAATTATCCATGTCACTAACCCTTCACTAGATTCTCGACGCCGTCAAGGAGACCACCGAGTGGCTCGAGGAGAACGCCGCGACGGCGAGCGCCGAGGACTTCGAGGAGCAGAAGGAGAAGCTCTCGAACGTGGCGTACCCGATCACGTCTAAGATCTACAGCAACGCGGGAGGTGCCGCGGACGACGACGAGCCGTCGCCGCACGACGAGCTGTAAGAGAATGTTGAGTGATTGATAGATAGATCTCTGTTTTTCCCCCATTAGCATACCCAGGCGTACGAATAAAGAAAGTTAAATGATTTTTTTTTCTGAGAAAAGAAATAATGCTTATGATATTGTCGTGTGAAGGATTCTATGAGCATGATGATGGGAAGGGTCCAACATGCGCGGCTGGTTTGTCTTGTTTTATGTGATTGACGGTTCTTGAGTCGAGTCTGAATAATAAGATTTTGATCAACTTAGGTACCAAGATTGAATCGGGTTCTCTTCCTGTAGGAATGTGGATTCTCTCCCCACGTAAGAACTTTATATTAAGGGCTTGGGTACAACTCAGTTACCGTATTATAGGTGGATCGAAAGTGACCGAAGCGTTTCTACTAACGTAGAGAAACTATATATTATGTGGTTGCTTAGGTATAACTGTCGCTGGCGAGTTGTACGGGGTTTACAATTATACTACTTCCTAATCTAAGTCAGGTATTTACTACTTTGCCTATCTCCCTCCTAATTCATGGACAACGGGTAGACACAGCTTGAAGAACAGTGGATATTCGTTAAAAGTTAATATACCCAGCTAATTCCATTCGTCATTATAGATAATATGCAGACTTATGAGTAACGGATGATTTAACTGGACATAAACAGCAGCGTGGTAACTTCGTTCATGTTCGGGGCATTCTCACATTTTTTGAGGAGTACTGACCAGGTAGATAAATCAGAATAGGCGAGAACAGGATATTGTATTATCCTCTACTCGTCATCCAAAATAAAATCACTACCTATCTAAACTGCCTACTTCTATCTAGCCTAGAAAGGGGGGTATCCAACGAAACGCTCAAGCAATCACCCCTATTTACCTTACCTCAGGTACCTACCTACCTCCTTACCTTAGGTATTTACTTATTCGGCCTTGGCCGCCTTGCCGGTGTTATCTTCCGTTTCCACCGCCGCCGGTAGCGATTCGATGCTCTCTCCCTTCTTCAAGCCGAGCTGTCTCGTATCCCAGCCTTTGCTCTCCAAGTACGCCCTGAAGTTCGCATCCTCTTTAGTAATGGTATCCTGGTCGATATTAGGGAGCAAGAACGCGAGCGCGGAGGCGAAGATGCACAGGCTCGAGCTGACGTAGAATTTGTACTGTGCTGATTTGATATCATCACCGTCTGACGAGTTGATGTACTTGAACACGTACGTGCCCACGAAAGCCCCAATCTTCCCGAGCGCTGCAGCGATGCCGTAGTATTGTCCCCTGACACCCGTGGCGCAAGTTTTGGCAGCCAAAAGACCAATGTTGTTTCCGGGTCCCAGTTCGCCAAGGGACAAGAAAATACCGTATACGACCGCAAATGCGCCAACCACGGAGGGGTGGGATAGCCTTGCATAGCAACCAGCCATGATGAAGCCCACAATCGCCTGTAGAGTCTGGCCTAAAATAAGGGTATATCGAGGGCCTAGACGGTCGCTAATTGGGGCCCCAAGCATGGTTCCCGGAATGTAGAACAAGTTGATGACCGTGTTCCATCCGAAAATAGTGGTTAAGACACCAGTATCTCCATAAATATTGGAGAGAATGGCGCTCGAGTAAATCGAGAACGAATACGCGGAAAACTAGCAAGGTTAGAAAGATATATATATAAAAAGGGTAAGTAGAGACCAGATACTCACATCGTATACGAACCAGATAAGACTGACGATGAGCAACCGAAACCCATAGTATTTCATTACCAGGAAGTACGGAGTCTTGACGCTAAAACGCATGCAGTTAGTAAACATGTTTCTACATATGACGCCAGGGCCATTTTGCGCTGAGAGATCTTTTTAATATATTCATTGAATATAAAGTAGAATTGGACCCCACACGCTGGAAGGTCATATACATAGTGCAAAGGGCGAATACTACGTAGGATAGGGGTAGACTTACTTCTTCATCGAGTTCCTCGAAAATTCCTCAGGTTCCTTCAGCTTAAGACGCAAAAGGAAGAGGACTAGAGGGAAGGCGACACCGATTCCCAAGCTCGTTCGCCATATTGCGCTGTAGTGACTATTATGGGCTGCAGCAGCGACGATGTACGGGACAAATGCTCCGAATACAAAACCCCAGTCAATCATGGAGTTTGTGAACAAGATGAACCAGGTGTTTCGAGTGCCTCCTTTCAGCTCACCACTGGACTCCGCGCAACTCACACTACCAGCGGGATACTCGCCTATATGTGTATTTTAGTATAGGTATAAGTCATATTGTTTAGGTCTTGGGTTGTGCTCTTACCTCCAATACCAATACCAACAAAGAACCGCCACGCGGTCAAAATGTTGAACATACCCACCGCATCGCCGCGGTAGTATGAACCAGCAGCAAGAGCGGTAAAAATGATGAGGATGATGGTGGAAATAAGGAGAGAATCCTTGCGCGACCACTTGTCGGACAGGTACCCGAATAAAAGTTGACCGACCACCTGGAAAATATATAAGCTTAAGTCTAACAGACACACAATATCTTGGCGGGGGAGTCGTACCGTTCCAGCGAAGGCGATAGCTGGTACTACGCTGGCGGCGTTGGAGCTGCTGTAGACATCTCCGTACTCGTATCCTAGCACCGTGTTTACGGAACCGATGACCTACGTGGCGCAAAAGGTAAGCCGACAACTCGCGCTTGGGGAATAAAGAGTCAGGAGGACTAATGAAATAGTTATACATTGTTGACGTAACCGTCGGAAAAGAGACCAGCGCCGCAAGCGAGGACAGGCCAAATTGCTTGCCAGAAGGGCTTCTGGTCGATTGGAGGAGTTGCGTCGTCAGCGGGGACCTCCGAGGACACCACTTGTTCCTCTTCCTCCTTCTTGCGCCAAAACATTCTCTATAGTTTGTTTAATAGGAATCGAGGGAGCGATAACGGGACGACGACTACGATAAGTATAAGTAAGAGTAGCCGATAATAACAATATAAGGCTTAATAAGGAATTGTTATGCCCGGTAGGATATTAATAAAGCATTAGAAGATATCGTCTTAGGATCCAGCGAAGAGGAACTACTTGAAGCGAAGCTGTCGCCGGATAGCTCGAGGGCTCGAAGAGCAACGAGACAAGATTGCGGAAGAGCAAGTAATTAAATAAGAGACATGATAAGAAAAATAAGAAAAATAATAACTAGGAGGTACCTGCCTACCTATCGATAGAAACATAAAAGCATAAAAACATAAAATAAAAATTACGTATCCAGCCTATACCCAACGTAGTACCTGCAGCAGGCCTATAAAGGTGTAAAACTATCTTTTTTTCTTTCTCTTTCTAGCTGGGTCTTTTTTGTCTAACTGGGTTGCGCATCCTTGGCCTGATTAGGGACGAGATAGCGTACCTCCACCTAGCGAACGACAAGCATCTAACCTTCCCTATCCGTATAAGCCACTCCTGCAGTATCTCTTAGTTGAGCTTTTCAGGTTTAATCGCCTTATAATCGCCTTAAGTTCTTGGGTAAGACAAGCTTAAATCTTAATAGGCCCTATGAACTGATTAAGCATTTTTAAACCAACAAACTTACTAGGTAGGGTATGTACGATGATCAATTCGCCTATGGCGAGGTTGGTGTAAGTCATTTATTAACCAATCAGATGTTAAGGATATACCCCGTGCCTAGCTGCACTACTGCCCTAGCGTAAATCTTATGTGCACCGTAGGTAGAGAGATCGTGGCCTTTTACATACATTCGTTAAGCTTCTATCAACAAACCTTTATTTTTTTTATTTTTATTTTTTGACTCGGCTGAGTTGTCCGACACCTTGACTGCAGTGGTCCCTTCTGCAAGTTATGTTGAAATTATCTAATTCTTTAGTCGCGTGCCTGGTGATTTGAAAATTTCAAATAGTTTCACTTTTTTTCCGTTTCTAAGCTTCGCTTCCTTTTCGAGACCCTCAAGATAGTAGGACCGAAACGGGTACTCAGCCTTGTACTTCAGGTTTAGGTATACTAAAACTCAATGCTGGTCTACACCCAATTGTATCTTCGCTGCTCTATAAAATTGCACAGTTTTACAATTCCCAAGTTTACTCAATTGGGAGGGGCAAAAGAGATATATCAATATTCCAATATGCCGTAACGAGAACAATCTTACAGAAAACATTCAGATGATTTCGGTCACGCCGAACTTTCAAGACATACAGCACAGCACGATCTTCTGTGATAGGAGGGGTTGGACGGATTGGCTCGTCGTTAGCTTTTAGCTTCTAGGTAAGCTCCCTGCCTAACTGGTTAACGCTCGGTGACTATACAAGATAAGCACCCGCGTTTTCAGCCCATGACAGGATGGGAGTAAAAAGGTTCGAACCGGCTTACGTACCTACATGCAGTACCTACTTAATGTAAGTCCAGCCTGATGCATTGGCCGCACCAAAACCCGTTCGTTCGGGACTTTGATGTCATACGCTAGCAAGCTGCATGTGATAGACTGGATTAAATCTAGTATATTAATTTCCGGCCTTGACGATCAAGGGACGGAAATTTTTATACATATCGGAACTTAATCCGAATACATTGTTTATCCTCGACTCGTTTTCGGTAGGTGAAAGGAAAGAAAGAAATGATGCTGAGAAACGTCACATAGTCATTATAAAGTGTTTGCTCTTCGGCTATAAGCCTGCTTATTAGTTCAATAGCTTGCTTTTCCCAGCGCTTGATAACAAATAGGTAGCCTATAGCGTTTGACGTAACGAGCACACGGAGCTTCATGGAAAATCAAGATCATACCATAGTGGCATTCTTCAATATCATATCATTAAAAGCAATAGCAATTTTAACGCATGGAACATCATCATATTAGTCTTTCGGAAGAAAAAAACTAAACTAGAAAAAAAAAAAAAAAATTTCCCTCCAAGTTCGTATCAAAATTTCCACCCAGTTAAACTCCCTACGTCACAGAACCGTCAACTTTCTTTCTACATATAGCTCGACGTCGTCTTCATCATCTAGAACCGGGGATCTGGTAATATGCCACTGATTTTTGTACACTGCGACTTTTGCTTTCATCCTTCATCCTCGTGCCGCATATATTTATTGCCCGACTTCTTAGCGTCAATGAGCGTAGACTCTCTCTGTCTCTCATCACATAGGTAAGGTAGGTGGATGACTTTCGTCTCCCTACGCCGTCTTCTTCCACTGCGTGTAGATGCCGATCAAACTGCTCACCGTACCCGCCAACCCGACGAACCCGTCGTCAAACCCGATCCAGCCGAGCGCCGCCGTCGGCGCCGTGAGATCGCACAGGTCCGACACGAGCTGGAGCTGGCTAGTAGCACGTTCACTATTCACCATTTCGTTAGTAGAAGTTTCCTTCCAAAAAAAAAAAAAGAAAGGAAAGGACGGAAAAAGGAAAAGAGGCTAGGAAAGAGAGAGAAGAAAAAAAAAAAAAAAAAAAACTTACATAGCGATCCTCTTACTCTCCACCACCCCCTCCCCTTCCTTCTTATCAACCTTCGCCTCCCGCTCCCGCAGCCGGTACAGCGTATACGTCTGCGCGACGACGCTGCACAGCAGCCCGAGCGCCCAGAACCGATACGCCTCCTTCTGCAGCCTCTTCGCGGCGCCCCACCTCCGCGCGCCGAGGGCGTCCAGCACCGTCGCCGAGTCGAACGTCAAGTAGCCGGCGTAGCCCAACTGGCGGCCCAGGGCCGCGTACTGCAGAACCGGGTCCCCCCCGGCCGCCTTCGTCGCCGCGGCGGCCCTGATGGCGTCGGCCGCCGCCGCCGCCGCCCGGAGGTGCTCGACGTTCTTGCCGAGCCGCAGCAGCTTCCGCGCGAGCCCGAGCTGCTTCTTGAGCGCCTCGTACGGCGCCATCTCCGCCCGCGTCCCGTTCGTCCGGTACAGGTACCACGCGTAGAAGCGCGCGAAGTACTGCACCACGCGCAGCAGCTTGTCGCGGCCCGTGGTCGTCGCCACGAACCGCAGGTAGTGCGACACCGAGGGGTGGTAGATTACTGCGTCGGCGACCATTTTGGCGGTTTTTTTTTTCTTTTTCTTTTCTTTTTCTTTTCTTTTTGGTGGAAATCTGTTTCTCTTTTTTTTTCTTTTCGTTATTGCCTAATTCCGATGATGTGGGTATCGAGGTGGAGGGGTCAAGGGCGTGAGGTAAGTTGGTGACGAATCGAGAAATTCAATTTGTAGGTATGTAGTGATAGTGTATCGGCTTGTAATATCGTACGTAAGGTGGGTTTGCGAGAATCGCTCGTTTTGCGGTATATCCCGGGGTGTTGAGTGGGTGGTAGTATATAGTATGTAGTTCGACGTTCCTTTTTGCCTGGGGCCGGTGTAGAACAGAACAGACGGCAGGTATAAATTTACCCAAGTCCCGCGATGAATTAACTTATCGATTTCGCTCGAAATCGAATCTACAAGTTTTCAAATCTCACTTGGCGGGATTGTCAGCCACGAAATTCAAGATAGGCGTTGTCGGAGAGGGGGGGAATTTCCAATACCTATTGAACAAACCTCGTACTACAGCCAGGCGGTATGGGTATGGGTATGGGTATGGGTAGGTATTAATAAAGATAAGGGAGTGACGGAATAAAAGAATAAAAGTTTGGGACCGACTTTGAGGATGGAATGAATGGAATGAATGGAATGGTACCTTGATATGGTGGTGGACCTGTACCTAGGCAGTGAACCGAATGAAGCACATGCCGAGGTCCACTGAATCATACGTCCCAACTTTTGCGCCGGCAAATTTCGTCCTATGTTTTACCGGGGAACATGCTAACCTCCATACAAACCACGTAGACTGGGCTGACTGGTAGAATATACCCCAGGATTTAGTGTCTTTTCTCCCCTTCTCCCCTGGTTCCCTTGTTCCCTTGTTTCGGACGATGTTTGCAATTGACACATCTTATTGGTCCTGCTATACGCTATACGGAATATACCTAAGGTACTTGTGGCGTCTAATACGGAGTAGGTACCTGCTTCAGTTACAGTTACTTGAAGGACGTGCGTTTTCTGGCTTACCTAAGGTATACGGTTACATTAGGTAGCTACTATGTACGTCAACTTAGCTGCCTGAGGTCATACCTTAGGTATATCTCGATACTGAACTGATACTGACCTGAAAACGGATGTTATGTGATATTAAAAATGATAGTTAAAGGATACACCTTAGGTAAACTTCATCTCGTCTCAACCACCGTTACATCCAATAGCACTTAAGTATCGATAGAAGTTGGGTGTCGACTCCTTTTCCCCAAGACATTGGGTATAAACTACCTAAGGTACGATTATACGTAAGCTACTGACTTCTCTCGAAGCATTCTCTTCATACACAATCTACACCAAGTTATTTTTTCAGACGTATTCTCGTCTAGTAATTCTATATCTTTTTTTTTATTATTAAGAATAATACAACGACGATGTATGCGAACAAGTCACCCTCGGTCTATATCGAAATACGAAAGCCTGAAATCGATCTCACCCTTTAGTCTATGAGCCAGTATGAACTAGGACCTAATAACACCCTATACTCGTACCCATATATAGGCACTCGTATAGTAACTTAGCATCTTCGTATCATCGTGATAAGAGACTGACCACAATGCAAGTCACAGACGGGAAGTTCGGTGCAGGTCGGTAGGCATTTACGATCCTCAATGAGGTAGGCTTGTGAGAAGGTTTTCTTACTTTCCCAACCTAGAAACTCCTCTCTATGAGATGCTACGGTGTCCGCGAGAACCTCCAACCATTACCATAAACGCCTAGTCGCAGTAGGCAGAAGGTAGAATGAGAAAAAAAAAAAAAAAAAAAGTAAACCAGCTAATAAGTTCGGCCTACCTTTACTCGGAGCCGCAGTCGGTGGCTTCGTGCATTCCATTATGAACGAGAGACGATGAAAGTCGAACTTCGAAGCCCGGGTCCCAAAGAATTCTCCCACACAGGAAATACGTTAACTGCATCGTCGTGGCCGCCAGTAATTCGTCTAATACTCAAATGCGGCCCATCATATTCGTCTCGGGTGTCCTGGTAGGCTGTCTCCGTAGTAATAACCTCGCATCCGGTGCGGCCTTTGACGATGCGAAGGTAGAAAATCTATTCTATCGAACCCATTGCTCAGTCATACTGGAATAGAACGCTGATAGATTCACCGTGGTGGATACGTCGGATAGCCTCGGCAAATATGGGCGATACATCCAATACTTCGAGCTTGGGACACAGCCTCTTGTGCTCATCCTGAGGAACCGAGTTTGTCACGATCACCTTATCGAGGGCTGAAGCGTTAATTCGTGCGATAGCATCGCCGCTTAGTACACCGTGGGTTATGAGCGCATAGACGGCTGTAGCTCCCTCTTTGCGCACGAGCTTGGCAGCACGTGTGATGGTGTTGGCGGTATCCGCCAGATCATCAACCAGGATACAAACTCGATTTGCAACGTTTCCAACGAGCATCATTGTCGCATTTTGTCGATCCGTGATTCGCGTAGGTCGTCGTTCCTAAATTCGCTGAGTGAGTTTGGAAACGCGTACCGAACACATTCATCTTACCTTATGGATGAGGGCAAAATCCATGCCCAAGCTATCGGCAATGGCGGTCGCTCTCTTCGCACCTCCGGCGTCTGGGCTCACAATCACGGCTTCCTTATAGTCGGGAATGTTCTGCTGGATATATCGCTTTAGCAGGGGTCGCCCGTACAGATTATCCATCGGAATATCGAAGAAGCCCTGATACTGAGGATCATGGAGATCTAGAGCAACGACACTACAGCTCGTGTTAGCTAGTATCCTTCTGGTAGAGTACTGAGTGGAAACAAAGTTACGGAGAACTTCAAGATCGAAGACTCCAGGTAACAGTAGCATATCCACCCTTGAACTAAAGAGACACATACTGGTCCGCACCGGCACAGGTCAATAGATCTGCCACCAGAGTTCCAGCTTGCGCGACCCATCTCTTATATCCAGGCTTGGCCTGAAAGGTAGAGATGAGTCCGGGGTTCTCGTAGTCATGGGTAGTATAGCTCCCTGCACGGGAATGTGTTAGGTAGCTCTGGGCTGAAGCTATATCTCCGTTCGCGTTGCCGTTGCCGTTGCCGTTGAAATAGTTCTCGCTATTGGTACGAGGTAGGCCATTCGCAGTTCCATTAGTGAGGGTAGTTTTGCTCATAACCCTAGCAAGATCGGTCTCCTTGCCAAAGCTGGCGCTCTTGGTGATTCCAGGCGCAGGCGTAGCTGGCACGCTTTCGAACGTGTACTTGTCCTTCGGGACTTCAGTGGGAGGTTTCGATAGAGGTGCCCCAATCTTATTGTAGGGCAGATCGGGCTGTCGGGAGTAGGGGAATAATGGAAGCACGGCTGTGACGCGCTTTGCCGAGCCCGTTTTGCAGGCCGATATCACTGTTCAGCTCTAGTTAGTCCCGACAATATGTGGACTCGGGGTTTATGGCGCCATACTGATGCAAAGTTCTATGAGATGATCGTTCACGGAGCCACCCCCAGACTGGATGATGAAAACATCCTTGCCTCGTACGGAATCCTTAATTTCGCAGCGAGTCTCGCCCACCGAAAATTTGCTCAATATACGGTTGCCAGCGGGTATTCCGAGCATATTGCATACGGACTCCGAGAGGGCTGGGTGGGAGTTCCCGGAGAGGATAACGATGTTTCGAACCATTTTGACGATCTATGAAGAGAGGAAAAAGGCGGTGTCGAGAGAGAAAAAGAGGATTTTTAACAATGGATGTATAAGGTAGTTTATAAAAGAGGAGGATATAAAAGGTGTTATAGGTCGCGTCGTATGTATTATCTGCTGTTTCCGAGTATATGTTCAAGGTTTGATGCTGCAGAACGACCCTATTTTAGTCCGATTGCGGTGGTGGTAGTAGTTCTATGTATAGAGGCGGCACAGGGTTGAGCTTGAGAGATTGATAGAGAGATTGATAGAGAGGAAGAGGTTGGAAGAAGGTCACAAGACCTAAGAGAGAGAAAAGAGTAAGACGAGTTCAGGTCTCAAGCTGAGGTGACGATGAACTTTGTTCGCAAAGGGATATCTTGAAACACTAGAGAAGATCCATGATAGTGAAGATTGCAATAACGAGTTTTGGACAGAATTGTGCGCAATCGTTACTTGTTGAAAGTCTGGTTACAGCTGCATGACCAGGAGAAGAAAGATTGGAGGGATGATTTTCCTTGAATCCAATCGACCGCGGGGCTCACCACCTGCGACGAAAAAAAAAAAAAAAAAATTCTGCCGGGTTACGCAAACGGAGTCTCAGCGATTGTTAGTGGGCAATTGTGGGCACTGTTAAAGTCGGTGGCAACCCCCTGCGACCCTGCTGCAACCTGCTGCTACCTGCTGCTTAGCACTGCAACTACGACCTAACGTCCACTGCATCCACTAAGATTCAGACTTGTCAGCCGCTGTCCCAGAAAACACCCCGGCTATATTTCATAGGCCCATGCAAAAACGGGGCGTTACCATCAATGTTCTTTATTTGGGGGAATAGCCGTCATTGGCCGAGAATTTCCTAGATTTGCCGACTTCTATGCCATGATGTATTGTACCTAAGTACCGTTTACGTAGTTATCCGACCTGTCAGGCCTAGCCTCGGACAACCTCGAGAATAATCCCATCGTCATTGAAGCTAATAGCACAAACACAAAATGCACAAACGCACATGCTTACCCTACCGTAATAGTACATATGTAGAAACTCATATATGGGAACACCGCATTATCTTTATTATATCCCTCTCATAAACAAAAACGTGTGTCATAAACAGGTGAATATGAAAAACACCACCCAATGAGATATTTCCTATTTCATACCAACTTTTTAAGCTTTTTCTGTCGGTTCTAGACGGGAGTTTGCATTAGTTTTCAGCACTGAAATTAATACCTAAAATATCTCACGTTCATTCGATCTCACCGCCAAGAGGTCGGGGCCATCAGATCTTAGTTGAGTCAGACGGCTAGACTTTTATGTGGTAAAGCCACAGAAATTATCATGACGTGAGGCTGAATAAAGCACGTACCTCTTTGTTTACTTACACGGTACCTGTATATGAATCAATGTATCTACATCTCACCCTCTATATTGTAACGAAGCAAGACAATACACTACTACGTAGTACTATGATGATATCTACCTTACTGAATTCGATGGTTGATGATATTTGATAAGAAGTAGTTAAGCTGTATGCTCCTGTAATACATTCATTCACCCATACATACGTCAACTCTCTCTTCTGAATAGCTGCTATGCCTGAAATAGCCGAAGGTAAGAAATGAACTTGACATAAGCATTACCTATACCTGTACCTACTTGTATCTCAAATCCCGAGCCCGGACGCGTCTTCATATCAGATAATTAATTTGGTACTTGTGTATAAAAAAAAAGTCGCTCGCGTCGTTCACTTCCTCCGCATCCACCTAACCGGCAAGACCATCGCCAAGGTCGTCGCCCCCGATGACGCCAACATCTTCGGCAAGGTCGGGACCAGCGGCCCCGCGTTCGAAAAGGCACTCACGGGTAAGAAGGTCCTCGAGGTCGCCAGCCAGGGGAAGTACTTCTGGATGGTGCTGTCCCACCCGCCGCATCCTGTTATGCACCTAGGTAAGTTTAACGCGCAACTAGTACTTGACCTACCTTACCTTACCTAACTACTACATAGGTAGTGTATATGTGGATTAATTGAATGTGTGGTTTTTATACTGACACGCATGATAGGGATGACAGGCTGGGTCCAGATCCGCGGCATCCAAACAGGCTACACGCGGTACGTCGAGCGGACCAAGAACGAGGCAGAGCAATGGCCGCCGAAGTACTGGAAATTCCGCCTCGAAGCAACCGGCGCGCCTAACAAGGTCGAAGTCGCCTTCACCGACTTCCGCCGCTTCGGGCGCGTGCGCCTGGTCGACTGCCCCGGGCCCCAGATCCGGCAGCACTCCCCGCTAGTCGAGAACGGGCCGGACCCGGTCGTCGACAGAGACGTGTTCACGGAGGACTTCCTAAGGGAGAAAATGCGCCGCCGCCACGTGCCCGTGAAGGCGCTGCTGCTGGACCAGGCGACGCTCAGCGGGGTGGGGAACTGGGTGGCGGACGAGGTGCTGTACCAGGCGCGGGTGCACCCGGAGGAGTACTGCGACGAGGTATCCTCCGCGGACGCTAGCGCTTTGTACCGGGCTATTAAGTACGTGTGCGAGACGGCGGTGGAAAAGTTGGGGGACTCGGATGAGTTTCCTGAAGATTGGCTGTTCAAGCACCGGTGGGGAAAGGGGAAGAAGGACGCGCCGACGAGGCTGCCGAGCGGGGAGGAGATTGTGCATATTACGGTGGGGGGGAGGACGAGCTGTGTGGTGCCGAGCGTGCAGAGGAGGAAGGGAGGGGAGAAAGGTGCGGTGAAGGATGGGACGGAGAGTCGGTTTTTTGAAAGTAAGGGGAAGGGGAAGGGGAAAGGGAAGAAGCAAGTAAAGAGTGAAGCGGAGGAGGAAGAGGCAGACGCAGAGGAACGGCCGAGCAAGAAAGCGAAAACTGCAAAGTCGAAAAGAGCTAGGAAGGTCAAGGAAGAAGAAGAAGAAGAGGTAGAGAAGGAGGGGGAAGAAAAGCCCGCCCCGAAGACATCGCGGAAATCCACCAAGCAGAAGAAAGAAACAGCGAAACCGATCAAGCTTGAGCCCGAGACAGGGAGAAGGCGCTCAAGCAGGCTTAGCCGTGTAGCCGCCTGATCTAAAAGTTGGAAAGGTCAGGGGCGTTAGAGTGTAGAATAATGGGTATGAGGGACATGGCTATATGGGTGTATGGTATGACTACGAGCGCCAACACCTCTTACACGACAGATCCCGTCTAGGGGAGAGAGTTCAATATAATTACCTAAATAATATACCAAAATTCAATCGCCATGGACACCCATTTTGGGTATCAAGCATGTGTTCTTTCATCACTAGACAGTTCATTCAAATGACAAGTATTCTTCATGGTATAACACTCCTCCCTACCCCCTGAAAAAAAAGCAAAGATAATATAATTTTATTTATCATCATCAACCATGACGAGTACGCCTCTGGAATATAACGCCTTGCAATAGAGATGAGGTAGACAACCAGACACGCTAGGGGGGTATCAGCATCAACAGTACTGCACTGCTCCCCATGTTTTTCCCACAACCGCACCAGGAGACCACCAAAAAAAAAAAAAAAAAAGGGAACCTCCTCACTACTACCTACTACTCCCACGCATAGTTGTAGTTCAGGTAAGCTAGGTAGCTATCACAGCCAACAGCTCTCCCCTATTTCAGTGCCTTCCACATATCCCTTTTCCACCTCGAATTCGCACAGCACGACCTCAATATTACTCGATGCTCATGCGCATGAGCCCGTCGTTGGTGTCCACCATCCCCTGGAACCCGACCCTCCCTTTTCCATTAATCATCCTCCCACCATTTCCGTTTCCATTACCACCGCCGTTCCCGCCGTTCCCGCCGATACTCCCGTTCTCGCTCGGCGTCCCCGTCCCCGACGCTTTATCCCTCTCCCTATCACCTCCATGATTACTCCCTGGTCTCGACCCCGGACCCCAGGGTCCCCCGTCCCTTTGCAGCGGGCTCTGGGTCACCGGCGATCCGTGCACGCTCCCCATGCCGGGGCTCACGGCGCGCCTCTTCAACCCGTGCGTGTCGAAGTAATCGTCATCCCGCCTCCTCTTGTTATTAATGCGCCGCGTGATCTCCGCCGCGGTCGGCGGTATGCCGCCTCCCTGGAGCATAGACGGCGGGAGGGAAGACTGTTGCGGGGTATCTGATTTCTGGCTTTCGCTCCCAGGTGTTCTACCCGCGTTTTGACCTGACCCGAATAGGCCGGGGCCCGCCGATAGAGACGGCGAATCCATGTTGATGTCCTCGCTCATCCCGGATGAAGATCCCCTAGGCAGGAGGGCTGAAGGCGGCGGCGTGGTCCGCGTGCCTGCAACGCTGCTCGTTTCAGAGAAGTTCTCCCAGAAGTTTTTGCCCTTGGAGTTCCTTAAAGCTTGTTGTTTGAAGCTGCTCGATAAGCCGGAGTCAGTCATCATGTCGTCTTCCGGTATGTCGTCAAGAGGATCTTGTGCCATCCCTAGGTTTGGAGAGGATTGGGTGGTAGACATGTTAGGGATGTCCAAAGCGGGAGGGTGACTAGGTGGTACGCGGGGCTCGAGGTCCATGTCGCTTTCACGGACCTGCCGAATGACTTCGGCTTCTCGGCGAGTCTCCGAATCTACCGGGGCGCTCTCTTCCATGAGAGCGGCGCGAATACGGGCGAAACCCTTCGTTTTTGGCTAAGAGCGTGTTTAGCAGACGTAACTTTAGCAAAGGACGTATAGCAAGGCTTACGAGTAGACTGCCCCGCCTCGTGACGGCTCTCTTGACAACGCCCCTCGTACCATCTCTCGACAGAGCATCGCTCGCATCTATAGATTTGTCGTCGCTTTCGCTACCGGAGATATGCAGCTGGTTAGCAGCCCAGCTGATACTTTCTCTTCGATTATGAGGGATAGAAGAGTCTCTAAGATCCTTAACGACGTTGTTCGGCGGCGACTTGGAGAAGGAGGGAGCTGCAGGACTGAAGCCTAGGCCAGCTAGACCGCGTGGTCTCTTTTTGGGATGTCTGCGCGGACGTGTTCGGAAGCTCTGAAGACTATTGACAGCTGGCGATGCCCCTGGCATCCACGGGACGACGTTATTGCCGGATCCAAACGGGAGGTTCAGCTGTTGACTACCCTTAGAAACCTGAGGTGTGCTGAAGATGGCATCTTCCATTTCTTCATCCATAAAGTCGTCACCATCAGAGCTGGAGGATGAATCGGAAACCAGGGGGTTCGTGCTACCGACAGAGCTAGAGATGTTCATGCGCTCTTGGTTACCCATAATGGACCACAAAGAGGTGGCAGATTGCTCTTGACCATAATCGCCGTTACCGCGACCGGGTATGTTCATAGCGCGTCCGCCGATGGTGGGTGAAGAATCAGGAGAGGATTGTTCGGCAAGGGTGGAATGATGCAAGCTGGTGGCGGCTCTGGAGAAATCTAGGCCACGGGAGCGACGAGGTAGGATGTTGGTTGGCGAAGCATAGATCTGCGAATGATCAAGTTTAGGGGAAAGAGGGGCAAGTTTGACGTGGTTGGGCGTTTGAGCGGGCGAAACAGAATCGCACTGTGGCATTTGTATCGACAAACCGCGCATAGGAAATTCCGGTCGTCTGGGTGTGACTGGAGTAGTCGCGACAACGTCTGATGTTGTTGATGTTGTTGTTGTTGTCATTGTCATTGCCATTGTCATTGCCATTGTCATTGTGTCTTGGTTTTTATCCTTAATTAGGGAATGGTCGGTATCGTCTTTGGATGTGCGTCTCGATGCTTCAAGTATATGTGGAGATGGTGACAGTTGTGTGCCTCCGCCATCAGATAAACTCCTCGGCTTCAAGATTGGTGATCTTCCGATATTTCCATTTCCATTTCCGTATCCCCGATTCACTTGTCCTCCATATCCCTCTCCCTTCATATCTTCATCCATAACTGCTATATCTTCATATCTGTTCGTAGCCATTCGAGTCGCATCAATCGGTATAGGTCGATATAGGTCGGTACCTCGGGTTTATATTTTGGATATTCGGAGAATTAGCGCTTACAGGTGTCCGCTCATTTGGGTTCAACTGTCACAGAATCGAAACTCCAGAACGAAGTATCGAATTGGGCCGCAATTTGCGTCGTAGCAATGCCGACACGGGGTAGTAAAGCATCGCTCATTCGAGATTATGTATGAAAGAGGAAAATATGGGGGGAATTTTAAGGAATGTAAGGTGGAAATTGTGACGTCGCGCGTCATGTCACGGTAAACGCGGGCGAGCGATATCAGCGCTTATCGATAATGGAGTTGCACGAATCATTGCGATTACCGAAATCAATCAACTGCCAATCAGCAGTTACGATGCTAATATTTACTGTATGAATAAGGCAGCTATTCTTCTATAAATAGATCCTTGTGTCGCTCACTTCGGTATACACAATACAGCATTACCTAAGGCTACCTAAGGCTACCTAAAGCTATAGTGTATATCATAGGTAGGTAGGTACCTAACCTATCACTCATAGCTAAACTTTCAACATGATAGATAATAATACCGTCACTAAAACGAATCCCCCTTCAACCATCGCATCCTTTGCTAAGCAGTGTCTCACGAGTACGTCATTACAATTTGAAAATAAACTAAAACAGGTACCTAACCTAATGCGCTATGCGTAACGCGTTACGCACTAAGCTCGAACCTTAGCGCATCGTACTGCAAGTATATCGTCCCCGGCAGCAGCGCCGTCTCCGTATTAGTCGCGTTAAAAGGCAAGCTCAAGACAAGCTCATTCTTGCCCTCTTTCAAAAGGTCCGTCGAAAACACAAACTTCTTACCGAAGTTCTGACACACGACGCTGCTCCGGACGCCGCACGACCCGCTCCGGTACGACGGTATGATCCACGTCTCCACGTCGACGCCGTTCACGGCCACCGTGTAAGGCACGTTGGAGTACTTCTCCCTTGGCAGCGATGCCCACTTGTCATTTCCGTTTGCTGTCTTCACGCCCGCAAGCTCGACCGTGAGCGTCGCCTTCCTGTTGACTAGGTGGTCCCTCGCGAGGTCGAACTCGACCGTCCAGTTGTTTACGTTCTCGTAATGTGGCTGTGGCCGGAAGAAGTTGGCCTTCCCGGGGAAGAAGCTCCAGTGTATGTAGTTGAAGTCCTCGGCCTCAGTGCTCTCCCCGATCTTGAACCGCACCCCGTCCGGGAAGTCCGTCGGGAAATCCCAGTGCGCCCAGTACACCCGGTGTTGCGCAGGCTGCAGAGGCTTCGATGTATCGGGTGCGTAGCCGTGCTTGTATTCTCCTGCTGACTTATCAGGCGTGCCGATTCTCCAGATTTCTTCGCCTGCGCTGTCGGGTTCCCATTGGAACTTGAACGGGCTGTCGCTTGTGGGCTTTGAGACCTTGACATCGTCCTGGATAAACCATCCGAAAATACCGTCAGCGTACGCGGTCAGCCTATAAGTGCCTTCTTTTACCCTAGGGATCTCCACTGCTCCAGTGTTGGGGTTCACGTCAGCCCAGTACTGCAGGCTGGACTGGTCGAAGACGTTCAGTTGGAAATCTTGCTTATTCTCGGAAAGAACGGCAAGCGGCCGATTTGCACCTTCGGGCAATTCGATCGTGGCCTTGAACGTAGTTCGCTTTGACGATGGCGCGTAGTTGGGTACGTGCTGAGCAATGCTATCATAGAACTCGCTGTTCCATTCCGGGTTCGCGTATTGTGCCGCATCGGCTCTTAGTTCGGCAAGCGTTGTCTTCGGTCCACCCTTATTGAAATGGTAATATTGCGGTCCCCAGGTGCGATCGAAGCCATGAGTGATATTTGGAACCGGTGCGCCATGGTGACCAGATACTAAGTAGTTATACTAGGAGTGCAATTATGAGTATTCTCGGTCTTACCTACTGAGACGCATTCAAAAAGGGGCGGCTGGAGATCTTACCACTATACCATCCACAACCAGGTCGGAGTGCAACGGGCCTCCATAATACGTCTCTCGCGTATTATGAACAAGCCAGGCACCGTATGTATTTCCGTCAGAGCTGGTCGAACCATCTGAATACTGTCCATGAACATCATGATCACGCCAAACCTCAGCAAAGGCATACTTGGTGAAGTAATCCGAGTATTGCTTTACATAAGGATCATTCGTCGAGTTGCCGAGGTAAGTTGTCGCATCCTGGACGGTGATGGCTCTCCTATTAGCATCAGCTGAGGGAATCGGCGCCCAGTTACCCTCGCTTCCGGAGAGATGGGTCCATAATTTCGTGTTTGGTCGAAATAGTGTGCGTAATTCTCCGAGGCCTCGGAGGAAAGGCGTCCTTTGGTTGAAATAGGTGACTCGAGAGAACATATGTAAACCTGTTTCGCCTTCTCGCAAGAACCAGTACTGTTCCAATGTCTGGTTGGTAGAGGCGTAGGTATCGCTCATCACAACACCGCCGTAAGGTGTTCCGGTTGAGTCGGTACCCTTGATGAGCTTAAATCGAGCAGTACCACCCGGAGTCCAGAACCCGCTGGGAATACAAGAGCAGTCAAGATATGGTCCTCTACCGGCACTTCCGCTCGCCGCACCCAGTAAGTCCTGCTTCCCTAGCGAAAGCTGAGTAACTGCTCCATTACTTTTGCTCACTGCTACTGAGAGGTCGTCATTTCGAAGGAGGTACTGGCTTCTGGTTTCCGAGGCGTCCAAAAGAGCCGTTGCTCGTGAGGTGAGAGCGGCGACGGCCAACACCTTCAACGACACCATCTTGCCCATGGGAAATTCAATTGTTGGCGTATCTCACTCCAAACTGACCTCCAAAATTGGAGGGATATGACGGAACATAGCGGAAATAGTGCCATTGTTTCTCTATATAAATGCTCGGGGTGGTGTCGTCGTCAATTCTTACGAGATCTAGACTGCCTAAAAGACAGTACCTGCACCAATATAACCTCCTCGGTCCCTCTTGGACCGAAACAGTATTTCTGCGGAAATATTATGAACACTTCTATTCGTATAATAGTGAAATGTGGGGGATCGTGGCTGGATACTGTTACATAGTTGATCGAAACGGGTTAACTCCCTACTGGTCCGCGGCCTCTTATGGATCGTGTATTTTTGGCAAAGTACAGTGGCCCGAAAATAGGTAGGTATCAATGGCTGCCAAGTCGTATTGATCCGATCAATGACAGTTGTGATACAGATCTAGATCCTCTCAGCCGACAGACTCCCTAGGTGTGTTCTTGCAAGAAATGGTGCAAAATACGGTTTCTGGGAAGTTATAAATGATGGCGCTTTGAAACAAACAACTTGGGGTGTTCTTATGAGACCATACTACGTCAAGACGGCTTGATTAGCATAATATTCGAATGTCAATCGAATTAAATAGGTCGTATTATTGCTTCTCTTTAACAGGATGTATGGTGCTTGGAGGTACATTAGGTAGGTAGCTACCAAACTGCATGTTGACCACCCTTACCATCGAGCCTCATTGCACACTCCCACCGGCGTTATCACAAACTTAATAATTCGACGTAAATAATAGTCCACGAATATCAGTTCAATGGCATGTCGCTTATTGTAACAACGTTTCCTTCATGAATGAGTGGTTACTACCTTACCAAGTATTCTAGACCCTACTAATTATTCTAGAATTTGCCAATTGTTCCAGAAGTGCGATTTATCCCATCAATCATAACCTACATCCGAATAGGAGATGATGTCCTCAGCCCTGCCAAAGGATGGTATATTTATTACCCAATACCTAAAGCAGCTGAGGTACACATAAAACCAGTCCTTACGTCTTATATAATTGCTACTACTATCTTGGCTTCGATAATAAGGGGTTCTACTACAAGGGGTATATATTAAATCATCAAGATGTTAGCATTCAGAGCAACTCTCATAGCAGAGTTTCTCTCTACCTATCTCCTTCCACTAGCTTTCGTAGCCGATATCTCAAATGCGGCATCTATCTCGTCGGGATTAGGCGGTATCGGTAGGTACCTAACTAACTCTGATCAAAATCACCTCTAAATGTTTTCCCAGCCCCAACCGAGGATGTTCCCAGGATTTCCAGCACGGAGCCAGCGGCCGGGGATTACATCATATCGCAATCTCCCGTCGAGGGCAAATCCGTGTACTCGACCTTCGCCGCGGCCATCGCCGCGATCCAGAAAGAGCCCGGCGCCAAGACCGTCGGCGTGTTCGTCTACCCGGGGACGTACAAGGAGCAAGTCGTCTTCGCGCGCTCGGGCGCGGGCACGACCATCTTCCGGGGGTACACGACGGACCCTTCCTCCCCGGCGCACAACCAGGTCGTCGTGCAGAACAGCCGCGGCGTCGACACCGGCGCCGGCCAGAGCAACTCCGACTCCGCGACCCTGTACTCCCGCGCCCCCGGCCTGCTGCGGCTGCACAACGTCGACCTGCGCAACGTCTTCGGGCAGACCCGGGACTTCGCGTCCCTCGGCTTCGCGATCGGGAATAACGGGCGCGCGAGCTTTTATGGGTGCAGGGTTGCGGGTAACCAGGACACGTTCGACACGAATGCTGGGACGAGCGTGTTCGCGTACAACTCCGTCGTCGAAGGGTCGGTGGATTTCATTTGGGGTGCCGGGGCGGCGTATTTCCTCAACTGCACGATTGCCCCGAATCTGAAGGGCGGGTACGTCGCTGCGATGAAGAGGGCGTCGGCTAGCACACCCGGCGGTCTCGTGTTCGACCAGTGCACGGTGGCCGCGACAGCAGCCGCGGCTGCGGCGACCGGGTCGGTATTCCTGGGCCGTCCGTATAATCAGTTTTCCAGGGTTGCGTATGTCAAGACGTATCTGGATGAGTCGATCGCGCCGGCCGGGTGGTCCGTCTGGTCGAAGACGGACCCACGAACAAACGGGGTGCTGCTGGGCGAGTATCAGAACAACGGGCCTGGCGCTGGTACCAGCGCCCGCGCCTCCTTCTCGCGGCAGCTTTCCAAGGCGGAGGTTACGCAGTTCCAACTTGCTAATTTTTTCTCCTCGCAGGGGACAGCATGGTAAGTCAAATCATATTTGACCATAATGCTTTCAGGCTAATTGCTATTACAGGATTGATATGACGGACGTGAAGATGGCACCGTTTAGCCCGTAGTGCATTGTTACCCCTATATTAGCTACCTAATGTATAGGTCCTTGAACAGCGTCTTGAATAATAAAACAATATACAAAACCGCAAACATATTATAAACAGGAACAGGGCTCGTCATATTACCATTGCCCATACATAGGTATATATCTCTTTCTACCTACCTTCACCCAGTCCTTACACCACCTTCCTCATCGCCCCACGCCCTCTTCCCCGTAGCAACCCACTTGCACTCGTCATACCACCGCCGGACAGTCATCCCAATCCCGCCAGGCACAAACTTCCGGCGGAAGCGAGAACCCTGCCAGTGATCCCTCCACTTGAAACTGGTGAGCCCGATCGCGCCGAGCGCGTATGTAATGAGCGCCACGCCGGCGGTGATCGCCCAGAAACGCTGCTGGTTCTTCGCGTCGCTGTCCGGGTCGTCGGGTGGCGCCGCGTCGTATATGTGCATGCCGTAGAAGGTCTAGGTTAAGGTAGTTAGATATGTGTGTCCCCAAGGTAGACGTCTGAGTGGGCAAGAGTAGGTAGGTAAAGTAGGAGGTAGGTAACACACCGCCACAAAACTCAGCGGAGTAAACACAATCGTAATGATCGTGAAAACAAGGAGATACCTGTTAAGCTGCCTGCTTTTCACAGCCTCTTGCACCGCTTGCGCGTTGAAGAGCTTCGAAGATGTAGGTACTATAGTTAGCTTGGGCATCCAACACAGAATACCTCGTAGGTAATGAAGCAATCCGATCAAGGGGTAAATCCGACAGCCACTTACACCGTCCCGAAGGCTCTTCACATCCTCTATCTGGCGATCCACACGACCGACCAAATCCGTCTCAATAACCTCCAGACTCCTAACGATAGGCTCCCACTTTTCATTAACGACCGAAGCGCCACGTTCCGCGTCCTTGAAACCCGCGATGGCATCGCCGTACTCCTTCCGCGACTCGCCCACCATGCCCTTCAGCTGCTTGGCGTTGCTCTTGATGCCCGTCGAGAAGATGCGCAGCGACTGCAGCAGGCTGAAGTACAGCTCCGACCGCTGCAGCTTGTCGTCGTCGTACATGAGCCGCTTGCGCAGGTGCGGCTTGATGACGTCCTGGACCTGTTCGTATCGAAGTAACGCGTGAACTCGTTAGTGTCATATCATATCATATTGTGTCGTATCTCAGTTCTTGGAAATGGGACGGGTCGAACCTTATTAGCAAGAAAGAAGTCTATCTTGTGCAGACTCTCAATCCATTTGGTATGCCAGTCGCGTAGCAGCGACCAAGTGATATTTTGGAAAGTGATTATTCCGTCCGCCTCGCAGTCGTACCTGGAGAGCTGTTTCGGTGTTTCTTTTCTCTGGATAAACTCATCGTGAAAAATCCCGACGACAAAAGCGCCCGCTCGCGAGAGGTCCGTAAGGAAGACAGCGGAAATGCTTTCCTCTGTGATAGTCAAGCTGTTTTCTGGGAGCCGGAGAGTGCCACCGTCTCTGTTGCAACGAATCCCGGACAGCGTGGAAGAGGTTTTGTGTACGGAGGATAGGGAACACGAGTAGTAGCGTAGATGGTAACGCAAGGAGAAGGATAAGCCTTGTCTGACGCAGGGGTATGACGGCGAGCTCATGTACGATGAGAGAGAATACTCTTCGAGGAAGCTAAACGGTACGGATTTCAGGAGATTTCCTTCTGCTGCGTCGGGTTCGCTTTCGAGCTCAGACCGAAACAGACAAAAGAATGCTGCTAGACACTCGGGACTCAGGTTAGCCATATTGGCTCCGATCCAATCGGTTCTGAAATAACTTTGATGTATTAGTTACGCAGACAAGAACAAACAGGATACTAGGTGAGGATCGATAGGAAGCTCTAGGTATTACCTAGGCCAACGCTCACTCACCAGACGATTCCCAAAAGGGGGTCATCCGGGCCAATAGGGCGGTCATTTTTAGGATGGAGCAACTTCCGCGTATTTTTATCGAGGGTATACTCCGGATTAGGGAAATACTCGACCAAGTAAGCCGGCCTCCGAGGATCGTCGAGCTTCAAATTGGTCTTGGGCCATTTGGCGTAGATCCCCACCCTGTCCTTCTGGTCCGAGAAATCGAGACGAGTGGATTGGCCGGCCTTGGGATAGTCGCCTAAGACGAATTTTACGTGACGCAAGTAATTTGGCGGTGTCCCCGTGGAATTAAAGCTTGTCCTCAAATTGTTGATGGTAAGGAGTCTGACCTCCCAGAAGGCGTCGTAAGGCCATATCGTGCGAGTCACGGAAGTCGAGGGGCGCGGATGCGTAGTTTCGGCTTGGATCTTGGTAGCTATATCGAACGTTTCGGTTTGGAGCTCCTTAGACAGTATTTAAGTAAAGTTGTTCTAGTTGACTGGAAAGTCGGCTGAGGAAGCTGACTTACTACATCGCCATCAGCGGAACTCGCTACCGCTGCCATACTCAACACCAAGTCGTATATGCGCAATTCTCGCAGAACGAACTAGGATCTAGCCAAGATAGTAGGGGAGACAAATCTGTTAAGCGAGAGAAAATCAAGGGAGAAGGGAAAAGGGATGGGCACAATCATGATTTTAGGATCTTAGACTTAATAAGAGTTGCACTTGAGGTCATACATGGCGCGTCGAGATGCAGGATTCGAGTTAATAACTTCAGTATTACGTTCTGATTACCTTAACTATATATCTTAGGAACATGGGTAATGCATGTAATCCACTTTAGGTATGCTCTAGATATCTCATTCAGAGCCTTGGTTAGAGAGACGACTTAAGGGGCTTTAAGATCGTATCTTGAAAAGTAATGGAGAAGATAAGAGTTGGTCTTGCCAAAGCGAATCCATATCTACTATTACAGTACCTATAGAGGTGACTTGAAGGACCTAATCACCTAAGTGAAAAGTAAATAAAATGCATGCTTCTTAAGGTTTGAGGGTTGCAGTCCCATATATGTGACACCTAAAGCGAACTACCTATCAAGAATGATGATAGTTTGATTCTCGTGACTGAGGTAGTACGTCGAGTAGACGCCAGACCTATCCTCTTGCGAGGGTGCTAGAAGCCCCTTGATATGGCTGATGTACTTTTATATATCCACATACCTATCCCTAATACACCCGTTGAGGGGTGTTGTAAAGCTGAAAGCTGAAAAGCACAAATCAAAATCTTTATTCTGTGGAAAATACATTATACCTACAAACTCCTTGCTTTATGTATAGTATCGGGAAAGCCACGATTATTCAAAAGGGAAATAAAAGGCGAGATAAGAAGCAGGCTAGAGGGGCGCACCCTGGAAGGAGCATCACACTAGAAGCCCACTGCATAGCGCTTAGAGGTTGAGCTGCGCGGTCTCAGCTTTTGAAATAAATTCCCGGTAAGGCTCCAGCTTCTTCTCGACCTCTCCACCTTTACCACAATACCTATCAACCTATATTATTGACAGTTAGTAACCGACATGACAAAAGGGTCGACATATGGGTAGTGGTTCTAGGGGCAACTATGAATATACGGCTCATTGGAACCGCTAACATGATTCCCATCATTACACGATAAAGGGGGAGGGGAAAGTTTACACATACAATTGTGGTACTGCGGCCAGTATAAAGCTTAGGGTCCAGCATAGCATCGATCTCGTTCCAGATATCTTTGAAGTATTCGTCCTTCTTAATACGCTCGATAAGGTCATTGTCACCGCCCTGTCATATGTCAGCTTTGCATATAATTAACAGCTCACAACACTTAATAGTATTCCATTTAAGAAGGAGCTTAAATTTTGTATGCATCAGAGAGAATTCTCAACGTACTACAAAGTCAAGTTAGCATAGATTCAAATATCCAATAAGCTATTCGGGAAGTGAAAGCAAAGGCTGTAATGCTTTTACGTACCCTCATGTTTGACGACGTAGCTGGCCTCGTGGGAAAGCACTCTGACTTTCTCGTGTGCTTCTTGTCGGGAACCTCCCTTGGCAACAATCTTCATCAGGATAGCTTCGGTGATCATCTATAGTGTCCAAAATTAGTGTGCATTAGACAAAATATTACGTTGAGAGAGACGTACGAAAGGAAGCTCCTGCTTGTTACGCGAATCTATTCGCTTAGGGTAAACAACCAGGCCGTTGGTCACGTTGTCGAGGCCGATCAGTATAGCATCAGCTAATAGAAACTATAGATTATCAGCTCTCTGCACTCTTCAGATGAAACTATGGCATGGAGTCTCACCATCTCGGGGATGTCTATGCGACGAATGGCTATATAGATTCACACATTAGTAGCATACACTAAACGCGGAACGGCCCGCTGCTTACCGCTATCACTGTAGGGCCAAAAAGTTAGCAACTACTTCTAAAAGCTAAGACTTGTTCAAGGAATGAATGAAAAGGGGCTACCTACTCCAAAGATCTTTCGAGCCACTGCGCCGAAAAGGTATTAGAGAAGTTAACCGGAAGACTTGCAAGCTTGCGACCAAGCGAGCAAATACGCTCAGACCTAAATCGAACGAATTAGCTTTCTATTGCACAGCGCAAATTACCGAATTCTCCCATTCGGGTATCTTGATGAAATGGTATAGAAAGCGGTGATGCACATACCGCATGGGGTTCCTCTTGTATGCCATGGCAGAGCCTATAGTACATTAGCCACCGTAAAGTCATTGCGTGTGGACTAGCGGCGCAACTCACTTCCGATCTGGTCTTTCTCGAATGGCTCTTCCCTAAAGATAGTGTTAGTCGGAAATAGCGCAATCTTTAAAGACAGTGTTCTACGAACAGTTCCTTCAGGTTGGCAAGATGACGGACTAAGTAACGTTAGTTTCTAATTTCACATTTTCTCGTCATATAAGTTAATTGAATACTCACTATCAGATGTGATACGTTGCGCAGTGGCGCCCAGACCCGCAATGGCGTTAGAACTATACTAATATATCAGTAGCCGCACTTAAGAAATACGAATAAAGGAACATAGGGTATCTTCGAGACGGTAAAATCCTTGCTGATTCGAATAGAAGGCATTGGATTTTGGATAGACTAAGGCGGCAATAATGGATTGGTAACACATACATGCGGAGATCGACTTTTCTCGTATATGTTTGCGTGGAAATAGAGTAACACTGTAACGACTGGGGTTAGAAGACGCCTGATTATGGATGGGGATTTTACTCACGCTAGGGAAACCAGCCTTCTCGCAGAGGAGAACATTAAGCTGGTCTACCTTAGCTTCGTCACCCTTGAAGAGCTCAAGGAAGGAGGCCTGGGTGCCCGTTGTTCCCTGTCCTCCACGGAATCGAAGCTCCTGGCGGACGTGTTCAATATCCTCAAGATCCATGACTAGTTCCTGAATCCATTCTGCAGCTCGCTTGCCAACGGTAATCATTTGGGCCTAGAGACAGTTAGAACGTTCTAGTACTAATAGCTTCCAGCAACGCCTGTGTCTTATAGTTTCCATTGAAAGGTTCATGAGAAACAGAAAAGCCACCTCTTATTTTGGAGTGGAAGGTTTGGAGGCGGGGGGATTCAGTATAGAAAATACTTGCGGGCTGGTAATGCGTGTATCCTAGAGTTGGCTCCTCTCGCCACTTCAGTGCAAAGTTGGACAAGTTGCTACAAAGGATTAATATCATTGAGCAGATATCCTTGAGTCCTCATTTTACGTACTATGTAAGATATTAGCAGTTATATCTTACAAACAGGGCCTCTTACCCGTCGATGATTGACTTACCCTAATGACCTTGGCGAGCTTAGGCAGAAGAAGGTCTATCGCGTCTCGCATAAGGATCAATTCGGTATTGTCAGTAACTATTAGGATGTCAATAATCACAGGACAGATAGAGAGAATATAGAATATGTCGTTGATTACCAAAACACGAAGTAGCCTGTCAGGAGGTTATTAGCATTTGTATGGCTGTATATGTTGTATATAAGATGTTCATACCCCAGCGTGGATAATGCCGGCTGCCGCCGGCGCTACGACACCGTATGCATGGACGTGACCCATAACGTCGTGTCGGCGACGACGTTCCTCTTCTATGGCAATATTGAAGTCATCATCTGTTACGGTAAGGTGGGCTCGCATCTGCTCGAGAGCTTCGTCCGTGACTAAGGCATTTGAAGTCAATAAGAGTATTTCTTACGATATTGAAGGCAATCGGCCCAAGGCAATCGACCCTCAGCAATGGCGATCTACGAATCTACTACGGTGGAATATTTCAAATATGCAAACAACGGCTCAAAGATAAATGAAAGCAATCTGTTTCTTACTGGACTCGAGACCAAGCTCCTTTTCAGCTTCGGCAAGCCACAGCCAAAGCTGTCGCCAAGTGCTGTGCCTGCTCCTCTGGCTGAACAGCTTCTTCATTTCCTCGCTGGAGTAGCGGGAGTCCAGAGGCGTTTTGTAATAATCGTAGCCTGCCATTGCGGTGGGATGATGTCGTATGAGGCTGCGCGGGTAGGCAGGTTGACAATTGGAGAAAGGGATAATCAACGTCGTTGGAAGTATGGTTTTATCGCGCAGCGATTTGTAAAAAAGTAGCTGGTGGGATAGACGCGCACAACCAGAACTTATAAGAAAAAAGGGGGCAGATACCCCGAGGTAGTAAAAATAGATCTAACCTGATAAGCTTAAGGTAAGATCACAAGGTCACGAGAAGGAAATTAAAATTAAATTTTTTCTTTTTCTCTGAAGGAATTCTCGTGATAGATTTATGTAAGGATACATTATGCGCAGAAAGGTCGAGTATACGGACGTTTGCCTTGGGGCCAATAATTTTAATATTGCCATATGGCGGGGTGAATGGCGCCAAAAAAAACTCGATGGAGGGGTAATTTGAACCCTAAAATAGAAGGCGGTGAATGACGAGCTAAAGATGTAGCTGTTAGTAGCTGCAGCTGCTGGTGTCGATTGGCCAATTGACGCCAGGTACAGGCATGCGTCCATGTGCATATACCCCATGCCTCAGTGTCTAGAAGCTGTTACTGCTAGGTACCTAGGTAGGTACTTATCTAAGTATAGCATAGGTATCTCTTCCCGCGCATCTGCATCCCGGCAGCCCGCATGGTCTAATAAACTTCCTTCAAGCCGATCTCGGGTAGTAGAGCTAAATACGCGCCAATCTACATAGTAACAGACAACAAGAATATCCCACAATATCCCACGAGAAACATCCCACGTTGTGCAGTTACAGGATAGTTTCGTAACCAATCGAAAGTTGACTAAAAATCGAAACGCG
Organism: Daldinia bambusicola; assembly: GCA_022478815.1. Classification (NCBI taxonomy): domain Eukaryota; kingdom Fungi; phylum Ascomycota; class Sordariomycetes; order Xylariales; family Hypoxylaceae; genus Daldinia; species Daldinia bambusicola. The sequence continues at coordinate 199,231 of MU284092.1, read as the reverse complement.
AGTCCTCCACGAAGATCCTTCGGTATTAAACCAATCACATTTCCAATCATTCAAACAGGATTGCAATTCCCGCGTAGCCAGCTCCCACGCCGAGACGCATATGGCTTACAACTAGGTACGTCCAGATCACCGTCTGGAGATGCGATGCTAAGCACTTCATCCACTATGCCCTAGCTCTTGTGAATCGTAATATAAGACTACTTGAGGATTCTAATGCATATAATTGGAGAATACCAGGTAGATAGTGGGTATCGCAGGCACGCCTATTGCGTATCTGCTGGTGGCATATCCCAACTTCTTACGGGTTTCCCGCCCTTCTTTCTCTTCCCCAGGGCCGCGCCACCGTCGCCAACAAAATTCATAACCCATTCCAGGACCTTTCTTGCTTTCATCAACTGAGGATGTGCTGGCTTTCTTGACGACAATTCCCGCGCACCGTATAATCCACCTTTATCATTTCTATCGAGCTTTCTCCGATAGAGGAGGTCGACCTTCGTCAGGCCCTTCCGCAAACTATGCCCATGCACTTTTTTCATGAAGACACTCAGCGCGACGTTCCGGAGGAGCACGATATCTTGTCTGCGAAGTTCTCTAAGAATACTGTTGGATGATTCGCTGAGCTCTGATGAAAGCCAGAAAGTGATACTGAAGCCCGATTTGGTCTCGTCTCCAACGAGAAGTTCGATTAGGGACATTGTCGAGCCCCATCTGGTTCTCACAGTGCGCGGCTCAGCAATGGAAATTATACCAACGATGAGGTTGACCGTCATCGTCTGGGGCGCGATGGATTCTAGATGCGACGCTCTGGGCACGTCCTTGAGATCGCTGAGGTGAGTTACCTGAGGAATTGGGGGCTGGTTCCGGCGTGCAAAAGAATTACTACTTTGGGCCAAATTGTAGAAACTCTTGTCTTCGGTCGTGTTCAACGAGGAATCATCGGTCATAAAACTCGTGGGCAGTTGAGAAGATGGCATATCATCATGGACTGCTAACGAGTGGTCGTAAAACTGATCCAACAGCTCCTGACTTGCTTTATAGGTCCCCGGTAGGTCAGAAGTAGACGAGGGCGAGGGTGTAAAAACGGTAAAGAAGCCATCGTCACCACGATAATCCTCCCTCACCTGATGAAGTTGAGAGAAGCCAGTCGGCAATGCGGTTTTCTCGAGCGGTATAGACCTCCAAACGGCAACATCCCGGGAAGAAGAGACAGCAATGTTTGCATTTGTCGGATTTGGACGGATGCCTTCGAGATGGGCAAACTCGACAATTGGATCCAAGAATTGGTTTAAGAGACCTGACTCTTCCCAGTCCAGTTTATGATTTTCCGGTGCACCCGCGAGAATTAATATCCTCCGCACCATCACGATCTAAGGATATACCATCATCATGTATCCAAAGGCAGAGCAGATAGTGCTCGAGTTGTGTTAGGTAAGGAGAATGATGATGTAGTAAAGAAAGTTGCTGTTTGCAAAGCATAAACAAGCCGCGATGAGTAAAGTTAAAAGTCTAAGGAGAATCAGACGTAAGCTTTAGGTAGGTTAGGTTAGGTAGGTAGCGGACACAGAAGGCATTACGGGCGTACTTTAATACCTAAGGTGACGTTTTAGGTAACAAATTGAATTTAATCCCAGCTGCCCAGCTGCCCGGCTGCCCAGGCAGTTCGCGCCAAGTCAATGCCAAGAAGAGCCCCGTCGCCCCACTTAATTACTTTAATTCGGTTTGTTGACGCAACTTTGTTTGGGCCAATTACAGCAATTTGCGATTTGTTTACTTGGACTGGGGGGTAGTCGGGCACTGACCAAGCCCGTACAATGCAGAATTAAATCACCGCCCCTGTTTCTCCAATCCTCAACTTAATACCATAACAGACTTTTAGAAGCCCACGATATTATTAGACCACAGAACCGTTTGATCCGAACACTATGTCCCAGGAGACGGGACTCTGGAGTGTTCGGCGACCAAGAGAGGTACGATACGCGACGCGCTCTATCCCAGCCCTTACATTTTGTTACATAGCGATAATGTAGCCGCCCTAGCGCGACCGGAATATATATCAACTAACTAATTTTCGCTAGACCCTTGGTGGCATCAATCCTAACACTTCCATACCACAACCCGCTTCAGCAATGAAGAGATCAAGTTCGATTGGACATGGCGGGGGCTTCGGAGGCAGTCATATGCGATCCGTATCGGGATCTAGGCAATCCCTTGCGCTCGGCCGCTCCAGCCAGCATCTCTTCTCTCGATCGTCGTCCGGCACGAACCTGGCCGACATGGGAATGTCTTCCGTCAAGCGATCCTCGTTCCAGAACCCTCCCGGCTCTACAATAAAAGCCTATGCGTCCGGTGGCGTGCCGATGCGAAATTCGGAGAATGAACGGAGGAGCAGTGTCTATCGTTCCCGAACCTCGACAGCCGGCCCAGGAAACCATCAGAGCTTTTTCCAGCAAGCCCCTCAAGCAGCGGGTGTACCGCGCGATCCCCGTCCGTTGAAGGACCGCTCGTTCCAGGCGCGAATAGGTCAGGAGCTTTTAGATTACTTATCGCAGCACAATTTCGAAATGGAAATGAAGCATACTCTGTCGCACAACATAATAAAGTCGCCGACCCAGAAGGATTTCAACTACATGTTCCAATGGCTATATCACCGTATCGACCCAAGCTACCGCTTCCAGAAAAACATTGACCAAGAAGTCCCTCCGATCCTGAAACAATTGCGTTATCCTTACGAGAAGAGCATCACCAAGTCGCAAATCTCCGCGGTGGGTGGCCAGAACTGGAGTACTTTTCTGGGATTGCTTCATTGGATGATGCAGTTAGCACATATGCTTGAAGGTTACTCATCTAACCGCTACGACGAAGCCTGCATAGACAGTGGAGTTGACGTTATTAGCGACCATATTGTTTTCGACTTTTTAAGCTCAGCGTACCGGGATTGGCTTGCTATGGATGAGGACGCCGGTGACGATGATGCTGAGAAAGTACTTGCGCCCCACGTGGAGGATATGGCGGCAGCCTTCGAGAGGTCAAATTCTAAGTACCTAACGGAACTTGAAGACCTCGAGGCGGAGAATGCTAGACTGCTCAAGGAGATTGAGGATCTCGAAAAGTCCACCCCGGATCCTCGTGTTCTCGACAACCACTTCAAGATTATGGAGGAGGATAAGGTCAAGTTTGAGGAGTATAATGCGTTAGCCTTGTCGAGATCTGATAAGTATGAAAGCCGCATCCACGTTTTGCAAGAAGAACTTGACAAGCTGTTGGAGGAACTAAGGGAAGCAGAGGAGGAGCGCCGCGCATTACAGAAGGAGGTCGACGACCAAGGCATCAGCATGCAGGATATCGACCGCATGACTTCCGAGCGCGAAAGACTACAGAAGGGTATAGAATCCGCGACTCTTCGACTTGACGAAGGCAAGAAGAAAGTGGCGGAAAAGGAAATGGAAGCCAGTCGTAAGCTTGACGAACTGGAGAGACTTGTCGACAAGTACAACACGCTAGCGTACCAGATCGGGCTCATCCCCGCGACGGCCGTCAACGCGAAGGGCGTCGCGTACGAGCTGGCGGTGACGGTCAACGAGTCGGACTTCACGGGCTCAATCATGAAGGGGTCGTCGTACTCGGGCGGCGGCGGGGGAAGCGAACGCCTACTTGCCGATCCGGTGACGGGCTACCAGCCGGCCCACATCCTCAACCTAGATCTGCGCGGGCACGTTAAGAACAACTTCCTCGCCCTGCGCAAGGAGATCTCGGAGAGGCGGTCCGCGGCCATGGACGCGATGATGAAGGATCACGACCTGCTGGACGGCATTAAGGAGGCGATCGAGGATAAGCGGAATGAGGTCGAGGCCCTGGAGCACAGGGTCAGAGCGGCGGAGGAGGAGTACGAGAAGACGAAGGAGGTATGTCAACATTGTGTTATATATAAGATTCCGAGGAAAACTGTTTGCTAATGGATACTAGGTTACCACGACACAAAAACTGGCCTCTGATGCGCAGATCGAGAAGATGGAGAAGGAGCTCGCCAAGATGCGAGCTCAGCTCACCGAATCCGTACAACTTATGGAGCAAAGGGAGATGAATACAAACATAGAGTACGTCTTCCGCCGGCTTAATATTTACTTTGTATATATATATACCTTGTACTGACATTAAGCTAGATACGAACAGCTGACCCTCCGGGCCAACGCGCTGCGCGAGGAGCTGCACACGGAGATCGAGAAGATGCTCAACGACATCATCAAGTTCAAGGTGCACATCCAGAAGAACCTAGAGGACTACGAAGGCTTCGTGACGGACGAGCTCGAGAAGGAGCTCGGTAGCGACGAGATGCAGGATGATACCCGCGGCGTTGATATTTGATATTTTTCTGCGCAGCTGGTCTTTTTCGTGTTTTGAATCCTTCACGTTGTTACGTCTGCACGGAGTTTGGTTGGACTGGGGGTTGCGAATTGATGACCGTAATGATGATGCCGGGGTTGTTCCTTTTTTTTTATTTTTTTATGAAAGATGGGCGGGAATGAATGGTCGTGATGCCTGGTGTACATATGTCCGCATGCGTGTGGATAGTAGGTTAGAGCGCAGGTTTCAATATACCAGTAACAGCAGACGTTTTTACATTTCGAAGTCACCCCGAGACGCATCTTTTGCCAGCAACTTTATATGGCCTTGAGATGGTCTGTGCTAATATCGTCCAAATGGGCTGCTTAATAGGTACCTAGCCATGGTATTATACGGATTTTATACCTCTATATGTTATAGGTATATCATCCCAGATACTGTAGAAGTACCTAGTCGATACCTGTATTATCAGGTAGTTCACACGCAAGCATGTGAAAGGATAGCGGGGTTTTAAAGCTCCAGGGGCCTGGGGCTTAGCTTAGCTCAACTCGGAGCCCCGCCAAACTTCGGCCCCAGATCAACTCCCACTTCCACTACAACCACTACACCAATCTCTAAACAAGACTATTCCCATACTCTTGCCATCGTCGTCGTCGCTCATTAACCAAATCAACCCATCTATACCTACCCAACTAACCTACCACTTCCCCCATAACTCAATACTCCTTACACACCTCAGCCATGTCCTCAACCCCCACACCAAACCCCTCCTCCCAACCTCCCTTCGACTTCCCCCGCGAATACCACTTCCCGCCCTTCTTCACGCGGCAGACGAACCTCACCACGCACCACTCCCAGCTGGAGAAATGGTCCTCGCTCATCCTCTCCTACGCGCGGCACCACCGGCTCTTCCGCCTGTCCCTCTCGTACGAGGGGACCCCCTGCGAGGACCTGTTCCGGAACCGCGGGATAAACCGGTCCTTGAAGCTCGCGGACGCGAGGGAGGTGTTGGAGTTCATGCGGAAGGAGGGCAGGGCGGAGTTAGTCGGTGCGGGGAAAGATGGTGAGAATGGGAATGGTGGGGGAGGAGGGACGGGCGGGGGAGGCGATGTCTATTGGGTGTACTGGCGCACGCCGGAGGAGTGGGCGGGCTTGGTCGAGGCGTGGGTCGACGAGACGGCGCAGAAGGGCGCTGTGTTGACGCTGTACGAGTTGACGGATGGGGAGGGGACGAGGGGTACTGGTGAGTTTTATTACATCGTCTACATCGTTTACATCTGTGGTTCGCCATGCCGATGCCCTACCATGTGCAAGAAGACCTACAACACAACAAGCGCTATTAGGGCATGGGAGTAGCTACTCTAACGCAAATTCGCAGAATTCTACGGCCTCGATCCCGACCTCTTGCAGAAAGCGCTACAAGTCCTCGTCAAGCGCGGCAAAGCGCAGATCTTCGGGCAAGAGGACCAGCAGGGAGTCAAGTTCTTCTAAGCACTGAACACCAAACACCACACACCAAGCACGAAGACCAAAATCCAAGTCCAGGTCCAGGTCCAAGTCCGATTTCGTGATTCGTTCTTTTCTGCTATAGGTTACCTGCTGTGATCAAGTATATATTCCATAACGATATATGCAAGACCGACAACGGCAAAGCCTACCTAGTATCTGACCTGTCCGCTACTCGAAATCTCGAGACATGGTAGATGGGTAGATGAATGAGAGAGGTACCTAACGGGACGTATCCCAGACCGGAGGAAAAGAGGGGGAGAGAAAAAAAAAACAAAGTGACCATGCGGATATGCCCCTCCAAAAATGAAAACGCCTCCCCAATCCGAACCGAACCCCTTAGCTATGCAGCGAAAAAAGCGTAACTCGTAACGCAGACATTAAAGATAAATAAATCTCACGCATAAAAATGGTATTCACCACCATCACCAACCACCGCTGCCATGAACAACCACAACAACCGATGCAACGCCCCTCCCTCTCTAACCTCCTTTTTCTTTTTCTTCTCTTTTCCCTCAGGCGAAGAAATTCGTCACTAGGTACTTCTCGTCGAAGCTCACCTCCTGATGCATGACGACGTCGAGCAACCAGTCGGCGGCGACGATGCGCGGCTCCATATTGCCCTTGCGCGCCATATCCTCGAACTTCTTCCACAGCTTCTTCTCCTCGGGGCTCGTGTTGCTGAGCAAGTAGACCGGTTCGGGCTCTCCCTCGTCGTCCTCGGGCGCCGTGGGGCGGATCGTCGTCCCGCTGCGCGGGCCGTACGTCATGAACACGGCGCCGTTGGCCTCGGCGATGGCCTGGTAGCCCTGCGGGCCGTTCTTGATGTTGACCGTGCAGTAGATCGGGACCCCCCACAGGAGCTTGCCCTTGTTTTTTCGTGCCCGCTGCACCGACGTCTCCAGCTTGATCCCGAACTTCTTCTCGTTCTCCGTGTCCTCGAGGAGGAAGTCCTGCGGGTCCAGCAGCTCCTTCGCGTCGAGGCACTCTTCGATCCAGCTCGAGGACACGATGGTCGCGCCCTTGGAGAGGTTGCGCAGGAACTTGACTGTCCGGACTAGGTGCGGGGCTACGAGGTAGTCGCATTGCTGGCCGTCTGTTACGACGGCGATGCCGAGCTCGCGTAGCTTTTTCTGCTAGGATGTTAGAAAAGACAAATAATGAATGAAATACATGCAAATTGCTGATTGAACTTACTCGGTCTGCGTCCTCTTTGTATTTCTCATTAACCCACCGCTGAAACCCGGTGAGGACTACCCTCATATTAATCTCGGGAAGTGACGGCCTTGCTTTCTTCGCAGGCCGCTTCTCGGTCTTGGCCTGTTTGTCTTCGCTTCCCGTGCTTGGACTTGAGAGACTGTGGCGGTTGAGGTTTTCCCGATCAATAAAGTCTGCTGCCCGCTTGCCGCCCCAGAGCCCATGACCATCCTTTAGTCCTCGTTTCTTCTCCTTTTCATACAGAGCAATATCGGGCGCAAGGACCGATAGCCTATTTAACGCTTTGTCCTTGGCGCTGCGGCTTGAAGAGACAGTAGACGGTGTTTCGTTTTCTTTGCCAGCGCGGACGTGGCGGCCCTTAGCCGGCGTCTTCAGCTCAGATGAGTCGCGGCGCTTCCGCGGTGCAGGCACGCCGAATACTTCGGCGGTTTTTTCCGCGTACTCGGCATCGGTGTCCTTCATCACGTCGAATTCCTTGTGGGCCTGGCGCCCAATCACAACACCTTCAGCCGGGCCGTCGGAGAACGAGTTCTCATCGGCCATCTCCAAAACCTTGCGTTTCCGCTTCGATGCCGGTGTCAGGTTCTCCGGCTCGCCGGGGTAGTATAGTTCTCGCAGTTTCTTCTCGTCTAGGAATGTCTGACCAATAACCTCGCCGAGATTTGTACGGGCCGGGAAATGCGTATACTTGGAAACCGTTACGCTTTGCATCTCGCACTTTGCGTAGCTCTCCTCGATCCAAAGGTGGTTGACCATATGAATGTTCCAATCTCGCGCAGCCTCGCATTTCTCGCTGTTATCTCGGGCGGTAATAAGATGGGTATTTTCAGCCTTCATAGTTTTAGTATAGCGCGCTCCAGTAGCATTGATCAGATTCTCCAAGTATATGCGGGCCTCTCCTCCGTAGTTTGACACCGTGATTCTCTTGCCCTCGAAACCAGGAATACCGTTGCGTGGAATAGGGTAGTGGAGAAGACGACGTAGGGGGGATGTCCACTCATTGTGGGTAATTAGGTGGTATAACCATGACAGGTTTCCCACGGTCTTCCCACTCTGCGCGGCACGTATGTATTGCGGCCCATCACGATACTGGCAGATGAACCAGTCACAATCGTCGACGCTATCAGTCATCTCACCCCCGCCTTCATTGATAAGCCCTAGAACGATGTTCCTAAGTCGGTCCCTAATCGACAAGTCTGATGACAGCATGACCTTCTTTCCGTTGAATACAGTAAGGGTGCGGCGAGTTTTCACATCGTCGTCGGAAGGACTAGCTAGATAATCCGGTCGAGCAGAAGTGGCGAGATGTTGGCTTGGGGGTACCTCGATCGCATCCTCGGGATTAGCGCGGAGGTACTCGGGGTCAGGTAAAAGATAGGGGCCTTCGTCAATTCGTTTTCCCAGCTTGAAACAGTCGTCAAACCTACATATAGTTAGATTTCTAATGCCTTATATCTAGGATTGAGAATATGCTTACCAATGAGGAAGAACAATTTTGCATTTAAGCCTCTTTTCCACGGCTAACTGACATTTGTCATGGTCCATAGAGAGGGCGCAAATATGAGTAGTAAGCTTGGTGACATTCTCCGAGTCCATTCCCCCCATAGCCATCGTGGCACCAATGATAGCCTCCTTGTCGGTAGGTGGGATATCGGCGCAAGATAAAACCACATCGGAGAAGATCATCCGAGGATCGGGGGTAAACGGGCGTATCTGAGCTTGTCTCCCCTTCGCTAACGAGGCCGTGATCCACTTGGACTTAACCACGGGGATCATCATAGCCGTCGCGTCGGTGTACTGCGGGAAATCGATCGAATTGGCGATCACGTGGGTCACTTGCGAAAGTGGCAAAGATCCATCGCGTTTCGCTGCTAGGACTAAGCCGCCGAACTTAACGATGCTGCCAGATAGCTTTAAATAAGAGTGAGTGTAGGTTCGTATATATAATGAGCTTATTGCCAGCTATAACGTACCTCATTGATCAATCCTTCGCCTAAGTCTTTACTGGGGACAAATGCGAATGTGCAGAGGTTAAAGAGTCGATTGGACTCCTCTTTCTCTTGCTCCGCCATATTTCAGGTATTCGACGCGGGTTTAGTTATTATGAGAGGGGGGTTAGAATAGTGTCAGTAATTCAGTACACTCATTCCTCTCGTAAATTCGATATCTTTTTCTTATATTATTAGAAGGGGGGGGAAGAAAGTCGAGTAATACAACGAATCGTTTGTATTAGCGCGTATTGGTAAATTACCTTAAGTTAGCTGAAGTGCCTGTTTTATATTAAGTGGTATAGAGGAGGAAATGGGATTGACATCAGTCCAGTAAAGAAAAAAAAAAGGCGGGACGGGGGTTGTTTTCTAGAATTGCCCGACGCGTCCTGGGGCGATGTACTTAACGCGAGAAAGAGTCGCGGTCAGCTGATTATAGTGGTTCTCCTTACGTGCATATTCCGTGGCAGCAGCGTGGGATCTACCTAATGCTATCGGGCAGTTAGGAACGCTATCTACCAAGGTTACGGAGACGGGCGCTAAGTCTCTTAAACCTGGCCAATCAACTTACATCTTTCAGAAGTCACAGTAATTGGGAACAAATTGGGAACAAAAAGCAAAATCAATTTAAAGAACAGAGCATCTCTTCTTTTTTATTTTCATGTCTTCCTTCATCAATTAATTTCATGTGATATAAGTAATATATCTGCAACAAATCATGAGTCATAACGTTCCATTATAAAAAGCATATTTCATTCCAACCTTGATATAGGTATTGTGTAGTTTTATTATTGGTTGAGTCACAATTCTCTATACGTAGAATCTTGCATGTCCTGCAGAAAGCCTTCGTAGGCGCTTCTGCCTGCTATACCGCGCACCTCCAGAACAAAAAGCATTAGTTCGACCAACATTTGTTCGATAAGGCCCATTAACTGACCTTGATGCGATGCTGGCCACCCGCCTCCCCGGGGATGCGCAGTTGCCCATTTGTCTTGGTTCCGGCAGGTTGACTAAAACTCATTGATATTTCCTTTCCATCAACCAACACTTTGCCTCTCTTGTTCTGATTGGGAGGCGGGAGCAACAGCACCCCAGAGGTCCCCTTAGGTACGCTATACTCTAATATATAACTGCCGTCGCTATTTACCGTCCAGCTTGCAAAGTATTTCCCCAAGCTAGTCGTGAAACCACCTTCAGCATGTGACAGATCTCCAAACTGAGGCGCGATTTGCCAAGCCGAGCCCGCGAGGCCAATGATACTGAGCCCAAGGATGTACTCGGTCAACGCCGTAACTGGACCTGTAGCCCACCCGTCTGGAATAAATCACGTTAATAATTATCACTCTTGTCGAACCTCCCTTAACTATGGAGAATAGGGGCAATAAGGATAATAGGCTTAAAGTATGTGAAGAATACTCACGCGAATGAGAAGTATACGAGTAGTCCTCCTCGTACCCAGCATCGTGTCGGTAACCCCAAGTTCCATCGATCAAATACCCCTCGACCATAGTAGACTGCGTGCCATTCTCATTGTTCAGATACCAACCCCAGCTAGTACGGATCAAATCCAGAGCTCGCTGCGCCTGTCCTACCAATAAGTGCGCCTGGATCTCGAATGACGATATAAACGTCGACACTTCACCAGTCAACTCCGGACTTTCTGCTCCGATCGGTGTCCAGTTTTTCGTTAAAGAGGATGATATATCCTGCGCTCGATCTGATGTGGCGTTCACTACCCCAAAAAGCACTGCGAGGGAATTGCCATCTTGCGGATGCAAATTAATATTAGCATCGCGCGTCTCAAGACTATCATGAAATGCCCCAGACTTCTTGTCCCACAGCTGCGCATTTATGACTCCTCTCAGCTTCGCTGCGGCCTCCAGCCATGTCGAATTTGTCCCGGTTGTGTCGCCAATCCAAGTAGCCAAGGCGGAACCAGTTATCAATGTTCGGTAAAACAGCACTTGCGCGGACGCCTGGGTACTCGTAACGTTGAAGCGACCCCAATCGTCCGAGTACCCCGTGATATTGAGCAAGCCCAAGGATGAGTCAAGCTGGTTGCTAATGAAGCTCATCGCCAAAAGATATTTGGTCCATATTCCTCGAATGAAGTCCACATCTCCGGAATAGAGGACATAATTGTATGTCCCGATCATAGTCCACCTAGAAAAATAAGCACTTTAGTGCCACTGTTTGAGTTGACTATCATCTTATATGTAGAGCCTTACATGTGGTAAGTATCACTGTTTTTCGCGAGAAGCGGCGGGCCAGAAAACGGGAGCAGCCCATTTTGTTCCTATATTAACGGTAAGATAGAGCCCCTAGATAAGCCTTCCTAGAAGTGGTATTCACCTGAATGCCATATAAAGTCGACAATGAATTTCTTACGCTCCTAAATACAATTAGCAATAATTTCAATTATAGGACTTCCCAAACTAACTCAATATCGCCGGTACTGTAGAACGAAGCGGGAACCGCAACGCCCATATCGCCGGGCCAGACAGTTCTGTCACGCTTTGCGCCATCCGTATTGATCGTGTCGCCTACGCCGATATCCCCGTTGTTCAGCCATTGACCCTCTGGCGGAGGCCAGGCTCGTCCAGTCTTTGGATGGAGTGCATTCGTCTGTAAAGTCTACAGCAGGTGAAATCAGCAATTACATGGTGTCTCAAAAAGAGTGTCTAGACTCTACAAGACCCATTCCTGAGAGTTCCGGATGGCAGATGAGATTTGGTTAGATAGATATAGAGTTAGTATTATGCACTCACATAAGCACCGCTATACCATATCTTATTGAGCAGATCGTCGCTGCTGTGGAAATACCCCTGGTAGGCGCGCAGATTCGACCACGTTGGCTGGAAGCTTATCTCCAGCCTGACACCGGTGACCGTAACAGAGGATGTAGCCCCCGTAAGGAACAATGTCATATACCGAAACCCCCCACGAAGTTGCTCGGTTGGCATTTCGTACGTATGATTCCCAGCCGAGGAGAAGTTAGCGTACAGCGCGCCATCATTCCTCTCAGAAATGTCCGCGCTCTTGTCTGAGATCGGCCCAATGTAATCCTTGGCTTCCGTAAACGCTATGCCCAGGGCACCCCCGCCGTCGGTAGCCAGGACGGAGTACTGGATCGTAACCACGCCCCCGATTTCGAGCCCGAAGTCGTAGTAGACGCCTGAGTGGGCGCTGCTCAACGACGCCGATTCGACCGAAATGCTTTCCCCCGTATCTAGCCGGAAAACGGCCTTGGGGCCAACAGTCCGCGACGAGGGTGCGAAGATGTTCGACTCCCATTCACCTGGGAACGCCGATGTCTCTGCACCGGTACATTTCGTATCTCGCCAGCAGGTTGTCTGGGCACTGGCTTCTCCTAGGAGGGCCATAACCCAGAGTATAAAGACGGGCACAAAGAAGAGGGGATGAGACGCCATGCCGAGAGACGATATAAGTTAATCTATTTAATATACCCCTAGCCTATTAAATTAATGCCCAGCCTGGCGGTAAAGGAGGGTCGGGAATATATTGAGACTATAGGTATTTATAGTCATTGGCTTTTATACCATACATTAGGTGCATACAATACAGTATGCGAATGGGGTTACATATGAACGATCAATGCTACAAGCTCGCGTGATGTAAATACCGTACAAGTAGCGCTAGGCATGTAGGTAGGCAAGTATGTACATACATTCATACATAATAGCAAATAAGACAGGAAGGTATGGCTCTGCTCGTCCCATCTTCCTGCCGAGATGACCGCAGACACCCCGCTTGAGCCAGACTTAGACCCAAGCTGGGGTATAAGTTAGTAGGGGAAAAAAGGAGACCGGGTGAGGCATGTCGAGACGTTACTCATTTGTCAACAACGATGTTTGCATGCCCGTTCTAGGCAACAGCTAACCCGAGCAGGGCTTCATTGTGATCATGGGGTTATGCGGGGGTGCTTTGTTCGGGTGGCTCGACAGGACATGGGTATTGCCTATCCCCTCCGCCGAATACATTTTAAGCCCGCTCCGTTTCCCTTTGATCCACTCGTCTCCGGCAGTTTTGGCCTAACCTAGAGCCCGTGTTGATTCCGAGGTGGTTTTGTAAGCAATTAATCAGTATAAGCTTATATATTACATAACTAACATCGTCGTTGAAGTGGTAGCTTTAAGGCCAATCCCCCTACGTGTAAGTTCAGCTCATATACAGGTACGTAATGTACGAATACTTTCTAATAGGATAACTCCCTGCCTGCCTAAGGTAGGCAGGTATGTAGATAGCTCCCTTGGGGTAAAGGATATATACTACATGCCTATATAAGTAGCGCGTGAACAAAGGGCCCTGCTGCATGCGAGATTAGGTTTAGAAACATCCACGCTGTCGGTTTTTAGTGGTACCACTCGCTGAAGATCAAGGCAGTTTATCCCCGACCTTCGACTCGCTAGATGCATGTTGATAGGTAGTAGGTAGTAAAGAACATTACTTAGGTGAGCATACGTAGTCCAAAGATGTGACGAATAATTGCGCGTTGGCGAACCATAAACTATCGCCGCAGGGAAAATCCAGGTCGCGAGCTGATCTAGCGGACAAACTTTAACGTCTAAGCTGGGTTTGACCAGATGAACTAAGCCACGCATCACCCTACATAGCGTAACGGAAAAAGCCTTCGGATACTTCGGTAGAGTCGGTTTTATATGTACGTGCCAACCTGACGAGACTTCCGCATGCTTGCCATGTTATGTATGGGGTCGGCTGGATCCCCAGTTCGTGTCGGAAATGGGAGCCCGGAGCGTAGGTAAAACCAAGCTTGGACGATATAATGAATACTGTTATTAGTTGCTGGGTATTGCTGGGTATTATGTTCCGTTCGACGAGAAAGGTTGATAGAATACATTATACTAGCAGCCCTAGATATTAGATACCTTAGAGTAGTCCTATATTAGAATATATTCATAAAAACATTCTTTTTGTTCCTTCGCGGCGATAGCGTTGCGCTGATTAGACGATAAACGACGTCCATTCGAGCATCGTTCCAGGGACACCTACCACCCCTAGTTACATAACTGTGCGCTGTGAGACTTTAGGCACTCAGGGCGCCGCATACGCTCAGATGTCTCCAATCTAAGGAGGCTGAATGGCCAAGTTTTGAGAGCCCCGTGAGCATGGAATGTTAGATTGAAGGCTTGTGTGTTTCTGCAGACCCTAGTTAACAAGTCCCTAACTAACTAGTAGACTAATACCTAGGTAGGTAGTGAATGGGCGAGTTTGAGGGTATGCACAACACAACATCTCTTAATACACTACCACGAGAGGGAGTGAATTTGTCAACGGAATTCGACCCCTTATTCCGGCGCGTGATAGGCCTGTAAAATAACGCGTCAAATATAAGAGGAGCCATCTGACATTGGCTTCCCAATTTTCACAAGGTAAATAAATATCATCTCGGCGAGTGGGTAAAAAAGTCCGGATTGGACCAGATTGAGAAAACATTCCGGTTGACAAGTCGCGAGAGTCGCCGTGATTCAAAGGGCAGAACTCGTATAGCTAATGTATAAATAAGTTGATATAAGGTGATATAAGTTGCTTAGCTATGATTTATAACAGGTTTTTTGGTTCACTCTCAGCAAACTACCGAGCAAAACCATCATCAACCCCATGCTTAGATCTTCTCGATATGTACTGCACGAAAGGCAGATCGCGAAAAGATGCATTGTTAATCATTTATTTTAGGCTTGCACTAAACTCGTAGCGGACTTAAATTATGATGCAGTGGGTCGCGGGAGCCGGGATGTGTCTTGGAATGGGTAGTCGAATAGCGAGTACAGCGGGTAGGGTACCTGGACCAGCAGACGACCAGCAGTCCAGCAGGCCAGCAGTCAGACAGACCAGCGCTTGATCCCGCCTGCTTTTTAGCACTGGTCTGGCACCGATTAGTACCTCCTAAATTACCGCTAGATGTAGGGTCTACAGTGGAATTAGCTCCCTATTCCGGGTGTCTACATGTGACGTTATCCAGAATACATATGTCAACGATATTTCAGGGGGGTTACCCACTGCAAAGAAAAAAAAAACCCGAGGGGAAAATACAATATACCTTTAGCTGTGTAGGTAGCATCGGGCAGCCTGGACAATTGTAGTAAGAAACCATGGCCAGGCGCCGGGGCTCCTGATGGCGCTAATGCAACGTTCTAACTTGTTAAAAGAGGGACCATTAATGGAGACGTCGATGACTGGACTAAAAAAGCGAATAAGAAATGGTTATTATTATCCATCCCATTTCTAAATGGGATGGGATGGATATTGAATAACTTAACCACTAGTTAATAATATACCACCGTAGGACTTTTTAGATCTTTTAGCCCTCACTTACTCTCTCTTACTTACTCTCTCTTTTTTTCGGGAATGACTTTGGCAAAAAGAGAGAGTGGAAAAGAAGAAGAAGAAAAAAAAGAAAGAAAAAAAAAAGAGAGCGATTAATTAATAGTAGCGACGAGACTATGATATTTCATTTCAAGTCACTCAAGTCATTCAAGTCATGATATTTCGCATGATACCTCGCATGGTTTTTTTTTTTTTTCTTCTCATGGTATTAACCTGGCTAACTTCGTTCTTCACCTAATAAACGTCAACTCCGGGGAGCCCAACAACTCTATACTTGCAGCTTTGCAACTTTGACCGACCGCCCCCTTTTTATTTTTACCTTAACCCGTCCAATTATACAAACCGTACAAATTGTACAAACTGTAAGGCTAAGGCTGTTCCCACTTATACACCGTACACCCTCTTTCGTCCTATCGTCCGCCACTACGCCCTTTAATGTCCATATTCGTTCGATCCCGCTTCCACGCTTAAACGTTATAATCGCAACAACGACGACAAAATCAATCTTGTGACCCTCCCTCTCTCTATCTCGACGCGAGCCCACCATCCCCGTCCGAACTTCCGACTTGCAAGAAACACCAGACCCGAAAAAAATATTACCACCATCTTCAACATATCCAAACTAATACTTTAGATCCACACTCGAAAACAAGACCGGACTTACTCTTCTGGATCATCCCATTGCATGCATTCCGGACCTCTTTTAATTTGATATCGGACATCAGCAGCGACCTTAGAAGCCCGCCCGACATTGTCACCTCCATGATAGTGCCGCGATTCGGACGAGACTCTGCTTCGTGCAACCCGACAATATTATAAGGGGATCCCTTAGAGGCTTAGACCTCGCACGAGGTCGCTACGTACACCCTCGATGATGGTAAGCCCCTTTGTTTACCTAGGATAAATAACAGAGTCGCGTGTCCTCGAATAGGCCCTTGGGATATCACACATTTCGCCCCGTGAAGCCTAATGTCTTCAAATATCTGCCAATTCTATCCTGTCTCATCCTCGGGCCCGCCCCTCTTATATCGAGATGCTCTATTCTTTTCAAAAACTAACCTTTACTTAAATACTTAGACCTCTCAACAGGCTCGCGATGTCGGTGGAAGCTTTGCGAGTCGGCGTGGCCATGCCAATCAGCTTTCCATATCCGATCCGACCCATCACATAACCGAGACCATCGGGACCATGTACGGCGATGACGACGACTACTCCAGCAATGATCTACGCCCTATGAGCTTTATCGCGGCTCCCGGCGGCGGCGAGCAGATAACCCAGCGTCGCGATGTAGACCCTCCTTCTCCAGAAGAACGTCGGCTTCCCCTCATCCGGACCACTTCGGATAAGACTGGCTTGCAAGTCTCAGTTGGTCCTGCAACGAATGGGAATCCGTTACAGAAATCGCAAACTCTCCCCAGTCGAATGTCGAGCCAAAGAAGCACAAATTCGAGAAATAGCACTTACGATTCGGGCTCCAAATCACCTATCACACCCTTGTCACCCACGCTGCGCGATATGCGCGAAGATGCCGAGCAGTATCCGATAACCAATATCGATAATCCGAACGATATTGCCCAAGAGCTGAGCAACTTACAAGCGTTACGGCGCATGTCCATGGATGTCTCTAACAACAGCGATCCTGACCTGCTTCCCTTCCAGGGAATGTCTTTAATGGCAATGCCGTCGATAGCACCGAAAGGGGACGATGAAGGAGATCCTTCGAGGCTCTTGTGGGTTCCCGCCAATGTCCACCCAGAGTTGGCTCCAACTGAGTTCAAGAATTTCGTTGAGAAGAGGGTACAGTCCATGAAGCGGAGGTCTGCCGAATCCTCGCTCTCCGTAGATGGTCTGGACAGAAGTAATTCGAGCGGGTTGCGGAGGAAGAAGTCTATGCTTTCTAGACAAGTTGACAACGCAGGGGGCGCAGAAGGATATACGGATGGTGCCGAGAAACTAGAAAGGAATAGGTCTCTAAGGCAGTCAGGGCAAGGCCCCTCGGAGCTTAGCATCGATGAGTTGGTAAAAGACCCGTCGAAAGTTATCCAGAAGCTCACTCTTGAGTCACAACGCCAAGAAGGGGGGAGCGAAATATCTAATGTAGATGATATGCCCATTCTACCCGTTACGCCAGGCATGGGCTTACGTCGATCGACCCGTACTACTTACCGCAAGGGTGGCAGTTTAAAGAATCGGCACAGCGGTTCGCTCAAGTCGGACGAACGTCTTCCTTTCTCGAAGCGCGCAACATCAAAGAATGCCGAAGACTCTGGTATCATGCCTGGTGGTGAATCCACTATCGAAGCACCACCAGGACACGGTTTAACTCGCGTACAGTCAGAACCTATTTCGGATGGCTTTACGCGACCGTCAAAAGCTATGCGGCGCCAGCAAACCTTTTCCAAAGATACGACGCCAGATATGTACGAAGCCTCCGAACAACAAGATTCCCAAGAGTCAAGTCAAGCCGTTCCTAGGCCGCAAGGACCAACGCGTACGGCCTCCGTCGACGCCATCAAAACCTCGGGCTCGACGCCACAAATTCCCGAGGAGCCCCCGGTAGAAGAAGAACGTTCTGGAGTACAACCTATGGAAATCAACAGACCCTTCCCCGAACGATCATCTTCGCAACAAAATCCTGTTCAACCTCTGCCACAAACGCCGGCAGCCCCTGCCGAGCCCCCCGCGCGTTCAAGTAAGAGACCAAACTATAATCAAGCGCAAGCTGCAGGCGGGGCCTCACAGCCAGCTAGGACTCCCAGTAGTCCTAACCGACCGCTCAATGACATATCGCAAAGTCCATCACCTTTCCCCGTTAGCAGCGCCACCAGTACTGAGTCTTTAACTTTCATACCTACGTATTCTGCACCTGAGGAGAGGAAACCAGAAAAGAAGGGTAAGAAAGACAAGAACGAAAGTGAAAGTGAAAAATCCAAATCCACATCCTGGAAATGGTTCAAGAGTGATGACAAGGAAAAGAAAAAGAAGGATGATGAGAACAAGAAGTCTAGGGCTAAGGCGCTTGTGGAAAAGGCCCACGATAACGTTCGCCTCGATGTCCTTCAAACCTCGATCGATACAGCCATCAACAAGGGGCGAGAGAGCCTATTACTTGACCGTGAGAGTGTCGACAACAAGCTAGAAGAAGAGAGGAAGAAGGATAGTCGAAAATCTACCGAGCAGAAGAAGGAAAAAGATGGGATCTTCGCCTCGTTCTTCGGTAGTAGTAAGAGAAGAAGCGAAAGAGATTCGAGCAGTAGGAAGCATCAAGCTCAGAGATCATTGTCACCAGAACCGGCTCCATATCGACCCCAAAGGCCTGATGTTGACTATCACTGGACTAGGTTCCCTCTCTTGGAGGAACGGGCTATCTATCGAATGGCGCATATTAAGCTCGCTAATCCCCGCCGTGCGCTCTACAGCCAAGTCCTGCTTAGCAACTTTATGTATTCATACTTAGCAAAGGTCCAGGCGATGCACCCTCAGATACAAGTTCCCCAGTCGCCTCAGCAGAAGAGATTACAAGAGGAGGAAAGACGGCGGCGTGAGCAGGAACAACAGTACTTGGAGCAACAGCAAGCTCAGGAGAGCATGGATCAATACAATTTTGAATACCATCGAGTAAGTTAGGTACACATATAGAATCCTGTGGATATTAGCTCTAACCTGTCTTTAGTCGAACCAACAGCAATACAGTGACCCTAGCATGCAGCACGAAGCAGGAGATTATCCAGAAGCAGCTGAGGTCTACGACTACGGGCACAACAGCAAGGATCAAGCGAGTCGCGATAACGACTATCAGGATGATGATTATAACAGCCAGGACGCAGATAAAGACTATTACTCCACTTATGTACAATACCACCACAACGAAAACGGCCGCCGCCAGCAGCAGTCAGGAGAGGAAGAGATGTGGTGATAAGCTTTATAGACCTGATAGGGATTGCTAACCACACATTTGCACCACAAGCATCTCAGTGCATAACCCCGTGGCCTCGGCCGCGTGAACCTGCTGCTACGGATTTCGTGGAGGGTATTTTATCAGGAGCCCAACGAAAACCATCAGCCCATCCCTCATACCCACTCTACACAAATCAGGCGTGGATAAGGACAGAGAGCATAGCGCCCTAAAGATGGGATGATTTTTGAATAGCATTTGTAGCAGTGATAGGGACCAATCAGCCTTTTTTTACCCCCCCCCCCCCCCGGAGTCTATTCGGCCCTCCATCTCACGCAGGGAAAAGCCAGGGCGAGCTAAGGCAGGGAAGGAAAAAGAAAATCGAGGGGGCGGGATGGAATACATATATTCATTGTAGTAGCATCTACCAGGTTGTTTCGAGGGGTTTGAAGCAAGGGCATAGCACGGACGGACGGACGGGAGGGACCTAGAGAGAGGGAGAGCGTGTAGATGGGGTGTTCGGTATGGACGTGATGGATGTGATGGTGGATTGTGGGTGGAAAAAAAGCATAGCAGCAAAATAAAACCCCCTGGATCATAATAAGAATTAAATTTGGCCTTCAGGCCTGAATGAGCTACGTCGTTGGGTTTGATTGATCTTGATTTTCGTGTGTGATGTTGCTGTGGTTTTTGTGGATCGTTGCTTTGTGTACGGCATATGGTTGTGTGCTGAGGATATCGTATGCTTGCTTGCGTTTAGGGTTTAAGGTAGAGGTTTACTGGTTTGACGACGGGTATTTACTGTAGAGTATCATATTGGAATCTGGATCGATCTTATGTAAAATATGTTTAAGGAGTGGGAGTTACGGGAGTTACGGGAGATAATGTATAAAGCCAGTAGGTATTATACAACCAGATAGAGCATTTTATATCAATCTCTACGACGTACTGTTATTTCAGGACTTGTTCAACACTACCACCGCCGTCTTGTGAAAGGTTATAAAAAGTTAGACTGTCTATATGATGCGCCCAAATTTATCACGTGGACAGCACATGGTATACGATCTATGGAGCAGAATTATTCTCCTTACGAAGAAAGTAGTTGAGAAATCATACGTATGTCTGTTTACGGTGCTGGAATAGTGCATCTATAACTATTCTTCGTTTTGAATGAATCTTTACCTTCATACTCTTAGATACAGTAGCAAAAGTATCTAAAAGTGAATCTCTATTAATACAAAAACGGCGCTATATTACTCCTAAGAAATTTCACCTTGTACTCACCTAAGTAATACGTATTTACATATTAATTCTACTAATATTGTCCTCGTGGTGTCACAGGAGTGATTCTATGCTATAAAGGGGGATACCTACCTGCGACTTCACAAGCCTTAACATCTATTCATTAGTTGTGCTGAGTATAGTGATTTTCTCATCTGGGATAAAGCCTACCTTTAGTGCGTATAGCTATAAGCTGACATAGTCACATAGGCCAGAGTTTCTCACCAGGCAGCGAAGTCATTTTAACGCCATTTAATCTTATGGGGGAGAACCCATGGCTGATATCTTAAGCCGAGCAAGTCGTTACATGGCAGATATGATTTATTAACACCTAGGTATGTATCTTGTCACTCTCTTTCGAAAGCGATGCGACCCTCTTTATAGACCATAATATCACAGATGTATCCGTATTTCAAAGTAGCTCCTACATATTTATGACATGTTGGTCCTTGTAATAGAATAGTATGTCTCTGTATTACATGTGTCGTTGGCCTGTGTCGGCACGGTTTTCTGGGCTGTCATAACTTTTTGTTCCGGGCCGGCCCCGGGTTCGGCCGGATGCTTACCTAGATTAAGGTCGGGTCTGCCCCATCCGCCTTTGCTGTGCCCGTTTACTCCGTATGTACCGTCTCGACACCTGATCCGAATCGGCTCTTCTAACTCAGATACACCTATCTCTATCCTTGCAATGGTTTGCGCAAGTGTAATGCAGAAAAGATAAATACTAATTTTTTTTTCCCCTAAAAAAACTTTCCTTTTCATCACCTGCGAATGTAGGAATACCCTCACGTGCCCCTTGCCACAACAATATTTAGCAGAGCCTTCCCGTTCCCCTTCATTTCAACATTGGCTATGGCAGACAAAAGTGGTTCTATAGCCATAGCATATTTACCTAATTTAATGGTTTGCCTAGGTACCTAAGGTACTTTCCTGTAAAAACACAATATTACCTACCATCACATCCCAACCCTAAAGTATACAAAATCAAGACACAGAAAATATTTAACCTGCTCATCGCCTAGCTTGTGGTCTCCTACATCATACAGTATCAACTTTTGCAGTACCATGTTTTCCCCCATGCGTCTCCAGTTTTCGTGTTAGACAAACCCTTTCATAGGCCAGCAAACTTGTAAATCAGCACCCATCCCCACGATTCTAGCCCAGGACGTGGCCGCCGATTTGCTCTCGAATAACTACTAGCTACTGAATAAAATAGAAGCCAAGGATGGATATAATGAAGAAACATCGGAAGATGCTCATGAGCCACAAATGCACAGCATTCACAGTACAAACTTCTAGCCTCCCCCAAAACTCCTCGGGAGGAAAGGAGTACATATATTATGGCCACGGCCTACCAAAAAACCACAATACTTTTTAACGTGTTACCTAGTATATATTAGGTATCTACCGTGACACGAGCATTAGGTAGAGGCTAGTAAGCCCTACTATATAGTACGAAGTGATGGGAATCTAGGCATGAACCTGGACAGTTCTATCAACTGAGTCATGCTGATGTTTTCCTAGTGAATACCTATTCCCCCACTAATACAGATGGAGATGGGGATATAATACAGCTACGGACATGCTAATTACAGAGAGAAGTACCCATGATTCACTTGATATCTCGAAAATAGCTTAGTAAACTTGTGAACGCCTACCTAACATAATAGTAATTTAATATAACAATAATTTATGAAGGGGTTTAGGTAGCTACACGTAGGTTAGGTAAGGCCAGTTAGGCTTTGGGGGACACTATGTAGAGTAGAGTAGGTACGTGCACGATTGAGGAAGAGAGTGTATGTAAGTACAGTATACTTAAAGCTGCCCCCAGATATACCCAGATATACCTAGATATACCCCTGGTCCTTGAGTACGTAGTGAGTATCCCGGTACATGCAAATGATCAAGTGGATCGAGGCTGAAGAATATATCCAATCAGAAGTAGTAAAGCTTATGATTGTCGCGAGTTCCCTACTCCCAGTCCAACTTTTTCGGGCGCCCCAAACCTTCGTAAACTGCTTGTCGCTGCTGAAAATCCAAAAAGCTACCGACCTCATTCATCACCATCTCCCCCCATATTCAACATCTCTACTACCAAACGGCCCTCCTTCCGAGCTTGAAATCCTCGTAGGTCGTGCCAATATCAATTCAAGATACATTCTTCCTTTTAGATACCCGTTCTGTGAATTTGCCATCGAACTTAACTACCTATTAAACCTCGTCGGGCCACCTGGCCATCTCCTGGTCTTCATCGTACACGCGCCTCATCACCTCCTGCTCTACTACCTCCTCCTCCCCCCGTCCTTACGATCCGTAACTCTCGACTGTCGACAGTCGACAGCTCTCCTCGATAACGGCTTTCAGGCATCGACAATTTATTCTCGGCACCAGGTCGAAACCCCTCATTACCGCGGAGACTGATTGTCCATGGCTGTGAGTTCTCTGTTTTAATTGTTTTCCAATCCTGCGCACACAACACCACTTGCATACAACCTGCACATGAAATAATGGAATAGTTTGTCTTCCTTTCTTCCACTGCAACAATCACATTTGGGACTTCTTTACTTTACTTTACTCTGGACTGTCTTCTTGACAACACCAGCATAAAGCATAAGAAGTCTTCGAATACTTTCGTGATGTATCATAATCCTTTTCCTAACACCCAGCACGTCATGGCTCCTCGTGGCACTGAAGCTCCTATGCCTCATCTGCCTCATCAGCCTCGCCCGCTTCATTTGCCTCATGTGCACTACCCTCTTCCTATTCCCCAGCCGTTGCCTTCGCAGTTACCGCTGCAGTTGCAGTTGCAGTTGCAGTTGCAGCAGCAGCAGCGGCAGCGCCTGCCGCAACAGCCTATCCCTCTACCCTTCCCTCCCTCTCTCGCACCAGTCCATCACTGTCACAACTGTGACCATTGCCTGCAGCAGCAGCTTCGCATGCCGGCTTTGCAGCAGCACTGCTTGCGTGGCGGCACAGCTTTCATAGCGCCTCTTACAAACCCCCAGTTTCCCAATCTGCAGAGCAACCAGCTCTCTAACCAGCATCGCGCTACTGATCATCTCAACCCAACCGTCCAAGGCGGTAGTGTCCGTCCCCATCAGCAACCTCTAGGCGGTAATCAGCTATCTCACCCGCCTCACTCTAGTCACCGATTCCTTCCAGCAGCTAAAACTGATCCTCGATCGCTCATGACTAACCGTTCCCAGCAACGTTCTTACAACCAAGGCTATATGCCCAACGGCACTCCCAGCCACCCTAACCCTGGCCAACCCGCGCCCGGCGCCGTTCCCCTTCTACCTAACCAGGGCCGCATTGTTCAGTCGGGCCCTATTCGAGTTCTCTGCATAGCCGATGTACGAGGTAAGATCATACGATACGTTTTGATTATCGATAGGAATATGCTAATAATTCTCCAATAGGTAATCTTCGATCCCTGAACGAACTTGCGAAGACTGCGCGAGCCGATCACATCATTCACACCGGAGACTTTGGTTTCTACGACGACACATCCCTGGAGCGCATTGCAGAGAAGTAAGATTTGGAATTTTTATTGTTACGGTTAGGTAAACTGAACGGTATTCTAATTGCGTTGTAAAAAAAATAGGACTTTGAAGCATGTTGCTCAATACTCGCCGTTGATTTCCGAGGAAGTAAAGAAGGGTATCAGTCAAGGTGGACCAGGCTCAGTCAAGGCACGATTCAACCCTCAAGATCTACCCTTATCGGAACTGCCTCTACTTATCAGTGGACAAATCAGACTTGAGGTCCCTGTTTACACCGTATGGGGTGCCTGTGAAGATGTGCGCGTTCTGGAGAAGTTCCGCTCCGGCGAGTACAAAGTACACAACTTGCATATCATCGACGAGGCTCGATCCATGCTCTTAGAAATTGGAGGAGTCAAGTTGCGACTTCTTGGCCTTGGTGGTGCGGTGGTCATGCACAAGCTATTCGACAATGGTGAAGGTCGAACTACTATTGCAGGCGGACAGGGCACTATGTGGACTACCCTACTCCAGATGGGCGAGTTGGTTGATACTGCGAATCGTGTTTACGATCCTACGGAGACTCGCATTTTCATCACGCATGCCTCCCCTGCTCGCGAGGGAATACTGAATCAGCTCTCAGTCAGCCTTAAAGCGGACTTCTCTATCTCAGCAGGCCTGCATTTCCGATATGGCAGTTCCTACAATGAATTCAGTGTCAACCCGACTCTCGATCACTACCGTGGAAAGCTTGCTGCTTCCAAGGCTTCGTTTAACGATGTATGGGAGACAGTTAAGGGCGAGGTCGAACCGGCAATCCAACAGAACGAAGCCCAGCAGAATCTTCTCCGAAACGCACTGGAACTGGTCGACAAGATGCCTAGAACCGCAGCTGGTGGAAACCCCTTTGGTGGACCGGTCGGTGGTCCTGGTGCGCAGGGTCAGGTCGATGAAAGCGCCTTCAAGAATATGTGGAACTTCAACTTGGCAGACGCCGCATTTGGTTGGCTAGCTCTGGAAATACAAGATGGCCGCATTGGTACGGAGATGCGAGCACAAGGCTTCAACTTTTCTCACCGTGGGGCTAAGCAACAGAATGCGATACCCCAGAGCACGCCTTCACCCGCAGCTGGCGGCAGCGGCCTAGCTCCTTCGGCTCCCGCAACTTCTGTGACCCCTGCACCTGCTGTTTCTGGCCCTCAAAGAACCGCCTCAGCTACAGTACAACCTTCAAAGCCCACCGCTGCAACTCCGCTGCAACCTCCGAAGCCCGCCACCCCGAAGCCCACGACTGCATCCCCGGCCCCTAGCACGGCTGCTGGAAAGGAGAACGACAAGCCTACAGGGGCTAATGGATCAACCAACGGCCCGGAAACTGCACCATCGCCAGCTCCCCGAGCTTCTGCGGATAGCATCATCGGCTTGTTTGTTATGAACGTCCAAAGTGACGAACAGACTCGAGAGATATTTCCCGATGAACACAAGGCGAAGATCGTTAAGATCGAGAAGTGGGGAAGCAATAGCAACAACAAGGTTGTTCACTTCCATAGCATCGAAGAACGAGAGGCTGCCTACTCTAGTCTCGCCGATGACTTTAAGGTCCGTCACTCAGAAGATCGATCAAGACCTCTGGTGAAGATATTCCAACCCCGCGAGTCTAAGCAGACATACGGTGGCCGAGGCGCAGGAACCTGGGGTAGTGGCCGAGGACGAGATAACGCAAGCGGATACCGAAGTGCTGGTGATCGTGGCACCCTTAGCGGTGGTGAGAGCGGTCCCGAGACTGGCCGTCAACGTGGGGGCCGAGGTGGAGCTCGCGGAGGCCGAGGTGAGCGTGGTGGCCGGGGTGGTCGAGGCGGCCGTGGGGGTGTAGGCAAGGGTGAAGGCGGCAGCGCTTCCCCTGCCCCCGGTGGCGATTCGTAGTAGAGTCGCCCACGACAATGATTCTACCGACATTGTCTACTATATTCTACTAATATCCTCGTGTGGCCGGGCGCGAGATAACTATTCTTTTGCTTGTATTCTGGCACATTCATCCAAGCAAAACTTTTCTGTCGTTAACCAGGCGGAGTTCAGAGAATCTGTCAGCCTGCGAAGGGATGAGTTGCGTTCGAGGAAGGGGAAAAAAATACCAATTGTCTTTTTTTCGTCATATCGAGGGTTGGGGAGTGTGGGCGAGGCGAGGCACGGGGGGTTTGAGTGGTTGAAAGGACGGAAGGACGGATGTATATGGTTTGCAGTAACATAAATCTGCTAAACGTACTTTCGTGCGGACGTTTTTTTTTTCGTCTTCTCCCTCTCTCTCATTCTCCCTGGTGACCTGACCTAGTACTTGAGATGAAAGTGGTCTTTTTTTTTCTTCTTCGCATTGATACTTGATGATGATAGTTGGCTGGCTTGTATGATGATGATGATGACGATGACGATGACGATGATGATTCGATCTCTGGCGTCTTTTGTCTATAGGGTCTGTAGGGACATGCATACATGATATGCATCGTTCTCTCGACTAACTGACTTTGCCTTTTTTACCTACCTGGTCTGGCATCTGGCATGAGCCGGACAGGGACAGGAGAGGGATCGAATCGAATCGGATCGGATCAGATCGGATCAATGTTGTGATAGGCTTTTGCTAATGCAAACCCCGAATGAATTGAACTCTGAAAAAAACAAAAACGCAAGAAAGTGGTTTATACGTGGTTGTGATATGTGGGTGTTGCTCGTCTCGTAGGAGGGAAGTATAAAGATTGATAGCTATAGCTAGGTAAGGTAAAGGGGGGCGTAAATTCGTAGATAGAAGGTGAGGTCAGCGGAGGTAAGCCTCTATCTGGATTTCATGAACAGGTATGTAAAGGATTAGACTTATGAGAGGTAGGTAGGTAGGTTGGGTGGCTATATTCTGTATTAGCCAGCTTCCAGGGGTTAGAAACTCGTGGTTAGAGTGGACTGTGCCGTCAACATTTCCCCCTTCTCATCAACATGACTGGCGTACAATAGACACAGTTAATACAGTTATGGCATGCTATGCTACCTGAAGGGAAAGGGAGAATCTATAAAGGTAAGCACGCACCAGAGCGGGCTGATATTATGGTACAGTACAGTAGTAAACCGAGAGTTTTGGCCCGTTTGCTACGTTTTTCGTCCAAGCTTTCTCTCCATGTGGTTTTAGTAGCCTGCTTTTTCTCTACGGAGTACAACCCTGAAGACAGGTGATTAATATACAAAGCTTCTTTCCCCTCCTCTTCTGCCTTTTCCACTCTCCCTCCCCCCTCCTCTTAACCCCTTAATCCCTAGCGGGTAGGACCAATCTCACATTTCACAACGGCTTCATACCCTTATGAATAGCCGCCACGCCGCCCGTCAGATCCTCCCACCCTTTTCCGCCAACAACGAACCCCGCGTCCTCAATCATCCCGCGGAACTGCTCCTGGCTCGGGAAGCGCTCGATGCTCTCGACGAGGTACTGGTAGGAGTCGCGGTCCCCCGCGACGAGGTGACCGATCATCGGGATGGCGCCGAAGCTCCAGCGCTTGTAGACGGCGTCGAAGACCGGGTTCGTCACCTTGCTGAACTCGAGGCAGGCGAAGACGCCGCCGGGCTTGAGCACGCGGCGCGCCTCCGCCAGCGCCGCGGGGATGTTGCTGAAGTTGCGGATGCCGAAGGCGACCGTATACAAGTCCAACGAGCTGTCCTCGGGAACCGCGGGGGACGGGGCGGTATCTGGGGGCTCGAAAGAGGTGGCGTCCGCCACGAGGAAGGACAGGGCGGCTTGCTGGGAGGCCGGGAGGGTGAGCGAGCGCTGCTTGCCGACGGCGAGCATGGAGGGGTTGATGTCGGAGATGGTGACGTGGACGTCCGGGTTGCGGTTGAGCACGTGCGCGTGGTGCAGCATGCGGAAGGCGATGTCGCCCGTGCCGCCGGCGACGTCGAGGATGCGCTGGGGTTTCGGGGGGTTGGAGGTGGAGAAGCCCGGGTTGAGCGAGGAGACGAAGTGGTCTCTGTTTTTCAAGTAATGATAGGACGGGAGAGTCAGCTCAGTCTTTATGATGATGATGATGATGATGATGATGATTATTATTATTAATATTATTATAACTACCTAACCTAAGCTACCTAGGCTAGAGAAAAGGAAGAGAAATAGAATACGCACTTCCAGACGCGGTGCCAGCCAAATGACATAAGGTCGTTCATGCGGTCGTAGGACTCGGCTACGCTGTGGAACACGCCGGCCACACGCTCCGTCTTCTCGGACTCGGAAAGACCATCCTGGAAACCGAAGTGTGTCGTGCTGTTTCTATTCCTGCCGGCGGCATTATTGTTGGTGGATTGTGCTTGGGAGGTAGATGTAGAGCTTTGGGAGAGCTCGGGGCTGGAATTGCGTATCGTTGTGCTGAATAGTCGGGTATATCCGGTAGAAGAGACTGGTCTTGATATTCGTACGGCTGTGCGCAGGACTGATTGCGGGCGAGCGGCCATGGTTCTGCGCTGTTTCTGGCCGTCGCCTAGGTTCGAGGAGGGTTTCCTAGGGGGTATATATTAGAAATGGGAGCCAATCGAGGTCAAACACACGGATAGAAAGGTAAAAGACAGCCCGGCCCGCTTAGAGGTTTGAAGCTACGGGCAAAAAAAACTGCGGATCGGTCGGTCGATAACGACGATCTCCGTCCGGACATGTTCTCATGTACCCATGTATCCATGTATTCACACGTGGGGGGTTCGCTCGGGTGGCTTCCCGCGAAGTACCACTAGCCACAGCGGGCTGGGCGCCTGCGAGACTTGACTCTCCTGGGATAAAAATCCCGATATCTGGGGCCAGGATGTTGGACTTGACGCTAAGATAAGACATCCTAGCACCTGTGTTCTGGGGGTACGAGAGATGATTGGCGGAAATAGAAACCATCCATCTTCAACACCAGACATTACATAGCAGTATTTCATTATGTAGGACATGTAGGTAGTTTCTGATAACGAAGAATCGCAATATGTATGAAGGATGAAAGAAGAACTTATCGGTAAGCTTACCTAGTTAGACCGCGACTGCGGCGTCGGTAGACGACTCTCGCTCCTGACGCTCCTGACGCTCTCGACGCTCCTCTCGAGCCGCTCGTCGTCGTTCTTGCGCTCTGCGCTGATGTTCCCTTGCGCGGTACATGAGCAGGGCGAACTTTTCGGTCAGCGAGTATCCGAAGCATATGAGGATGGCGAGGATGGGGACGAGTATCATGACAATTATGCCGATGGCGGTGGAATTGTTCATATCTGTCATTTCTGAGGAAGCGCAATGCTTCTGACTAGACGTGTTAGATACAGTATTTTTTTTTTTTGGCCGCTGTTAGATGCTGCGTTGTGCGAATGTTGGAACACACCGAAGAGAACTTGCACGATGCAGGGTTATGCTCTTTTTTTAATATATATATTTTTTGAAAATGAAAGTTTTCAAATGGGATTCATGCGTGTGAAGAACTGTTTCTACGGTGGTATACACGACGAAGGTTGCCGGTTCAAACCAAACTTCCGGTCCATGGTTTCTAAGCGACACCAATGTTTGGAACGCCGCCTTGTTTACGTATAGGTGGGGGACTTCGAGTCTCAACTGCGTTACGCACTTCGCTTTGGTCGTATACATTTCGGATTTAAAATTAGGTACACTTTTGTGTATCTCGATTTCTCAACACGGCTGCTGAAATGATCGAGTAGCCGTCCTACATTAGGTATCCTACATATCCTACATTTCATGCATGCCGAATAATTCTCCTCAGTGGTGAGAAGTTAGCGGTGTTCCTGCGCCGTTGACGAAGTAAAGTTATGATGATTGGGAATTGCGAAATTGGCCTGCTACTAGGTAATGTCATGATAAATTATGGTTTTCATATGAATATTAATTTATTAATACACTGGAATAATAAGTCGTTTTTTAGTAGGTGATCTTCTCGTCTTGAGTATTACATAATTGCAGCCAATGATCCATAGAAGTCGTCGATTGACACGTTTAGGCTTATGTAATGCTAATTGAAACAGAAAAGCTGGGGAAGTTAGCTTTCCGTCGGTCTAGGCCTTTTTCGCTTTACAACGGCTTAAGTGACGTCGCTACCCTCGGTATTGGGTATCCCGTCTCACCTGCAAGGTCGGGGCAGAGACCATGGGGTCAACTTCTGGTCAACTCCCCGTTGTTAAATCTCACGTCTTTGAAGCTATTGAATGTTCAATTGCAATTTACATGCGTGAATAGTCCGCGAGATACTATGACCTAGATACAATGAGGTCGCAAATACTCTCTGGGACATTGCTACGAAGGACATCGGGCTCTGTGCTCCGGCGCCCTTGCGTTTCTGGCTTTCAACAATCTGCTCGGCTGGCTAGCAGTATATCGCAACGGCCGGGCTCAAGCCATGTATCCTTCCCTGGTGCCGTCAAGAGTGCATTCACCAGCGACCTCAAATTCGTTGTGCCCTCCGATTACCCTACCCTCCCCACATACCGAGCGGTCGACCAAGATGGCAATATTGTCGATAATTCATTCGAACCAGATCTTGGCGAGGAAGAAGTTGTAAAACTATACAGAAATATGTTAACAATCTCGATAATGGATCCTGTCATGTTTGATGCCCAGCGACAAGGCCGTATAAGCTTTTACATGGTTTCGGCTGGTGAAGAAGCTATCAGTGTCGGATCGTCTTCGGCACTAGATCCACGAGACGTAGTATTCTGCCAATACCGCGAGCAGGGACTCTTCGCTCAGCGCGGATTTACCTTGAAAGACTTTATGAGCCAACTATTCGCTAATAAACACGACCCGGGGAAGGGTAGGAATATGCCTGTGCATTATGGAAGCAAGGAGCTGAATATTGTATATCTGGATCCCGTCTTCTTCTACTCAGCTCATTGCTAACTTTTTTAAATAGCATACAATATCGTCCCCTCTGGCCACGCAGATACCCCAGGCGTCCGGAGCTGCATATGCCTTGAAGATGCAACACATAAATGACCCGTCTGTACCCCCCCGCGTGGTGGCTGTCTACTTTGGAGAGGGCGCTGCCAGTGAAGGAGACTTTCATGCGGCTTTGAATATCGCTGCGACGCGGTCCTGCCCGGTTATATTTATATGTCGTAATAATGGTTACTCTATTTCGACACCGACCCTAGAACAATACCGAGGCGATGGTATTGCCAGCCGAGGAATTGGGTACGGAATTGATACCGTGAGAGTGGATGGGAATGATCTCTGGGCTGTGAGAGAGGTAACTAAAAAGGCGAGAGAGATGGCCCTTCAAGACGGAGGCAAGCCGGTCTTAATTGAGGCAATGAGCTATCGTGTCAGCCACCACAGCACATCTGACGATTCTTTCGCGTATCGGGCAAGGGTAGAGGTGGAAGATTGGAAGCGGCGGGATAATCCTATTGCGAGACTACGGAAGTACATGGAGGCAAAGGGGTTTTGGGACGAGTCTAAAGAGAAAGAAGCCCGGGAAAGCATCAAACGGGATGTGTTGAAGGCGTTCTCCGAGGCGGAACGGGAGAAAAAGCCGCCTATTCGGACCATGTTCGAGGATGTTTACGAGGAGCTTACCCCTGATCTGAAAGCTCAGATGGAACAGCTAAAACACCATCTTGAGAAGTACCCTGACGAGTATGATCTTGCCGAATATGAAAATGGCATCAACAGCCTAAAGCCATAAGTAAAACGTCATGAGATTAGAGAGATACCCTTCAATGCGATGAAGAGAAGCACTGGCATTTAGCTAGACGGTTACCTACCCAAGGTGTAAATACATTACTGAGGACTGTACCTACTTTGGTGTATCATGGATACAAATTAGCAATTAGAAAGCATATGAACAGCTATTATTATATGGTGCAGAATTGCAATATTTCCTGTTTATTGCTTGACAGAGGCTGAGATATAACCAACACTTGTAAGCCACGTCGGACAAAGTAATGGGATATGTCGCCGGGATTTAACAAGATAAAGTAAAATGTTTTGTTAAATCAAACTAAGCAAACCAAATGAACAAGAATAATAAGAAATATGTTAAATATGCTGAATATGCCCATCGGTACAGTACCCAAGGTAGACATAAGAGATCAAATATCATGAGTGTGTAATGTTAAAATGTGTAAGTAAGAAGGACAAATGAACCAGTGATGTCATCGCTTGGTTTAGTGTTGCGTAAATATCGAAGCACAACTATTAGGTCATTAACTCTAAGCATTACCTAAACAAGCGTGTACATAGTGTAATATATTGGTCAATTATAAAGTTAATATTGAGAAACCTCGGAAGGTAAGGATGTAGACAGTTCGAAAAAAGAGCCTCAAGAAGTTTTTTTTTTTTTCCTCTTCTTCTTTTCATACTTTGTAATCAAACATCTCAACGTTATCGGTTGGTGGGCATTGCATACTTGGTACATTCGACGGATACATTAGACCAATGTAGTACATAAGGGTCTAATCACACCCCTGCTCAGCAGGTTCTCACCTCGTAAGAATACATCAAGTACTTTACACTATGCAGGTAAGTACCTCACCTAACAGGATGTAAGCAGGTAAGGTAGCGTATGCACGTATCTTTACCAGGTCCCTTGTTATGAGCAGTACATCCCTGCAGGCACTTGCTCTAATCTGTCTAATCTGTCTAGGTACTTAAGGTACTCTAAGCTCGGTTGCCACTATCGATACACCCTGTTACGCCATTAAATAAAGTACACTACACGCCCTACCCGCGCGAACTATTACAGGGTCTTAGAGGCAATAGAGTACGGCCTGACGGCTACAGACAGCCTGGCGGTCGGGTCTTGCTTATGGGTTTTCAAGTGTCTTTTAAGTGTCTTTTAAGTGCCTTTTAAGTGTCTTTAGGTACCACCTAACACACACCTAACACGTACATAACGCACACCCACACAACCCACCCTACACTTTCGCCCAACCGTCCAGCCGCCCGCCGACGCATTCAAATGAACCTCCTCCGATAGAACCTCCATCTTCGTCTTAAAGCTTTGACGACAAAATTGTTGTCGTCTGACTTTCCATCATCTATATTGTTCCACCTGTGACGGCATCGACAATTTATTAGTCGCTTTCGTGTATACCAAGCCGAATACATATCGAATTGAATCGTATCGATCCTTATTAACAGCTAATCGATTCCGACCGACGTCCTCGTTTTCATTCTCGTTCCCTCATTTTCACGAGTAGTTTTTTCCAACCAAAAAGAAAAAGAAAAAGAAAAAGAAGAGTGCGAAAGAAGAGGTTGAGCGGGTTGCCGAGGGTCTCAAACTCTTCAGAACAATCCAACGCTGTCGAGCCTCATGGCGTAATCCATGGCAGAACGAAAACCACCTGCTGCCAACCTGCGCTCTCGATCGGCAGTCGATAACGATCCTCAAGCGCGACTTCCGTCCATCACAGAATTAAATCTGAATTTGAACTTGCGATCGACCGCTCCTGCTTCGTCGCCGTTCTCTTTAACACCCAGGTACGATAGACAATACCAGTTTCCAAATATCCTCCACTTCATTCCTGTACCTTCAATAAACACACCTGCCCTCTCATACACCTACACACATACAATATCATCCTCCATAGTCCACACAGGTTCACCTCAATCAACCTACACCATGCCTTGATACCTTGGTACAACACAACGAGTACCACTTTATTTTTTTTTTTTTTTTTTTTTTTCTTCCCGTATCAAATCTGATTGCTCTTCAACCTCCTTCAACCAACCCAATACTTCTTCCCCCGTTACGTACCGTCGTTTCTCCCCTTATCGTATTTTTACTTCTTCGTCGATTGTTCTCTCCTTAATTCATCATTCAGCCATTCGCTATACGCCTGTCTAGGGCTAGTGCCTTGTGGTTGACATCCATAATTTCGAGGGAGGGGTACGAGTTCGGGCTCTGAACAATAATATCAACAAGAACAACGAGAACAACAAGAACAAGAACAACTCACTTGTATTTGATGCCTCGATTCGTACATATCAAGGTACCCTCTTTATGTTGCCCCGGCCGTAGCAATCCACGTCCAGTCGGCGCCGTTGGTTGCTGTGCTAGTTGTCACGGAGGAAGCCAAGCATCTAGTAGCTCTGGACAAGTGTAAAGGTGCATATCACGGTGCCTGCAACGGTGCCTGCGAACTGTCAACATATCTATTAAACCTAAATCTCGTTACCTACGAGAGCTGTCCCACTGTCCAAGCTTCCGAGGCACGGCTTATCAAAAAAACCCTCTCGCCTTCTTTCGACCTCTCTCTTGCCCTCTCCACACTTAATTCTCGAGTCACTCTACTTACCTATTTTGTTTCGCATCCGTCCCCAGTAACTACATACTCATGTCTTCCAGAGTAACACGCTCCTCTGCGCGAAACGCAGCGAGCCAGGGAGCATTGCAGGGAGATCTTAACTCCCCCCAAGCTTCTTCTACCCACCCGCCTGCAATCCCCGGAAATAGCACAAATACGAACCAATCCGCCCAATCTTCCTCGAAACCAGTATCTTCGCGAAAGAGAAAACCAGCATCGGGTGAGAATAGCTCGCCGACCCAACCTCCACCGAACGAACCGACCGCATCGGCTCGTCGATCAAAGCGGCAGAAAGTTTCGGAGCAGCAAGCTCCTCAACCCGCAGCCGTACCTCCACCCACTCCCACTACTCGCAAGCGGAAAGGAAAGAACACTGCTTCTATGTCTAGTCCAGCAGGGTATGTTTTTTTTTTTTTTTTTTTTTTTGTAAACGGTAATCTTTTGAGATGCATAATCGATACTGATCATTTGTCTACTGCAGTTCTGACCCACCCCCACCCGCCAGGATGCAGGACTCTACCGTTTCCACATCAGCCTCGTCGAGCCGCAAGTCGAGTCGCAATAAGAAGAACAGCCAGGCTGCTCAAGGTATGGAAAATTTTTACCATCATGCTAATTCACCTTATCGCGTGCTAACTTTTACGAATAGATTCTTCTGCGACAGGTGCTTCCAGCTCTACGCGCCGCTCGAAGCGAACATCTAGTAACCATCCACCTCCTGATCAAGACACTACTATGACTGGTACCAAAGATCATGAAGATGAAGAAGAGGCTCCACCGCCGCCGCCACCTCCGCCGGCGCATGACCCCGACGAAGACAACAGCGATGACCACGACGATGATGATGACGAACCTCATCGTCATTACGACGACGATCCGTTTGGTGGATTCGGAGGTCCTCCAGGATCGGGTTTGTCCAATACCCTTAGGGCGCTAACTGGTATGATGTCTGGGCTATCGTCAAGGCTGCGTGATATTCTCCATAATCTTCGGCAAAAAGAAGATCCAACGGCACAGTTGGTAGCTCTGCAGGAACTGGCTGAGATTCTCCTGGTTTCCAATGAAGATAATCTGTCGGGACATTTCTCTCCCGATGCTTTTGTAAAGGAGTTGGTGACTTTGATGCAGCCTAACGAGATCACTGGCGAAGAAAATTCGGAGATTATGCTCCTCGCTTGCCGATGTCTCGCAAATTTGATGGAGGCTCTGCCAGCTAGCGCTGCTAACGTAGTCTATGGCGGTGCTGTACCAATCCTATGCCAAAAGCTTCTCGAGATTCACTACATTGATCTTGCAGAGCAAGCACTGAGCACGTTGGAAAAGATATCCGTCGAGTATCCCACCAGCATCGTCAGAGAAGGCGGCTTAACTGCCTGCCTCACTTACTTGGACTTCTTTCCTACGGGTACCCAACGAACAGCCGTTACGACTGCTGCCAACTGCTGTCGCAACATTCCGGAAGATTCCTTCAATGTCATTACCGGCGTTATGCCAATTCTTTTAAATGTGTTGAACAGCAACGATCAACGAGTTGTGGAACAAGCATCGCTCTGCGTTACTCGTATAATCGAGAGCTTCAAATATCAACCGTCAAAGCTGGAGCAGCTCGTTAGTGTGGATTTACTGAAAGTCATATTAAGGCTTCTAGTCCCTGGAACTACCAATCTTATCAGCGCCAATATCCATACCCAATTTCTCCGGGTGCTGGCTATTACGGCCCGTGCAAGTCCCAGTTTGTCGGCGGAACTCTTCAAGTTGAATGTGGTGGAAACACTCTATCAGATTCTCACAGGCGTCTCTCCTCCTAGTGAGACGGAAGATGTTGCCTCAAAACTTGATAGTGTAGTTATCATGCAAGCATTGATCCATCGGCCACGTGAGCAAATCATCGAGACTCTTAACGTCGTCTGCGAGTTGCTTCCAGGTCTGAAATGGAGTGACGGTTCGGGCCCTTTAGTCCCCGCCGATCTCGACATTGCTGATACCATTACTCCGTCGTCTTTTGGTTCCCGCAAGAAATCATCTAACGAGAAGAGGCTTGAGCTGCTCGACGAGTGCAAGGATCAAGTCCGAAGATTTGCGTTGATCCTCTTCCCTACGTTGACAGACGCATTTTCAAGCACAGTAAACCTAAGTGTCCGACAGAAAGTGCTTAATGCACAGCTGAAGATGCTATCTAATTTAGACAGGGACATCCTCGTCGACGCCCTTAAAGCTGTTCCTTACGCTTCGTTTTTGGCCTCCATATTATCACAACAAGATCATCCCTCGCTTGTCATGTCTGCCATTCAGATAACGGAACTTCTGCTAAATCGGTTAGATGACATCTATCGCTACCAGATTTATCGCGAAGGGGTCATTATTGAGATTATGAAGTTGGCGGCCGAGTACCAGGAACCCGAGAACAGAACCGAGAACAGAGCGACCGAGACGCCTGCAGACCATAGCATGGCGTCTGGAGACGAGGAAGACAGGGTCTCGATACATAATGGCTCTGGGGACGAAGACGAGGAGGACCGCGAAGACGAGGAGGACGAAGACGATGAGAACGACGATGAAGACCAAGAGAATGACCATCATGATGACGACATGTCCGGCTCGCCTGCTAGTTCTGATGGGTCTACTATGTCTATCGATGGGCCACCTCGGCCCTATGTTGGTGATATTCCGTCTATGAAGACCCGCATCGCCGAGGCCGCTAAGAAATTCTTGGAGACTCACGAGACGGAAAAGCACAGTAAATCCATGAAGAAGAAGGCCAAAAAGATCCTAGACAACCTCGAAGCGCTGGCTTCTGGGATAGAAGACTTCTATCTAAGAAGAACTGCTAAAGATCTGTCTCCCGAGAATGGGACCGCCCTATTTGAAAAGCTTGCCTCCTATTTCGACGCGGACGTCCTGGACAGTGTTACAAGCGCTGAGCTACTCTCTTCAGGACTGGTGCGCGTTCTGGAAGAAGTATTTAGCAACCCTGATGAGATGCTAGCAAATGCTGCCCGAGCTGCGTTCCTCGAAGTCTTCATGGGTCGTTATGTGAGCTCGAGACCTAAGACCGCAACTGCAGACTCTCCTGCGACGCCCTTTAGTATCTTGATCCACAAACTTCAAGACCTACTTAGTCGGTCGGAGCACTTTGAGGTTATTACTGTCCACCATAGTTCGTTCGATGGCAATCGCAGCAGCGCGGCGTCCATGTTGGCAAAGCAGATTAGGCTTAGGTTAGTCGCTGACGATGATTCTGACATCCCTCGCTCGTTCCGTAGTATCAATGTCCACATCCATGCAATTGCAACATTCAAAGCTTTGGATGATTGGTTACGACCCCGAATCACTTTGCACGAGCGCCCTCGTGGTCCTCGGCCTCGTGACGGATTATCTCGAGCACTCGCCGCGATGGCCAGCTCGGCAGGACTGCCGTCGGCCGAAAGACTAGCTGAGCGGTTGGGATCAAGTTATGCGGCTCCTCCTCCTCCTCTCCCAAACCAAGCTTCCAGCTCCCGTCAACCCCGAAGATCTAAGTCGAAGCAACCGGGTCAACCCGAGACCCCGTCTACCCCAGGCTCGGCAGCAGGCTCCGGCCGCGAGAAGGCGATTCTCCGCAGATCAACCCGACGTCAAGCAACTCAACCCAGCGAATCTCATACACCGGCACCTCCTCCCCCACCACCGGAGGACGACGAAGATTTGCAGAGTACGCTGGAATGTGCGGACGAAAAGCCGATTACTGACGACGACGACGAAGAAGCGGAGACTGCTGCTGATAGTAGCGCTCTCGACGCTATAGTTGGCGAGCTGGACGAAGATATGGAAGATGCCCCTGCGCGTGATCCGTCCGCGGTGAACTTGGTGGAGGCGGCTGGGGGGAAGATCACGGCCAGAAAAGAAGATGGAACTCGGGTCCCTACTCCAGCTCAGACTGGCGGTGCTAGTCTACCGAACCGTAGTGCACCCCCTCAACCTCCAGCATCGCAGCAGAGCACACCAACCCCCAGCGCTCCGTCCACTTCTCGACCGCTTTCGTACGCAGCTGCCATCCAAGCAATACCCCAGGATTGGCATATCGAATTTAGTCTTAACGACCGGGTTATTCCTAATGAGACGACTATCTACCGCGCTGTCCACAACAATTCGTCGCTTCCTGACGATCATGTCAGCCGCAGCGTTTGGTCTACTATGCATGTTATAAAATTCCGCCGCGTGCCAGGACCTCCTCCCGCCGAGCCTATTGGATTCGGGTCTTCATTCGAAAATGCATCCGATATCAACGGCGTACCCGTTTCACTCGCAAACAACCCAACAACGGCGTCTATTCTCCGCCTATTAAACATTCTACATGATCTCAATGCGAACATTGACGATATTATGGTGGAAAACAAGAACACCCTAAAATTAAACGTCGAACCCCTATCGCAGTTTGTCAATACAAAGTTGACTGCCAAACTGAATAGGCAATTGGAAGAGCCTCTTATCGTGGCTAGTAATTGCTTGCCGGGCTGGAGCGAAGACTTAGCCCGACTATATCCCTTCCTCTTCCCCTTTGAAACTCGTCACCTATTCCTCCAGTCAACTTCGTTTGGCTATGCTCGATCTATGAGCCGATGGCAGAATGCACAGCAGGAAGAGTCACGTCGCGATCGACGTGACGATAACGTTTTCCTTGGTCGACTTCAGCGCCAAAAGGTGCGGATTTCACGATCTAAGATATTAGAGTCGGCGTTGAAGGTGATGGAACTTTATGGGAGCTCGCAGAGCATTCTTGAAGTTGAATACTTCGAGGAGGTAGGAACCGGTCTTGGGCCTACTCTCGAATTCTATTCGACTGTCTCTAAAGAATTTTCTAAGAAGAAACTCAGGCTCTGGCGTGATATGGATTCGAACGACTCAGACGAGTTTATTTCTGGTCCCACGGGACTATTCCCTCGGCCTCTGAGCGATGACGACGCAAGCGCAAACGTAATTCTCCAGCTGTTCAAGATGCTCGGGAAGTTTGTCGCAAGATCCATGATTGATTCGCGCATCATTGACCTGAACTTCAATCCTATCTTTTTCCGCATTGGCGAAGGGTCTTCGAGCGTGAAGCCATCTCTCGGTGCGGTTAGGATAGTAGATCCGGGGCTAGCTAATTCTCTAAAGCACATTAAGAAGTTTGCTATGGCAAAGAAGGCCATTGACGAAGATCCTAATCGTACCCCCGCGCAGAAGGTTGCCGACACCGAGAAGATCATAGTCGACAATGGAACACTTGAGGACCTAGCATTGGACTTTACGCTGCCAGGCTATCCGGAAATTGAACTCATACCTGGCGGGTCTCAAATCCCCGTTACAATCTATAACGTCGAGTCATACCTAGACAAAGTTATCGACATGACTTTGGGCCGGGGTGTCAAGCGTCAGGTTGAAGCATTCCGCACCGGCTTTTCCCAAGTGTTCCCGTACTCCGCTTTGAGCGCTTTCACACCAGATGAGCTGGTGGCACTATTTGGTCGCGTTGAGGAGGACTGGTCTTTAGAGAGTAAGTTACATTCGCATATGAATAGTATAAGCAAAATTAACATTTCTCTTTCAGCTCTTATGGACTCTATAAAGGCAGATCACGGCTTCAATATGGACAGTAAATCGGTTAGAAACTTGCTCCAGACAATGAGCGAGCTGAGCCCAGCACAACGCCGTGATTTCCTGCAATTCACTACTGGT
This sequence comes from Daldinia bambusicola, assembly GCA_022478815.1. Classification (NCBI taxonomy): domain Eukaryota; kingdom Fungi; phylum Ascomycota; class Sordariomycetes; order Xylariales; family Hypoxylaceae; genus Daldinia; species Daldinia bambusicola. Next base: position 159,161 of record MU284092.1, on the reverse strand, counting down.
AGTCCAAAACTTCCTATTGGAGGTATGTATTGCAGTTTATTGTGTTATCAACGTGATACTAACCGCATCTATAGGTTTCAAGAGCTTGACTCCGATGTTCACTGTGGTATGTAAGCCCAGTGAGCCGCCGTATACATCCGACGACTACCTTCCAAGTGTTATGACTTGTGTCAACTACCTCAAGTTACCCGACTACAGCAGTATCGATAGCATGAAGCGACAGCTATTCACAGCTATCAGGGAAGGTCAAGGTGCCTTCCATCTGTCCTAAATATGTATCTCCATAGACATAATGGGCAGAAGCAAACGCGATATTATACGCACCTACATTGCGATACATGGATGGCATTGACGAATAAAATGAGGCATTGATTTATTTTATTTTTCCCCCTTTCACCTCCCTACCTGGTCAGCTGCGCTAGGAAGCGGTTGTTGTTTTTTTGTTCTTGGCAGACCAGCCATAATTCCCTTCTGATGCCCCTATCATGACTCTCGACAAAGAAGGAAGTTGGCACAAAGCACAAGAGATACGGACGGGCTGCGAGAGGGCTTGTCTGATGCATGGAAACAGGTTGTTTCGGCGTAGGAATGAAACATGATTCCCGGCGGGATTTGGCATCAGACTGGGCAGCCCTGACACAAAGGTCAAGTGCTTACTTTGTTTTACATTCGCAAAAGGAGTGGCTTTTATCAGGTAGATAGACTGGCCAATTTGTCTTAAGTATCAGTTTCACGACTCGCTTGCCCCTTATACTGTATGTAATAGTGATTTGCTGCTTTGCTATCATGACGGTGCTGTTGTGTACTATTCTAATGACAAATTCTAAATATCTATGGCTAATATTGCTTGACAAAAAAAAAAAAATAATAACGTTCATGTGCGACATCTACATACGTACGTCCAAAACTGTAGTCCAAGGGCTCAAGAATAACCCACATTTGAGCATACCGTGCTGTATTTCTATAATTTAGACTCGGAACCAGCTATAGATCCCCCTTTCCTCGGCGGCGGACGACCAACGTTGTCCAAAAACTTTTCACTCAACGTCGTCTTCTCCTTAGCCGGCAACTTAACCCACTCCTCGTACTCGCGCTCCTCCTCCCGCCACCTTGCCATCTCCTTGCCTATCCACGCCGCCGCGTGCCGCGCGCACTCGTCCGGTATCTCCATCGGGAACAAGTGTCCACGGCCCTCCATAACCACCTGATCGACTCTTCCCATCTTCATCCCCCCGCTGCCCCCACCACCGGTCCCGCACGCCTCCGTCTTCGCCTTCCGGTCCTCAGGGATACCCAATTCGCTATCGCCGCCGAAGATCCAGAGCACGGAAGGGCGCACCTCGGGTAAGTGCTTCAGGATGCTGGGGCCCTCGGAGCGGTAGAAGGGGAACACGCTCGACGGATCGGTGATCTTCGCCTGCGTTGAGGGGTCGAAGTCCGGCGCGCCGGCGCGGGAGACTTCGCCGGTCGCCGGGTCGATGTACGGCCATAAGGGCCGGAAGAAGGTGAATACTTCGTGGTGCTTGGTCGTGCGCAGGGTGGCGGCTCCGCCTCGCCGCTCCGGGTCGGGGAACAAGGCGGTCGGCGTGTCGCGCAGCGCGTGCGCGATCCAGGCGTCGAGCACGCGCGGGTCCCAGGCGCGGTAGAACGGGCTGCGGCGGAAGGCCTCGGCGGCGGCGGCGCGGGAGGGCCAGGTCTCGCGGCGGAAAGCGGAGGCGCGAGCGGCGGATTTGCCGGGGCCGTCCCGCTCGAAGGAGAAGTTCGTCACGGTCGGGTCGAGCAGGACCAGGGTCGTCAGGAGCCGCGGGTGCAGGAGCGAGAGCTTGGTGAGGACGGCGCCGCCGAACGAGTGGCCGACGCCGACGATGGGGCGCGGCATGTCCGCCCGGAACACGTTGGCCACGTGCAGCAGGTCCCGCGCGTGGTCGTGCCACGACGGGTCGTTGCCCAAGACGTGCTCGTTCAGCGTCCCGCTGTAGCCCTGGTTCGCGACGTCGGCGATCCAGATCCCGCGGATGCGGAAGCCGTGGTTCTGAGCGCGCGCGTGCAGGTCCGCCCACAGCGGCTCGTAGAGCTCCTTGGGAAACCCGTTCGCGTGCGCCCCGAGGATCGTGACGTCCCCTGGTTGCGGGTGCGGGTTGTCGATCGGGATGTACTGCTTCACGCTGAGGTAGAGGATGTCCTCTTGCGAGGTGGCGGTCGCGCGGGGGAATTCCCGGATGTGTTGGGAGGGGACGGTGTGTTCTTTTATGTGGAAGGGGAAGGGGGTGGAGGGTGCCATGGTGGGCGGTTGGTGGTGGGTGTATATGCAGAGAGTTGTATATGTAGGTAGTAGTATGTTGTCTACTTGACTTGGGGATGTCTATTGAAGTTGGAACGAGTTCTAATAAACCCTAGCCGTGATGAGGGGGTAGGATATGCGTCTTAAGCTTGAATGTCTCAAGTAGCGGTCTTATGCTTGTGATAGAGGAGGCATTGAAGTATCTCTACCGAGTTTTGTTGGTCGTCTCGCAGCTGAAATTGTTTTTACGAGCTCCAATTGCAATGATTCCCTCCTCTTTCAATGCGTCTAGGTAGTTAGATATTAAGCATAGGTATGGATACGTGTAAATGCTCGCTGTTAGATTTAGCCGAGGCTTTCTTATATTCAGGTTTAAACACCAAGAACGCCGGGAAAGATGTCGCTTTGCCGAAGTGAGAAATAAGCAACTTGACGATAAAGACAACAAGTTATCGGCCAGGTCTTTTAGTCAAAGTTGAATACAAAAGCTCGCACGTGTCAATGAACTAGAGTTACGGGGGATACGTCTAAATATAATATACAGAGCCAACCTACCGACTTAAATGGTTGTAAAGGTCAAAGAGTCGATCGATCTTCCAAAGGAAGTTTACCTTAGGTAAGGTATGCAACAACAGCTGGTAGCTACAGGGATAATGCATTATACCTCGGCCGATGCAAGGGGCGGGGGAAGCTGATTGCGAGGGGCAGATGAGTCGATGCATGTATCAGATGTAAACGGTACTTCGAGTAAACTTTAATTAGCTGATATGCATCTGACGCGATAGTCGCGCCTTACAGCCCACATTTTTTACCTCAACCGCGTTCATGACGCATTGTGTCTCTTATCTGCCTAATTAATACGGAATACTCCTAATCAAATCAATCAAACAAGCTTGAGTAACAACAAGCTTCTCTAAAGAACCCAATTCTCAAGTGTCCAAGACTGAAAATATATTTCTATCATTAGTCGAAGGGGTGCTAGCACATTATCTGCCTAATATTTTTTTAAGAGTTGGCCTGAAAGTTACTGGTTACTTGGGCGCCCATTTTTGGAAATCCAAGCCCAAAGGTCCACTTGGCCATCTACGATCATGGCGCCACAGACGAGGTCCCATGGCAACTCATCCAACCCATCTAACCCATCTGGAGGCGTAACATACAGGTCAACTTCTGCTGCTCCTAAGCAACGATTATTTCCTCAGCGTGAGCGCAGTGTTAAGCTCAAAACATACGGGCGTAAACACACTGTCCGAAAAAGCTTGAAACAGGAAACACTAACTCAGATGGCTTTTGTATCCTCCTCTACTCCTGAGCAAGAGCATCTACTCAAGTCTGATGATGAACATGAAGAACAAGAAGAAGATGATGATGATAATGAGAATGAGAAAGACGATGCTGAAGAAGTTCAACCTATTGCCCCTAAGGACACGGTGAAATCCAAAAAGAGGAGCAGAGGATCTCGACGCAAGACGGCGGGAGACGAACTAGTCAAGAAAGAGAAATCAAGAGATACTAAAAGACGAAAGACTACGGGAGACGTACCCAGCTCAATTCCGTCAAGTAGCTTCCATACTCAAACTTTGACTCAGTTCATGTCAACAAAAGCCGGGAATGGCAACGAGGATTGGCAAATTAACGACTCGCAAGATGATGATGCTGGTTTCATCCTAGAGACTCCTAAGAAGACCAAAGATCCTGTCCCCTCCAAAACCAGCGAGCGCCAATCAGAACTTAGATCCTCGGTTCCGAGTCTTATCGAGTCTGTTACCCCAAGAAACCGTCGGACGAAGGCGGTCATCCCGTCTTCTACATCGCCTACAACACCGATGATGATGCGGTACAGCCCAGCACCACACAAGTCACCTCTAGTAGTAAAATCTACCAACTTGACAGGCCCTTCTCCTATGCTCAAAAAAGCCAGCGCTTTATCAAAGGATCGAGTGATTCCGGATTCATACAGCACTGCTCACAGTTCACCAACTACACAGGCTCCGGGCTCTATCATCAAGGCCACACCAAAGAAGACTCGTTTCGAACTTCCCGAGGATAAAGAAAATATTACTCCAGGAAGAACTAAGCCAAAGAGTCCCAAGCCACTAAGAAAGACGCCGGCGCGGGAACCCTTACAGGAAGTGCCTGATTCCGATGACGATGTGGACGGAACGGGAGATGTTGAAGATGATGAGGCCAGCACAGAAGATGAAAATGCACCAGCGGAACGGAAAGGAGATGAGATCCCGTCAACAGATGATCCCGAAGAAGCGGAAACTTGCTACGGCGTCATAGGAGATGAGACCCAGGCCGAGCTTCTTTCTTCGGCAGACGAAATTAGTCGTGAGCTTGAAGAAATTGGCTCTCTAGAGCCAAGTCGTTCTCGCTCAGCAACTCCCACGCCCATTCCGAAGAAAACGCATGTGCTTTCTAAAACGCAAATAGAAACCTTGTCCACACATTCCCCAGCTTCCGTAATAGAGCAAACGCCGTCGAAGCGTACACAGAAAAAGCAACCTGAGGAAAGTCCGACAAAGGAACAAACTCAAATATATACTCAGGGCGTCGAGAGCCAACGACTCCCGTTAGAGGTTATTCATGCTCTTGGCCCCCAGAATGAAAACTCCGATATCATGGTCTCCCTTCATCCCGAGCCTCTAAGAGATATCATCAACGGTACGAAGAATCACGAATTCAGGGTCTGGGAAATCCCACCTACCGTAACTCGTGTCTGGATTTATTCGACCAGGCCGTTCTCTGAGCTGAAATACATGTGCACTCTCGGTCCTCCCAAACTGCCCGGAGAAATCCAGGACAACAAAGGTGTTGGAAATGTCGAGTTTAACCAAGGAAAAACTGCTGCTAAGTACGCCTATGAGGTTCTTCAGGTATATGAGCTTAACGACCCGGTTTCCCTTGAGGAGATGAAGAAAAGGGGCTGGGTCAAATCTGCTCCGCAGAAATACGTATGGGTCCCTCCTGCTGTTGTCGGAGAGCTTACGGCGAACTTGAAATGTGCTCTATTCGGAGAAGACCAAGAAAATGAAACTGAGGCCGCGCTAGTGCCAAGCAGCCCGAATGTTACTGAATCACAAGAACTCAAGGCCCAGCTCCAGGATGATGTAGAGTTCTCAACCCAACATCATTCTGACCAAGTGGACGAGGTCATTCTATCGAGCCAATCCCCGCGTAGGTCTAGCGGTAGGAGGACCCAGTCGACAAGGAAACAGGGTTTCGTAAAACCGGCGCCTCCCAGATTAGAGCACGGCTCTTCAATCCAATCACTACCAGCACCTGCGAGCCATAGAACGCGCGGCGCCGTTAGACCGTCGCAGGCTACCACAGTCTCGAGCCCGGCTCCGTCTCCCGAGAGATTACCTCCTCAGGCAACACCCATCCCGAGTGATCGACCTGCCCCAAACCTACAAAGCAGCAGCCCGGCCGCGTTCCGAAGAGCGCGGGACAATTCTCTAAGATCCTCACAGTTTCCTACGCGTAGCCAGATGCTACCGGACAGCTTGATAAATGACGAGATTCAAGAGCCGCCCCCGATTATATGGGACTCTGCGGACGAGCAGTCGGATTAACGAGTGACGAACAGCAGAATGAATGACTTAGTTTTGTTAGTGTATGGTGGGGCTGTAAGATAGAAGGTACTGAATAAGCGTTGTGGCATATGGGTAGGTCGTTTTACTTGGCTTGGCAGGGTATAAGAAAATTGCTTAGTATAGATAGCTTGGAGTTCTAATGATGACAAGGCAGGGCAAGGAGAAGGAGGTATTGTATGGATGCTTAGGTTCGGTCTGTAAGAGTACGAGGCAGGTATCAGATCACGCACGCTCCGACGTGGCGGTATAGGTTAGGTAGTGAAGGTACAAAAATTTTATTATCATTATTATATCCAGGGTTGTTATTGAATCCGGAACTTTCGTATATGGTTGACAGCCCAACGCTGGAAATTAACGCATCTATTGCATTTCCCATGCAGCTACCTCCTATCCGCCTCGAACTCCTGACTAGGTATGTAAGTAGGTAGGCAAGTACCTAAAATATCCATAACCAACTAAACCTCAATCACTAATAAACCATCATAGCCTTTTGCGTACCTAGTATAACGGCACCAAGTCGGAGAGTTCTCTCCTTAACAAGTGAGGAACAAACCAATCCAAAACCTCGTATTACTCCCCGCTCCCACATGCCAATCTCAACCGCTTGAGATTTAGGCTAGATAAACATAACCCTGACCCCTCTCGCCGCAACCTCATGGGCAGCTAAGAGGTAAATACCCAAGGTAGGTTAGGTACCTAAGCTATACCTGACCGGCCCCATTCCGGCCCTGGCCCTGGCTCTGGCTCGGGCTTCGGTTCGTGCGCGAGACGCCGGTCCGCAGGCCGTACACGACGACACAAATCACCGCGATAGCAAGCAAGCAAGCGCCGCGCCGCGCGGCCGGCGCCCAGGGCGACGGCACCCGACTTCTCGGCGTCGGTCTGGATGGGCCGGTACTCGAAGCCCGTCGAAGCACCGGGGGAGCCGGCGGGTTCTTCCGCGGCGCCGGTGGGATTGGGCTCGTGGTTGGAGTTGAAGTTGGGGCCGGGGGCGTCGGCTAGTAGGGGCGCCGGCGCCGGGAGCATGATAAGGCCTGGAGAGATCGGGACAGACGTACTCGAAGAGGGATTGGGTGCTGGGGTCTAGGGTCTAGGGTGCAGAAGGCGTTGTCGTGGGAGGTGTGCCTAGAGAAGGGGGAGAGGGGAGGAAGTTAATAAGGGGGGTAAAGGCAGTATATTATGTTGATACTGGAGAAGAGGATAAGAGAGCGTGCAGATGAAAGGGGGAAAGGGGAGAAGAGAGAATGGATTGACGTACTGATCGCAGATTTCGCCGTCCTCCACCTGGATGGACACACTGCCTTCTGCGCTCGGCACCTCGATCCAGCAACCATTCAGGTCGACGTGGTCATCGCGGCGAGCTGCGGGATGGATTGGTATAGCTGGCATTTTATTTTGTTTTTTCTGTGTTCTCGATATTGAGCTCTAGATGGGTAGCAGGAAAGGATGTATGATGAATTATTCTGTGGTTTGCTTTGTATCGGAAACGTTTATTTACTTCTGTGTGTGGTAAGGATGGAAAATAAATAGTAGTGGTAGGAGGAGGAGTAGAAATAATAGTAGTATTATTCAAAACAACGACGAGTAGGGTAAGGGGAAGAAAGGGGGCGCGCACACAAGAATTATCAAACAGAATTCTACCTTCCATGTTTTCTGCTGGCCGCCACGGTATTGCCTGCCTGACTCTAATTACGTGAAGAACTTATAAGAGGGTTACGATCGTTTAACGACAGGTGGTCTACAGTTTTGGCTTTTGAGAAGGTCAGTGCTTCTGGAGTGTGAAGCTCTAGGGAAAGAAGGGGCGAACTCTCAACTAGGTGTTTAGGGTTTTCGTGACGAAGTCGTGGTGGTTTGCAAAGTTTCTAGGAAGGTAGGCACCTTATACATATAAACCCACATGTCTATGGTATATCCTTTACGACTTTGGCATAGTCATTATTGGAAAGCATAGTTGGAAGGCTCGAAGTCATACGTATGGTTATACTATCTACTGGGCAAGCAGCTATTCAGTCCAGGTCCTCAACTTGAAGGTTATAGGGGTTAAGTAGGCAATATATCAAATATCTTTCATAGAATAATAGGTAGCTATTTACAGAAGCGTCAACTTAAGACGTTCCCAAGAAGCCATATTATATATTATTAGAGACGCTCTTCTAAGCCGTCCGAAATATTGGATACAGCATGAACTCTATTCCAATCACATTATGAGTAGAGACAATGAACACTGTAACACCCAGCCTTGACATTTCTACGCAAACATGCGCCTCCTACAACGTTCTTATATAGATACCTACCTAGATGAATTCTCACTTATTTATGAGGCATTCGTGTCTCAATTTATTTAAGTGTTCTACATCATAGATGAAGAATAAGGGGGAAGGCTGATATAACACATAGAGCTAACATGTTCTATGTATCAACAGATCCCGCTTATCATGATCAATCAGATAGGCGCTTATACTGTTATCCTGCTGTTCTGATTTGCTGGGGAATAGATAGATATGCTTGTATATACCATAGTATATGTGACGCTGTAACTCGTCCATCACGATGACATCATGGCAACGAACGTTATCTATGATTCACTGCAGCGTATTGGTGTGATAGATGTGAGGAGGTGCCTGAGTTTGCATATTGATTGACCGGATCAAACCATTTTCAATAAAAAGCAAGTTTGAACACATGTTCAAATAGGCCCATCATCTAATAACCAGCAGCCTACAGAATATTATATCAGGTTACTACGTTATGTCGTCGTTATTTCAACAGGCCGAAGCAAACAGCACTAACAAACCGTCTCTGAGTGAGTTCTAGCGTCTTTAATATGCATTGGCTGGCTGACTCCCTGTAGCCAAGTACGGCCATACTGCGCCCGGCCCTGGCAGCGGACTGGATGAGAATCCCAATACTCGGTCCGCAAACCAGCCGCAGGCGGGTAAGGCTGATACCACCGCCACCCAGAGGGTTGGGACTCTGAAGAAGTCGATGTCTAATGCGGCTAAGACGAAGAGCGGCGTTGGAGGCGAGGAGAATAGTGGCGTTGAGCATTTTGAGACGTAGAACCTGTAATAGTAAGGATAGGGAGCATATGACATCTTAATTGTAATAGCAGCTTCTATTAGTAAAAGTTCGCAGTCTCGGGCTAGTTCGTCCTAAAAAGAGAAGGCCGTAGGAGCTTCTGTTACTGAAAATAGAAAACGCATATTAGCCTCAGTTTATGTTCTTTATAATCTAGATAACGGAGCCACAATGCCAATATAGCAACGTCAATTGTGCTAGTTATGTACAAGCTTCTTAGCTGGCATCTATTTCTTAGGCTCCTCCTTCTTCTCCTCAGGCTTAGGTTTCGGTAGTTTAAAGGACTCGGGAGTGCGGTTGTCGCCAGGACCAACCGGCTCCCAAGCAGTCGAGCCTCCCTCGAAGTTGCGGAAGGCTTGCGTGAGCTCTAACGGCTCGGTGACGATGCGCTTCTTCTCCTCGTCGTATCGGATCTCGGTGTATCCCGTCAGCGGGAAGTCCTTCCGCAGCGGGTGGCCCTCAAAACCGTAGTCCGTCATGATTCGGCGCAGATCCGGGTGGCCGACGAAGAAGACGCCAAACAGATCGTAGACCTCTCGCTCGTACCAGTTCGCGCCGTCGTATAGCGGGGTGACGCTCGGTACAGGGGTCGCCTCGTCGGCGTACGTCTTAACTCGGATTCGTGCGTTATGTCTCACGCTCAGCAAATTGTAGACAACCTCGAATCGCTGATCTCTGGTCGGGAAGTCGACTCCCGTAACAGTAGTCATTTGAGTGAATTCGGCAGCAGTATTGTCTAGCTTCCCGTCAGCTAAAAAGGCCTATCCCTAGGCGGATATATCAGCCCAGAGGGATGATGCGTGTCTTACACTTGAGGAATGAGAAAACGGGTATGACGCCGGAGGGTGGGATATAGATAACTAACTCATCCTTCCAGACGGAGAACTGTTGGATGTACTTGGGCAAGCAACCCATAAGCCAAGCTCCGTACCGGTGGAGGTCGTCGGCTTTGGTTGAGTACTTGTCTGCAGGGTTGACGATAGGCACCTTAAGTTCCTTGGGGTACTCTCGCGGGGCCTGCCTCATATTCGGAGCATCTTTAGGCATGTTGACACTTTGGCGAGCAGTCGCGGAGATGTATCGAACAGCGGCGACCTGCTCGGAACGAGACGGCAACGATGGTTTCGCAGGTCGCAGAGCTGAGGCGAGAGCTCTGCTTCGACAGAGCTTTGTCGCCATGGTCGACAGACGGGTGCGGCAGGCGAGCCAATTGATTTATATGTGTTATTGGTCTATCGAAGATTGAGCCGTCTGTATAATTCAAGGAAGTTCATGACCTAATAAGAAGCCGGGCCCGTTCCCAAATACGGTGCAAGGGATCGGGGGTGTGTGGTCCAATCAAGTCGAGAGAATTCCCAATTCGCGGAACAATATTAAGGCATCTTCCGACTTACCTCATAGGTACCTCCTTACCTAGGTAGGTATCTTCACTGCGAGGCAGCTGCCCGCTTGCCCACCTGCCTGCCTAGTACCTATTTTGATGTATTCCGTATACATGCACCTATCTTATCTTAGGTAATGGAACTCTATTACTACGCAGTAACTTTGGAGATGCCACCTGCCCAATGATATACCAAATCACACACTGCCGAATCCGTGACGTAGCACATGACTTGGTACTTTTTAGTTCCCACGGGAACTTAATACGTACATATATGTATCTAAAAGGTGTTCCTATTCCTCGGATTCACTCACCAGACCAACGCAGAAATTCACAGAAAAGTTGGATACAGCTTACTGCAGCGGTGAGACTGCATCAAAATGCGCTATTCGTGAACACCTAAGCAACTGCCAGTTTAGTTTGGACTTTTAAAAGGTTACCATACCTAAATGTACCTAAGGTTAGGTAGGTACCTACCTAGGTAACATTACTGTTTCTACCTTTTTTTCCCCTAAAATATTTAACGACCAAAAAAGAGAAGAAAAAAAAGAGAAAAAAGGTGAAGCATAAGTAACATAATCTTATGTAATCGGTACTTATCAATCTGCCCCAGTATTCTCGCAAACGCAGGTAGCAGGGTACACAGCCTTGGAACAACAGCTGAGGCAAAAATCGAAATTGACGCTAAGACGCTAAGCCGTAACAGGCCATTGCAGTTTCCTAGCGTGAATCGGGTCAACCTTTCTTCTCGGCGCTCTGAACCAATCTTTCTGCATTAAACCTCCTTTGCCTTTTCAAACCTTCACTTGTTCTTACCTTCACGCCATCACCGCAAACCGACTAACGGTCTGTTGCCTTACGTCCGCCTTTACCCTTACCACACGCGACCTCATATATGAACCAGTCGTTTTCGTCTCTCCTCTAGTTTCCCTCGGACGCGTTTTGACAGGCGGGCTGCGCATGTTTTTTTCCGCTATAATATTCATTTCTTTTCACCTGCATAATCACCCGATATTTCAACCTAAACTGGACACATAGGCACAACGCGCCTTCGGTGCATACCCTCACTTCTGCCTTAGTGTTCTTCGATAACCCAGCACTTGAGTTAAACCTCGACGGTCTAACCTAGTGCTAGAGCTTTTCTCTCATCCAACCACAACTTTCTGAGCCAGCTCCCCCGCAGAGGTCAATATGGCTCCTCAAGATAGCTTCATCGACGATGAGGAGGATACATGGTAAGAATATCCTCATGCGGTTTTCCATATTATTTACCATAAGATAGGAAGCTAATCTCTCGTACGTAGTCCTCTGTGCATAGAAGAATTCGATCTTTCCGACAGAAATTTCAGACCTTGTCCTTGCGGATATCAGGTAGGAGATTAACACAAGATTCTATAACTCTTGGATAGGACACTGATTTTTTTTGATTTTTTTTGCACCAGATCTGTCAGTTCTGTTTCAATAACCTGAAAAACAATCTTAATGGACTGTGTCCTGCATGTCGGCGGCCCTATGACGAAAAGGACATAAAGTGGAAGGTTGTTACACATGAAGAGTATGTTTGTTATACCGAATACAGAAGGGGGCTATATGGCTAATACTATATACTATACAGAGAGGCAGAGTTTCGCGCCAATATCCAAAAGAACCAAAAGAAGCGAGCGTCGGAACAACGTCAGAAGGAGGTCCAGAAACGCGAGGCCGAAAAGGAAAGTCGCAAGAATCTCCAGGGCGTCCGTGTCGTACAGAAGAACCTTGTCTATGTAACGGGTCTTACGCCCACCGTGCGGGAAGACGAACTGCTCAAGACGCTTCGTAAGCCCGAATTCTTTGGTCAATATGGCAACATTCAGAAGATTTCGATTAGTAATCGCAAATCTGCGGACGGCCAACCTCAGTCACTCGGTATCTATGTCACGTTCGAGAAGAAGGAAGATGCTGCTCGTTGTATACAAGCCGTGCACGGTTCGCAAAACGGTGATCGTGTCCTCAAGGCCCAGTTGGGAACGACAAAATACTGCTCGGCCTGGTTAAGACACGAACAATGTGGAAATCGACAATGCATGTTTCTACATGAGCTTGGCGACGAGGAGGACAGCTACTCCAGGCAAGATCTATCCTCTCTAAATAGTGTCCATACCCAACGTCCCCTAGCGAGTGCCGCCTCATCGTCACGATCTGCATCACGCCAACAAGTATCCCATTTACCCGCGGCTGTCTCACAACCTATGGCCCGCACCGCTAGTAAAGAAGGGTCAGATGCTGGTGACGGACCTGCCTTGCCACCTTCAGCAAACTGGGCACGCACTACTCAGCAACGCAGTCGAAGAGGGAGTCACGCTACGAGCGGAGCAGCTTCGAGTCCTGCTATCTCGACCTCCTTGCCGGTTACCAGCGAATCGACACAGGAGGCTGTTGAAACTGCAGTGACCACCGAGCCGCCTCCTTCGACTAGTCGAAAAGCAGAGAAGCAGCCGGCAGCTGATGTGCCTGCCAAGTCCGAACCCGCTAGCGCCAAGGCCAATTCTACGACTGTGACTACGGCTGCGGCCACGTCTGATTCAGAAGATGAGGTACCCGATTTTGATGAACTTTTCAAGATTCTCTCTGGTAGTCGTCCTGAAACATTTCTCCCCCCTAAAAATAAAGATGAGTCGTTACCCCCTTTATTTGACATTAATGGTGGCACGAAAAGGCGGGCTATGAGAGAAGAGGAAGAGAACCGCCTAGGTGACCATGAAGAGCAAGTTGAGAACTTGGAGGCATCAGAGGGCGAGCCTGAGAGCGGTAGCCTCGCGCTCGGCGGGGAACCAGAAGATAGAGACCAAGGTCGTGATAATGGCCGCTACGACCAAAGGCGAAATCCGACACAACCTCCGATTCAGCGTACAAACGCCAGCGATCTATTCGGACCAAGCCTATCTGGCTACGCTCAGAACCCCACAACCATCGGTTCCATTGGAGGACGCACGATAACGCCGCAACAGCAGCAGCAGCTCTTCGTTCGTCCTCAAGGCAGTTTTGCCGACCAGATGCCGCCTGGTATCTCCCCACAGTCCTCTCTCTTCCAGGGTCAGGGGCACAGTCGCCAGCAGTCCAGGTTTAGCTTTGCGAACGAGAACAGTGCCAGTTCGGTTAATGTCAAGTCGACTGGCGATCCGCGGTACATGGCTCAGCAATCCTCTATGATGCCGTCCGCGTATCGCACGCAGCCAGGCAACCAGCTCTATTCTTCTATACCAGGACCCCCGCCGGGGCTCAAGTCTGCTGGTTCAACGCCTGTAAATGGCGGCATGTTCGGTCAGGGGCATTCGTTTGGTGGATCGGCATTTGGCGCGGGATCGAAGGATAATTCTAGTGAACTTCTCCAGTCTCTCATCCGTGGTAGGGGCAGCACCCAAAGCCATGAAGCCACAAAGCGTGAGTACTTCCCTTTCAGTAATCAATATCCACCCTCCACCTCCTCCACCCCAGCTCCTGCTCCGGCTCCGGGCCTTCTGGCATCGCTCCAAGGTACCCAGCCTGGGGCTTTCCAAGATTTCGGACCAAAGCAGAAGAAGAAGGGGAAGAAGCACAGACACGCTAACACTTCCTCCTCTGGGGGGAGTGGCTTAGTAGATCTTGCGGACCCGAGTATCCTGCAGGCGAGAATGCAGCACCAGCAACAGGGAACCGGCACCGGAGTCGGACAGGGGCTATACGGTGGACAAACCCAAGGTGGGTACAACCCCAGCATGGTTTATGGAGGCGGCGTATATGGCGGCAGGTGGTAGCTGCTTTGTAGCGCATGAGGAGTATGGCGGCGCGTTTGTTTTCTTTTTCTGCTTGGCTTCGCCGGGGGTTACGTCGGGGGCGTCTAGGTTTTCGGAAGGGGTCAAAGGAAATAATCGGAATATTCCACAACATTGTTTGAGCGAGCATTGCAGAGAGGCATGGCCCAGGGCGGGTCTAGGTTGCATTTGGCGTCCCCATTGCTCTTGGAAACGACGAGGCTTCGCGGCCAGTGCTTTGCCTTTCAGATGATACACACTTCTTTTCTGGCACTATCCTGTTGTTTGTTCCTCGCATTATTCGGTCATATGGTCACGCCAGGCAAGCCATCGTCGTCTTCCACAAAGTTCTTCATGTACGTTAACACGCAGGTCGATCCTCCAGACCAGGCCTGAGAGGCTGCTCAATATAGCATTTCTTCCTCGTACCCGATGCTCTTGTCATGTATAAAAACTTGTGGAAGACGACGACGGAAGCTCTGTGATGTGTCGCTTGCTTTTTTCTGTCTCCTTAGTATTGTAGTTCAACGCGTATAACTGGTAAGAGTAAGCTAACGTATCGTGTCTCTTAGACGATGACCTTTTACCTCTCGACGAAGTTTCCTCATCGGTGGACGCCCTTGTTGCGGATCCCGAAGTCACCGAAGAGTCTCATTTGCCCTTTTTAAAAGATGTCGTTCCTAGGACCCCGTCGGTCCCACCTGGTCTTGGATTCAGCCATTTGCTTCCGACGGCGCAAGTTATCGAGAGGAATTCAAGTCCTGCTCCTGGGCGGCATGTCCAACCGAGGCCGAACTCGGCGATATCGACGAAATCGCCTGCTATTCCGCGGCCTGTGACTCCGCTCATTCCGAAGACTCCTGTGAAGCCAGCTTCGACTACTAATAAGGAAAATACTCCTACCGCCGGAACTGAAGCGAAGAAGAGCATCAAAGAATTGGCCGCAAAGAGCGGCTTGTCGAAGGACATCGCTGCTCAAGCGTCGAAGTCTAAGGGAAAAAGTGTCCTTCAGGAGGAAGATTTCCCGGCGCTGGACTCGGTCAAAACTAGCTCGCCCCCTAAAGTTACCCCAGCCTTACCGTCTAAGCCCCCAGCTAGTACGAAAGCACAGAGCAAGAAGGTTTCAAGTGATAATACAAATAAGGCGTCCCCAGTAAAGCTTACACCCTCCAAATCCGATAAGCGTCCAGTTCCTACCACTCTTGACATCGCTGCCGCCACGAAGGCCACTTCACAGCCTACTGTGAACGAAGCGACAAGTGGAGCGGATAAAGCTCAGCAAGTTCCTGCCGGTACTTCCCAAGCTAGCAAGCCTCAGGGAGCTTCCGCTTTGTCTACTCCTACACCCACGACAGCATCTGTTTCTTCTCCCATAGCTAAGGTTGCGCCGAAGACGCTTCGTCTTGTTCACACTCCGAAAGCAGAGGCTTCGCCTGTTCTACCATCTGCGGCTGTTGCATCGATCCGAGCTGCTGGTATGGCCGGCTCTGCTCACCGCCCTGCGACTCCTGGGAGCGAAGCGATCTCTGACACTGCGTCCATTGTAAGTGCCTCTGTGTCTGTGTCACGGACTAGCTCTCCACCACCGTCGAAGATTGGCTCCGCATCTGTGCGTGCAACTACGAAGAGTCAGCAGCGCAAACAACGCAAAGAAGCCTCGAAGGAAGCCGCTGCTCAGATCGTTGAGTCCAAACCAATCGAGCAAGAGGTAGAAATAGCTCCCATCCTGGGTAGAAAGAAGAAACAGAAGAAAGAGAAAAAGACGACTAGCGTAAGCCGCCCAGATACGCCTAGCGCCACAGAACAGCAGGCGGATGCATCAGCATCTCAGAAAGCTGCTGCCACGCCCCCCACTGACGCAAGCGAGAAGACTGGTAAAACTAAGAGCACTACTAATGCGGCATCCGAGACACCCAATGCTGGAGCGCAGAAGACTAAGTCGGCTAAGAGCCCCCCTAAGAGTCCTGTCACAATCGACACGTCAATAAGATTGAATGAGTCGACAAAGACTACAGTTTTGACTCCTGATTACGTTTCCCACGCTCCGGAACCCAAAGTAGAGCAACCCATGGATGAAGATGTTGGTGACATTCCTAATCTTCGTGATGTCTTTCGGGCTATCATGGAAAGCGGTAGTTACCCCGATGCAGAGTCCATTAGTTTCTTCAAACCTATACCCAACTATCGCTCGGACTTCCCTGGTCCCATGCCTACAACCCTACCACCAACACTGAAGACTATTGTTACAAAGGAAGATGAGGATAAACTCAACGCGTTCCAACCCGTCCGAAAAACGGTGAACGACCACACCGTACTCCTAACGCCCAACGGAGACTGTCTTCTCAACTTAACCGAGGAAGAAGCCGAACTATTCCTCGAACTTCAAGACCGCATCAGGGCCGACAGCGCCCTGCCCACCGCCTTCTCGGCACCCCGCCATACCCCCGCCACGGGGTTCAGCCTCGTCAAAAACCGCGCGGTACCTAACGGAACCCCGTCGTACTTCCCCGCTGGCCCGGACAACTACCCCAGCGACCCCGTCGGCAAGATGCACCGCGAGGAGGCCATCAGCTGCATCAACCAGCACGTCCTGCCGTCCCTCAACCTCAGCGGCTACAAGACCGGCCCCGGCGGTCCCGGCGCGCCCGGCTCTGCTAATGCTTCGGGCCGCAGCGTCAATCTCCAGCAGCTGGCGCCGTGGATATGCCCGTCGGTCGAGAACGCCGAGGAGCGCGGGAAGATGTTTGGGGGGCGCGCGGGCGACGAGTTCGTCGGCGGCGGCAGCGGCAGCGGCAGCGGCAGCGGTAACGGCAACGGTAGTAGTAACGGTGGCAATAATAACGCCGGTAATGGCGGTGTCGACTACACGTACCACGACCAAGTCGTGCCCGGCGGCATCAACGCGAACGGCGGCCCCGCGATCGGCAGCGCGCCGCTGATGGGCGTCGAGGAGGCGGAGGCGGCGCTCACGATGTCCAAGAAGCAGCACGAGATCCTGGACAAGAAGCTCAAGCAGCTCCAGGCAAGGAACAGGCGCCTCGTCGGGTTGCATTGACTACCTCTGCCGGGCTCGGCGTGGGAGTGGGGGTGGGAGTTGGAGTGGGACCCGTTCACTGGATACGGATACGGACACGGACACGGACGAGGGTATGCGGCTACGGTGGTGGCGGTTGCGGCGGTTTGGATCGCTAGGGTCGTGGTCGCGGCTTTTGTGGGGGCGTTGCGGTCTGTTTTAGGGGTTGTGATAGGAGAGGGTTAAGGGGGGAAGGAGGATTTTTTACGCGGCATTGGTATTACAACATTTTCTTTTGAGAAAGTGGGGGTGAGTATTTGGCTACGCGAGAGTGGCTGGTATTCATTCTTACGCGATAGGGAAATATCATGGATGGATGGACGGATAGCATGGAAGACCACTGGTATACGTGGGCTTCGCATTACGATACGATGTTTTACACGTCTGCATAACGGGTTTACCTAGCACGCATGATACGGGAGCGTTGGCGTCGACTCCGCTCAGATGGTAGCATTGCCATTCGGTGAGAATGGTCATGGCGTTACGAGGCTGGCATGGCATGGCATGGCATTAGGACGAGATATGTATGATTTACGAGAGCATTGGTTGGCTGGTGGTGGTTTGTCTGTTATTTGTATCGTCATTCAGCATTCGACCTACGGTTTTAGGTAGTTAGGTCGTAGGAGTTACGATAGGTTATGAGAGGCTCTCAGAGCCGCGCGTATTTGACTTCCTTCACTTATGCTGACATACATTGCTTATGCGTGTTTTCAATGTATAGGTAAGTGTGTGTTATTAAAGTCCTGTTTGTCATAACACGATGTCCATTACGAGCAGTGGTGGGAAGTATACGGTGTATAAACACCGCGTAATAAACTAACTGCACCTATCTAAGGCTTGAGCGATTCAAACGGCTATAGCTTGTTCCATATAGCAGCAGGTTCTGTGCCAAACTGGCGAAACCTATCTAGAAGTATTATGATCTCGCCAAGAGTGTTTCGGTTAGAAAATAAATAAAAATAATAAACCAACTGTTTCGCTTCTTATAACTAACTATACATACCTCCTCTTTTACTTTCAGCCGTAGCTGCGGGTTAGCCATAACGCCCTAAGTTAGGTAGATCGTATCAGCGCAGCATAGCCACCTCAAGCCCAAACTTTCGCAGGTGATACGAAAGAATGGCTAGGCACTTTACAGCTACAGGAATAATAGGAGAAGGCCTGGGTAGCATGTTTGAGAGTTACTTATAGTTACTTGAAACTGGATCTTGTATGATACCAGAGTTGAAAACCGAGTACTCTTACATTGACTAGCATATAACAGCGAAGGACTTGCGATTCCATGTAATACGTAAAGCTTAGTATTACTAACAGGTAGGTCAGGCACTTGTTAACATAATGAGACATAGCTTCCTCAAGACTATCAGTAATACCTAGACGCGGTTAGCAACCTAGTGACACACAAACTATCCTCTCTCTCCCGGCTGATGTTTACGTATTATACTAAAAATAGCACCTAGGCGGAATTGGAACAAAAATAAAGAGCCGAGACTTGATGCTGTGGTTTTCGGGTATAGGAAACCCATAGTCTTTGCTAGACAAGTTACCTAAGGTAGAAGCGAAAAAGTATCATCAAAACACAATGCGTTACCAAAAGTCTGCGCATCCCCCTATTTAACACCACAAGTCGACACCTTCAACGAACAATTAAAGTTTGAAATAAAACGGTAGAATGCTCTACTTTGTATAGTTTTAAAATAAATCACCACATTAGTTAGTTTATCTTGGAGACGTCTTGAGATATATTGTATTCGTGTGAATATCTATAAGTATATCGAAGGTATGGATGAATATGGAAAGTTGAATGTACTATCTCGTACAAAATACTCGGGGAAGTACATGAATCCCTTAAAACTTTTTTTAAAAAAAAATTCATTTCTTTCTTTTCTGACCTTATCCCAAAACGATGATTTTTAAGGTTGTTCAGAAGAGGGAAAACACCGATACCTAGCTTCCTTAGCAAAATTATCATCTGTTAGTGAAGTCATATTTATTTTTACTGTTATTTTAAGTGTTTAATCATCTGTTCAAGGTGCCGGGTTTCGGTGGAAAATGGGGGAGCGTACACAGAACGCATTGTAGCAGTATAAATTCTGACAGGCTGCTTATGTATCAAGTTACGGAAATTGTCAGGAGTCTCACTTGAGACTCCTTGGGAACAAAGGAGATGTTTGTATATAGCTTTGGCTTCAAAGCTATCCTAGTTAGAGTTCCTCGCGGGACAACGAAGTTGTTTCCTCACCTCATGGTCTGCGACGTGACAGAAATAAAGTACATATAAATTAATGAAGGGCATTCGACTCTATTCCTGGAGTAGCTCACATATTACAAGTAATATTCGTAGAGTTACCGAAAGCTACCTGTCTTCCAAGGCAAGCTAAAGTGTGCGCCGGGATTCCGTGATATGCCGCACATATAACATAATCGTTCGACTGCTACGATAAGAATAGGTAGTCATTGCTTTTTATTCCAAGCTTGGCGTGATATGTATTGGTAGGCATGCTTGGAAATACGTGCCTAGTTTAGGTAATACGGTTCGGGTTTCGTATGTTGTGAAGTGATATTACTGCGGTTCTTCGGCCCTAGATGCCGATATGTGTGTTTATCTTGGGGTTGTCAAGGGAGGAGAGCTTTTAGATATGTATTTTCTTGTTGAAACAGCTAAAAACCCTCTTGTTGTCTCTGAACCCAAACAACTTAGACTGGACTATCTCTTGTGTAGGACCTAGATACTATGTGATTTCGGTGGTCCACAGTGGGAATGCGTGTTTTGTTTATGCAGTGAGATGAAGTCCGTTTCAACTCCCTCCGGTTCTCTCCGTCTTAGCTGATTAGGTAGAGCAGATATTCGCCATGCATGAAGACGCGTCTATATTCACGGGTCTGCTAGAACCTTCTGAATAGGTAAACTTGCAGAGCGATAAGAAAATAGTGAACCAGAAAGTCTCTTCAAATGGCGCAGGAATGCGGATGTAAGTTTTCCATTAGACTATTGAAACCCGACAGGGCTTCAGCTGCGGTTGGCTTCGTATCGCCGCTGAAAAAGGAAGCCACTGAAAATGCCGAGGGATCAACGAGATCGACAATGGCACCGTAGAATCGGATATTTTGAAATGGGGGAATCTCGAATGTAATGAGACATGGTACGTGTGTTAATGTGTATAATGCTAGAAGGCGATTTCTCAAAATACGATCAAGTGACTAAAAGTCCGATTGCTATTAGTGCTGCTATCGTGTGTCTCGAAGCTCCCTTTGTTTCTGCAACAATAGCATGATGTCTCGAGTTAATAAAAATAATAACTACCTAACCTACATGATTAGTGTAGCTGCATATAGGTTAGGTGGGTATAGGTATAATTGAGTATAAGTAATGCCGAACTTGATTTCTCCTTGCTAGTACGTCATCAAGGATGGGTTGCTGCAGATCATTACATTGCACATATACGAAGGCTTACACAACAGTTTACTAAAGTATGAGGTACCTAGATAGACAATGTTATGGAGGTATGGTCATTTACCTTGTACGGGTGAATAATGAGGTTTGTCACGTGGAGGCGGATTGGATGACTGGATGGATTTGGAAACTGGCACAACTGGCGGAAGTTTGAGGCTGATCAAATCCGGCCATGTGCCGTTGTGCCCGGGGGATTAGTACCGGGCATAGGCGCACTAGGCTAACTAAGCTAACTAAGCTAACTAAGCTAAGCGACGTGTGGACCTGATTGGATTTTATTGGTAGATCTTCAAGAATCGAGCCCCACCTGGCTTATAGCTTAAAATTCCCGATCCAATAGTGATGACGCCCCCCGATTGTTCTCAAGATCTGGACAGAAACCGCTTCTGCAGCGATCGATGCATTGATATGCACATCGGGTTACCCAGCCTGCCAACGTAACACTGCTCAAACAGCAACAGCAAAAAAAAACTTCGCCGTATTTTTTTTTTTTTTAATTCACACAATACTTACTACTATTACTTAGGTAATTTTAACCTGCATTGACGCCTAAAGCCCACTTCGTCGCCACATTGTTATCCGCCTTAAGAGCCGCTTTTCGCAGGGCCGGCAGACCGTTCGAGGCCTTAGTGCGGCTAACTTAACGAACAGCATACTCGAAATATTAGTAAAATGGGACCTTAACATATTTCTTCTATATTAGGTAGCTGGTGATGATTCTTCGATGCTTCGATGCCGGGCCAATGTACCGTATCGAGAGCCAATGGGTTCTCCCTGGGGAACTCCTCGACTAACTGGGGACCAAGAACCAACCACCGAGCTGTTTCTCCCAATAGCGACAAGCATGTCTTGAAATAGCATGAATATGAAAATGGACATGAGCGTGAATAAAGCATCGAGCCGTGAGAATTTTGAGACCTGGGGAGTCTAGAATCTGAAACCGAACAATTGGATAAATTCGAACCATCGGATTCTAGGATTCTGATTAGAGATAAACGCCAAACTGTAATTAGACTCTTTCCACGAATTTAGAATGGATCATGATAGCGTTCCCGTTTACCGTAGGTTACTTTAGATCCTTTTTCCGGGAATATGGTCTGGTAGCTCAAAGATGGGCCTTTATGATGCTCGATCAGAGCTATGACATGACATGGCGGCGATCACCCAACAGAGGCGCATCCGAACCATCTTTATTACCCATACTCTCGGTATTTTCGGTCCTCTCCACGTGCGCGCGCGCGCATGTGCGCTGGCTTAGAACATGCCTAGCATCCGCCAGCTTCTGTCTGTCTGCCTACTTTCTGCCTGCTTGTATGCAATTCGATGTACAGATGCCCCCTTCTTCATTAATACGAAACATAACGCGCAGGCCCAATTAACTATTAAGACCTCTCTTTCATCCTTACGTTCCCCGATCTAAGAGACATGAGCCGAGTCGGACGGTGTACAACCCGGCTTCACTCACTGCCAGATTTCAAACGTCTAGTATTTTAACATATAACTGAGCGCCATCGTCGCTGCTTTGAAGCTTCTAGGGAGGCAGCACATTTTGCTAAACGGCACGGTATTTGCAAAGGCTATTCCTACCTTATTGTCTACTAGGTAACCTGCTTTGCGCCTCTTTCATCACAAGGACTCCAACCTTCTTGGAAACTTACCTACATCGCCGTACTCTCACTCATACATATTATTCCACAATGACTATCATGAACCCCTGGGAAGAGAGTGCGCTGCAGGTACGTTACCGCATTCCCACCTTATCCATCTCTATCTCTTGCCGTTCACTTCCCCTTATTTGTACTACTGGGTTATATCAAATCAGCCACTGACGTACTCAATATTGATACAGTATCGATATCAAGATACCAGCGCATTCACGACAGTACCGGCCAGCATCGCAATGGACCCGAAAGATACCGTACACGACGGTATAATCTACCCCGGACTCTACGCTCCGAGTGGCTTTGACATGATGAGCATTCTCGTGAGTATACTACCTACAAGATCCCCCACAAATATCTATCTAGTTTTTTTCTTCTTCTTTTTCCTAACACGGCGAAAGGTACGAGTCATGGCCAGACCGAACCCCGTCGTCGAGCTCGGTCCCATCGACGCCTCCTGCGCGCTCATCATGTGCGACCTCTACCAGGAGGACTACCCGATAGTCTACGCCTCGGACCCGTTCACCGAGCTGACGGGCTACTCGCACGCCGAGGTCATCGGGCTGAACTGCCGGTTCCTGCAGGCGCCCGGTGGCCGGGTCGCCAAGCAGTCGGCGCGCAAGCACGTGGGCAAGGAGCTGCTGAAGAAGATGCGGCGCGCCGTCGAGAGGAACGATGAGATCGCCGTCGAGGTCGTCAACTTCAAGAAGAACGGCGCCCGCTTCGTCAACGTGCTGTCCATGATCCCGGTCTACTGGGACAGCCAGACGCCTCGGTATTCGGTTGGGTTTCTGGCCGAGAAAACATGGTAAAACGAATATCTATCAGTAAACGAGAAACGCTTTACCTACCTACCAAGTACTACCAGCGGTAATTTGAAAGCAAAGAAAATGATTAAAAAGGGGAAGGGAAGAAGAAGGGAACAAACAAACAGACAAACAGACAAACAAAAAAGAGACGGACGGAGTTTGCGACGCGAAATTTCGAATTTTTGAAGCAATGATACCCCCGTCATCGACCCGCGCTTTCAGGCACACCAGCATCATCACGATTTTCTTTTTCAGACCCTATTTTTTTTTTTTTTTCGGTACACAACTACCAGGCATATTTTGCGTGCTTTTAGGCATTCCAATCTGCATCTGATACCCAAATTCTTTCTTTTCTATACTACACTGCTTCTTGGCAACCTACCTACCCCTTTAATCTACGGGACTTTATCTAGCATGCTGTCGATGGGAATTCATGAGAAAACGTGTTTGGATATTTTATTACCCACCTTGCCTAATACTTGGGATGGGCGGATGGATGAGACGGGATGGGACGATATATACATATATACGAGTTACGATTTAAGGGGGAGGCTAGAAATTTACAGAATAAGCTTGTCCGAATATTTTGATCTTATAGTTTTAACTACCAAATAATCTATGTAGTTATTTACTTACGTATAACTGTGCTGATTGTATAGCTACGGTGGATATATTGTGCAATAATACATTACGGGATTTGTATTAGCATGTCTAATTCCCCTTTAGGTGCTCGAATGCTGTTTACTATATTCACCGTAACAGCTTAAAAGATAACTATTACCCGCCAATATAGTATACGATTAGCAATAGTTAGCCTTACTCATATTATACAACAATCAACTTTGAAGAGGTGCAAACGCATTCGATACCATGGGAAGTGCAAGGCCTGTTACTCCATTGCTGGCAAAGAGAATCTCGCTCCAACAACCAAGGATGCCTACTTGTCGGTGTAATATCGCCCCTCCCGCCTTCTTAGCTGATATACCTATCGTAATCTTGCTGAGTGAGAATTGCAGATTGTCCAAGCAGGCAAGTCTCTTGCTCCGCTAGCTAGCATCCACCCATCTACCATTCCCTTCGTCCACGTAGGTATGCTTCATCCTGCAGCACGAACTACATACCCAGAACAGTAAACAGGTAACAAGAGATTCTCACGTCGCCGCTTACTCCCTACCCGAGCAAGGTATACAAAATCCCAACCTGAAAAATTTCCAAGCGATCCGGGTCCCCGAATACGAAGAACACATGTACGTGGATATTCTGTCTCCTTTTTTTTTTTTTTTTTTTTCTTCTTTTCTAACCCCCTTATGTACCTAACCTACCTGACCATGTCGACCTACCATGCCGATTTAATGCAGGTAGGGTAGTAATATTACCCACTCGCTCGCTCGATCAACCAACTTCCTCACTAGAAGTACCTTGCCTTGCCAAACTTGGTTCCTCGATCGCCCTATCGTAGGCACGTCGTTCCCATCGGCGCGCCGCAGATATGCTTCTCCCACCCCCACTTATCCTAGTTTATTTATTTATTTACTTATTTATTTTTTTTGGCTAGGTAGGTACCTAGGGTAATATTATCTGGTTAAGGTTAGACCCCACCCGGTACCAGTATGACGGAACCGGGGGTTGGTGGGAGAGGCGGGATTTGCGGATTCCTTTTTTCTGTTTCTTGTTTATGGGATATCTACGCGTGCGTGCATGCGTGCGTGCTTATTTCTTGGAGAGGATGGATGAGACTTGTAGTGGCGAGATGGGACTCATTGGAAAGGGGGCATTGTAGGGTAGCCGGGCTCTGTTGGTTTTCTTGATTTCTATTACCTATGTTCTTGATGTGCAGCCGGGCCTAGGAGGTGGTCGGCGAGAGGCTGTGATAGACGGATAGACATTGCCTTGGCATATCACTTGGTCAGCAGCACAAAATATGTTGGATTATTTCCTAGGTGGGTATCTAGATTTCTTGATTTCTTGATTCGATATTGAGACTCGTAGAAGAGCATTTGGGTCCAGTTCGGTGATACTCGGGAACCCCTTGCGTGAAGGATCGGTGCTATTATAGCCGTGTTGAAAATCGGACTAGTTGGGGAGTAAATATAAATTTACAAAGCAAGAATCAAAAAGTGGTCTAAGGTATTGAACCGTGAGAGTCAGAAGGCACGAACTACTACTCTTGTTGGTGTTCATATAGAACCTTGACAGGACATTGTAGTTTGGAGTATATAGACAAGCTAAGACACCGATATTAGGTACTTCCAATATCTCATAATCAGAACCATCTGTAGTTTGTTATATTCTGATGTTCTAAAAGCTAGGCCTATCTTCGTCGTAAGAGCCGAATGCAGTTATAAAGCACGATATGACGAGTAAACTTGTACGTGATACTGCATCGTCTAACATTCCAACAACAACAGTAACAGCAACAACCAGACACGTAGTTTGCTTTAATTGATCAAGAGTAGATATTCTTCAAGAGAATCTCAGACAGCTCTATTAACTTATTATCCTTACAGCATTGGTATCTTCTTTTATTCCTGAGAAATCACATCTAATAACTGGATCCCGGGAAATCAGCATCCTTAAGCAGAGCCCCCTCCTATCCTGCTCTGGGCCGATTAGGACTTGGCCCTTTTAATTACCATAACCCAGCTCCTCTCCTTCCTCAACTGCCTTTCCGTGCTACACCCTCCCTTCATAGCCCCGTTTTCCCTTTTAAAAATCGCGGCATGTTTTGTCTAGATTATGAGCCCCCTTTGACTCTACGCGTAGAGGTTAGACGGCTATCGACGCAAGCTTTCCTTCATCCGCCCCTGAACCCTATGCTATTTGCCTCATCAATCCACATCAATAATAACCCTGGTATATCCGTCCCTCTGACGGGTCTAATAACCCTTTATTTCCCCTCAAGTTAACACGCGATCTCCTTATCATGGGAGCCCGTCAAGTCTTCATAGCCGACCTATAGCCTACAACGTCGTGAAGATCATAGTCCGCTCTAATCCGCTCCGGTCCTATTCGATCCGATTCGAAACGGCACTTAATCTCAAGGGCCCGAGCCAGAGTTTCGCAACATAGGTAAGGTAAGCAAGTAACCAATCATCAACTAACCGCACGCCTGCCCAGCCCTATCCTTTTATCTCGTCTCAACCCCCAACCCCTCCTCCAGCGTCCCCAGCGAACCCAACTTATCATCCAGCCACCGCGCCAGCTCCTCCGCCTGCCGTCTCGTCGCCACCACCGCCGTGGCTCCCACGCTGGCCGTCGTCGTCGCGACGCTCGCTGTCGTCGCTGCGCCTGCGCTCACCACGCTTTCGACTTCGGACGGGGAACCTAGGGGCGTCTGGGGGTGCGGTTCGGTGGTGTTGTTTGTATTTAAATGTTGTTGACTTTGGTGTTGGTGTTGATGTTGCTGTTGCTGTTGGGGCACCGTCCGCGCAGGTGTCTGCGTCACGTAATCACCCTCACCACCAGCATTACCCGCACCTGCACCCGCGCCCGAACCCGCAGTCGCGCTCGGCCCGATACACACGAACAGCAGACCGCAGCGCAGTCTACGGATAACCATTACGCCGGCGGTAAGTTGTATAGTCACGGCGGTGGGAGGGTGTGGGGGATGAGCGGACTGGGGCTGGGACTGGGGTAGGGCCTCGACGACGGTGTCGGGCTCCGAGTACAAGGCCCATATGGAGGCGGCGACGGTGCATTGGGTGCGCAGGGTGCCGACGGGGTGGGGCGACGCGTGCGCGAGGAGCTTCCCGGAGAGGGTCGTGAGGACGGCCGTATGCACTTGGGGACCGAGGTTGGCGCTTAGGAAGGCGGTTAGGCGCTTGGTGAGGAGGAGGGAGGGCGTGGGGGTTGGTTGCTGGTTAGGCATTGTGGTTGTGGTTGTGGTAGTCGTAGTTGTAGTGGTGGTAGCAGTGATAATGTGTGGTGGTACGTTGTGCGAGCAAATTCACGTGGTGGTTTTAGGGGGAGGAGAGAGGAGAGGGAGACGGGGACGATATAAACGAAAGTCGAAAGTGGGAAGAAGGGGTTATTATTATGTTTAATATTGAAGGCCGTGAGGAAAGACGACGGCGCGGCCGCGCTATCTACTATGAATTTCTCATCGACCGGGAATATGTTTGTAGCTTTTCGCCGTTATTTATTTTTTCTTCGTTTTTTGGTATGTTTCGGTTGGAATGCAGCGATGCTCACTTGACCATGATTGTTTGCGATGTTGGCCAGGAGGTCAGGTTGGTCAGGTTGGTCAGGTTAGGTTAGGTGCTAGGTTCTAAGTTCGGGTGACGTCGAAGGGTAGAAAGTAACCTTGGAAGCTGGGTGGTCAGGTAAGGCGCTGAGGCGTCAGCCTTCAGGGGCTTTACCTTATGGCTTGCATGGCCCAAGCGCTGTACTACATTAGGTACGTTGCCTGATTGCACCTCGGCCGCCTGCTTTTAGCGTGATAAGATAAGGTTGAGATGCATCTTCCCCGCTAATGTAACAGCCCACCGAACGCTTTCCTCGTGCGGCATGGTGTCTATCGTCATTCGATCTCGAGTTGAGCGAATAATTAAGTAGGGTAGGCGCCAAAAGAGAGAACCAGCTGAAGCTAGATTAAGTTAACTTTAAAGATGATGAATTATTTATAGTGTTGTCGGGTTTGAATTGAAGCGAACTTGGCGCGGGGAAGAAGACTATTCCACATATATAGTCCGGCCCACGTGATTTGTATAGTCTTACTAACCATAAAATAGTTGTAGTCATCGAATTTGAGCGCATACAGTTATGATCAGACATAAAAGTCAACTATGCTGACGTTACACTGTCGTGTTTGAGTCTTCATAACAATCCAGAATAGTAATTACATGAAGAAGTAGCAGCCTTAAATATCTGCACAATGCTATGTACCTAAGGCTTAGGGAAATGGGACCTGTTTTATATACTTGTACCACTGATGACGTCTACTTATCGTAATTCATCAGCCAGCACGGCTTCACGAGCATAAATAAATGCATGTGTTCCCGACGAGATGCATTATCACCCATCCAACAGTTGGGACCGAGGTTTCTCAACCACATGAGCAACGAATAGCAAACATATATATATATTTTGTATACGTACATTGGGTATACAAGCTATCTATATATATTCGGTGTCTCACTTTAGTCAACTTTGACATGTCTAAGGGTACCTGGTTATCCGCCCTTTTGAACATAGAACCTACTTCTAGAATAGTTATACATACGTACCTACTCGAGGCTTAAGCCCAAGAGTCTAGACCTCATGGCGTGCACAACCACCACATCGCCCCCTCCCCTTCCAGTCCGGAAGTTCCTCGACGGTGACACCAAAAACCGCCCACCGCCACCGTCAGCAAACGAAGGAGTAACCAGAAAGTCGTCTCTCAAAAACACCCCCTCCACCCTGCAGCAGCACATCGCGTTCTTCGACCCGGACAACGACGGCATCATCTGGCCGGCGGACGTGTACAACGGGTTCCGGGCGCTGGGCTTCAACGTGCTGTTCTCGCTGGGGGCGCTGCTCATCCCGGTGTTCTTCTCGTACCCGACGCGGCTGGGCCGGTCGTGGCTCCCGGACCCGCGGCTGCGCATCTACGTCGACGACATCCACATGGCGAAGCACGGGTCCGACACGGGGGTGTACGACGCCGACGGCCACTTCAGCCCCGGCCGGTTCGACCGCGTGTTCGCGCGCTTCGACTCCGACGGCGTCGGCGGGCTGAGCGTCGGCGACTTAAGAGCGTTGTTGAGCAAGGATAGGTGCGCCGCGGACCCTGCCGGCTGGAGCTTTGCGTTCATGGAGTTCTGGACGACGTGGTTGCTGCTGCAGAAGGACGGACGGGTCTGGAAGGATGACCTCAGGGCGTGTTATGAGGGCACGCTGTTCTGGAAGATTAGTGAGGAGAGGACCAAGGGGGATGGTTGGCGAAAGGGCTATGGGATTAGTGATTTCGTGCTGAGTTTGTGGCGTCATGGGACTTGGAAGTATTGGGAGGCGCAGGCTAAATAAGCTAGGTTAGTTGAACTGGTTAAATATTAAAAAGTTGAATAGGTACTTATAACTTATAAGTAGTAATTATTGGGAGTGTAATAAAAAGAGCGAATATCAGGGATGATCAAGTCCTAATGATTAAGAGATTGGGTAACTATATGTGGTTTCCAAAACATATCTCACAACCACCATGGCACACCCTCGATTCATCCGAGATATAAACCGTTGTATTTCTAGCTCAAGATTAAAATTTATAATGCGCCTATCTAGTTCATCATCTAACCGCTGCTCCTCCGCGAAGTAATATTACTACCAACCTTTCCAGTCTCAACGATAACTTAAACCTACATACCACCACTAATCATCAAACGCCCAATTATCATCGGGTAGCAGCGCATCAAGAGGAATTGCCATCTCCTCCTCAGTATGCGCCATATCGTAGTAGGTAACGCCCGAATCCTCAAATGGGTCCAGGTCGGCGCCCACGTAATCATCCAAGCGCCAGGGCCCCTTCTCCATCTCCTGCTCTTCTATGCTCTCCACCGCCTTATACATCTCCAAGGTCGCGGCCACCGCCTCGGCCGTCGCATCCGCGTCTTCCGCCACGTGTCCGACGCGCTCGTGTTCGACGGTCGTCACCTCTCGGCCTTCGGGCGTGGATTCCCTCCACAGCCTGTATCTCCCAAAGGCTAATATGCACAGGTTGGAGGTCAAGGTGTCCCGGTTCGGGAAACGGTAGTTGCCGTTCCGTAGCTTCTCGTCCGGGTTGAGCGTCATTAGTCTGACTACTATGTTCTTCAGCGCGGCCGAGTAATCCGCGTCTTGGAGATTGTACCTCACTCCGTGCTGAGCTACGTTTTGGATATGCTTGTCTACGTTGGTCTTTGTTCCTAAGGGGGGTATCATCATCGCTTGCATGATCTCGCCCAAGGCCCTCCATTCACTGAGTACGGTGTAAGGCTGGTCCGGCTAGCAATGCTGTTAGTAGATATTTCGAGCGGAGACACGAGAATCTTGTAGATTTACCTGTTCCTTGTAAGTATAGCCGTACTTTGCATCCTGCTGGATGAGCTCGTCCAGATGCTGGTGCGGGCCTTCGGGCCGCGGAACCAAGGCCTTAGCTCTAACCCGTTCGACGTTAGACATTCCGTCTCCATTGTGGTGGCTCGATAGATACAAGCTGCCATAGTTGCCTAGTTTGCATTGTCCGTAAGTCTCATTGCGCCTGGGCTGTTGGAAGTGTATGTTGGCGGGGGTGATGTTCCGGTGTAAGGCGGGATTCCAATCCGGGGTGGGATTCATCCCAAATGTTCCAGGGCCCGTGGCAACAAGCTCTGGACTGCCGTCATGTAACCAGGCCAGCGCTTTTAGCACCGAGATGAGCACATGCCAGCACAGGGACTCTGGTAAAAACTTCGTCGGCCGACCTCCGTTATGGGCATCGGACATCTCAGTATCGGACCTCGTTTTTTCATCGGCACTAGAACTCAACCTGCTCCTGTTGGAACTAGAGGTTGATGGTCTCTTGTCGGCCTCTTGGTCCGGTGTGTACTTGTGGTATTCCTCAACCAGTAGATTCTCCAGGGTTCCGGCATCGCAATTATCCCAGACGATGAAAGTTCGTTTTTCATATTCCCTCGATTTGGGATTCCGCTTCGCAACGGAGAACCAATCCCGCAGGCAGATCAAGTTATCATGATTCAAGATAGCCGCGACTTTTTGGAACAAGTTTACTGTATTCGTGACTAATAGGCCCGCTAGGGCTTCGTTGGTCGAATCCGAGTCCGAGCCCCCAGTAAACACTTCGGTGATATCGTGAGCCAAGAGTATAGTCCTGTCAAGTTTCGTGCATACCGTCCAGATACCAGGCGCCAGCTCGGTGTGGAAGTCGTAGTCTAAAGCCTTTTGATAGTCGTCGTATGGGCTTGTGAACTCCATGGCGGTGAATGGATATTAGGAATTGTTTTTCGGACCTAAAGAATGACTCTACTCAGTGCAAAAAGATGATAATCATGAGTTGAACTACGAAAGCCTTGATTTGGGCCTAAATTTGGATATGGAGGCATGCTGGAGTTGATTCTTTTGGAATGCTGGTACCTTCTAATGCCTTTGTTCGTGACATCCGTATAAGGAAAAGGCTACATTCCAGCGACAGATTCGTCCAGAGTCCTCGAGTTATCCCACAAATGATTAATTCCAAGACCATCCATTCTTCATTCTGTAGATCTGGTTTCGCATCAAAACCTCCAAATTAACCAACGCACGCGTGTAGGGTATCTCCAGCTCATATCTCATGGAAAGTTGATATACTGAGTTATATAGCCTTGGCCACGACTGCGGTGACGCGACAATTAGACGATCCCCGAGTCATTCGGGGATTGCTAATAGTGGCCATAATGATTAAGGACATTGCTACTTTATGAAGTTCTTAAAATATGGTGACCCTCATTAGACCTGGTGGCCTCTTTTTAGGTGACTTGTGGTATTATCAGTTATTGACCGGATCGCTACTCACTAGAAATAGCGACAGAGTGTACTGAATGATTTTATATAAATAAACCGGTCTATTATTTAGCCCTTCCTCGCATAATATTGCTTACCTAGGTAGGTACTGTATGCAGCCAGATTTCCTACGTATGAAGGATGTGACGGATATGACGGATGAGACGATACAAATAACCACCAAGCACCCGACAGACACGAACGCCAAGAAGGGTCCTGCCGCTCTTATTTGAAGATCTGATCTAAGGATTTTTGACATTGTAATATAGTCGCGACGAATAGTCCACTGCAAAGCGCACCGCGGAACTTTAGCGCGTGAATATTGGGGCTTTTATCGAATACCTAGAGGTTAGATTAAGTACCTCTATTAACTACATGTAGAGGTCTCTTTCGTTGGCCGTGGGAGTTGGACTCGGTATAAGATTGGATAACTGCGTAGGACAAAACGTAAGCCAATTCACGGATTTTTGCTTATCCATAGGTCAGTAATGGACAAAATAGGATTTTAACCGCCTGTACGGAATAGAAAAGAGGTAAGATACATGCACGTTTTAACGTTTCATGTTTCCTATAAATTGAGCAGTTATTAATTGACGGTTGGTTGGTAGATTTTATCATAGTTCTGGTTCCGTCTATTGGCCTAGAACATACAGGACAGACATAACCTATTAAAGCTGCTGAACGGCTCGTCTATCTTGCTGCAGAATTACGCTACACTAGCATATTAGCAGCGTTGTGGATAAGGTATGTGGGTAAATCGGTAAAAAGTGTCAATGGCCGTCCCGCTACTCCAGTAATACCAGTAGATAAGCACTTTTCAAACTGATGAAAGCAAGCTAAGGAACCCCAAGGAGCGGCAGGGGTAGAGCGCTAATCTGAATTTAGCGTCGGTACCTTGCATGACTGGGGTAATACGTCCAATTACCGCGACCGATTTGATTATCCTTGTATTGTACGTACCGTTGCGAGTGCCAGGTACGCCGCACAACCTGTGGTGTTCAACTTTCGATTGCCTGTTTGCGCAATCTCAAACCGCCAAAAGGGTCGACCCGATTTCAACTCTCCCCCTCTCTTCCAAGTTCCGACCTCCCACCCAACCAGGGCCTCTCTCCCTTTTTCGTAACCCTTCGTTTAGCTGGTCGCGCGAAGGTCAATTCATCACGTTCTCTCTCCCCACTTTGTCTTTCAAAATCATACCTAACAAAAACACTTCTGACAACAATAACTTTTAACGCCGTTCGTTCAATAGGTTCAGCCATTCTGCGTTGTGGTTCTCGTTATCCACCACTTCCCACTCTCTTTTCATCACAAAAAAAGATACCCACTTAGTCCACGTTTCACGTCTTTCTGTCTCCATCCGAGCCATATCCCCATTGTGCTCTGTGCCCTAGGAGCCGATCAAACAAAACCTAGCAACATCAGCCAACTTCGGTCCTGTGCTCTCTCTAACTTCGGCGGTTTGTCATTCAACTTTGGCATTTCGGTGCTGGAGATTTAACCAAACCGAGACGTCACTTGGACCATTCCCGAGGTTGTTGGACCACTTTCAAACGAAGAGCAAAACCAGCAATACCATTGCGTTGGAAAGGCTTGCTGGGACAATCAGTATTCCCACGGTCCAAGTTAAAAAAAAAAAAAAAAAAAAAAAAAAAACGAAAGCATTGATTGCAATGAGACGGCGATAGCGGCCTCCCGCGTTCTCGGATACCCACTAGGCATGTCTGGCATATCCTTCACCCTAGCGCGCTGAGACCTATCATTACCGGCGGGTACCTTTCCTTTCCAACGCCTCCTTGTCTAGGACGACGTTCGTCACTCCCTTTTCGAATAAACCCTTTTCGGGATTCTCATTCTCTTCTCCAAGTCTTTTCTTTACGCCCTACGAGCTCAAGCTCTTCTTTTGATTCGAGAACACGGTCGATTACTCCGCGGGCGAGGAGCGACGACTGTGTTATACCGGCGGGTCCGATTAAACAATTGACAATTGATTGACGACCGAGCAATATTGGCGTCGAGGGTGTTGAGACTTCAATTACATTCATTTGCACTTAGTTACCTTCTTTTCTTAGTTGCCAATTCCTCAATTGGCGACATTTTTGATACCCCTTCATCTTCTTCGTTGTGTTAGTTTCCCACGCTCGAGTGGGCAGGTTTTTGTGGTTGCGACTTTCGCATCGCATTTAGCAAAGCATCATGAGTTGCTTCAGCAGTCGGAAAGAGGCGGAAATCCGTCCTGAACAGAAATGGGATGCTATTGTAGGTGGCTCTAATTTACGATCATTGACGAAAATGCCAAGCTAACAACTTTTGCCCAGAGTCTAAAAGACTTTAAGTCATCATCATGCTTCACTCCCTTGGCCTATGGTTACCTTTACTTTTCTCTCATTCTATCCGTTGCCGTATATGGCGTTGATACTTTCACGGCTATCAATTTGCTAGCTTTCAACACCTGGTCATCTAGTATCGAACCTACGCAGCTCATCTCATTCGACGTATCGAAATGGATTTTCTCAATCTGTATTATCGCCTCTTTCGTCAATCTAGCGTTCGAACATATCCGCGCTATGAGAGTTATGAAGCGAGGAAGTGTTGCCGAATGTTATCTCGATAACCTAGCCGTGCGCTTGGAAAGTGTCCGACTTGGAAAGGGTCAAGGATGGAGACGTTTTC
Organism: Daldinia bambusicola; assembly: GCA_022478815.1. NCBI lineage: Eukaryota > Fungi > Ascomycota > Sordariomycetes > Xylariales > Hypoxylaceae > Daldinia > Daldinia bambusicola. Next base: position 124,895 of record MU284092.1, on the reverse strand, counting down.
TTGTCTTCGCCGAGCTAACTAAGTCCAAGAAGGGTGCGGAATATGTTGCGCTCTTTACATACTTCAACTTTCAATGTAAGTGATGGTCCTTGTAAGTGGAGCAGAAGAGGTGACTTGCTGACCCAATCTTAGCATGGATTCGAGTCATATTCTGCTCTGGACCCCGACAAGCTGTTAATGCTCTGACCTTGTACTCCGTCTACAATTCGAATCTCATTCCGACCGATGTTTCCTCGGTGCAGAGCACGCTTGGCACTTTCTTTGGCAAGCTCCAGCATCTCGCTGAGGAGAACCAGCAGCAGGTGGTGATTCTATCGGGCATGGTGTTCACACTCGTTATCTGGGTTTTCTCCGTCCTCTTTCTACTCATTGCGGTTTTATTTTACGTATTCTTCCTCTGGCATTATATCCCCCGACAGGACGGTGGACTGCACGGCTACTGTGAACGCAAGGTTAACAAGCGATTGACGAAGATTGTTACGGTTAAGGTCAATAAAGCTATTGCCAAGGAAGAGCGGGAGCGAATGAAGGCCGAGTTCAAGGCGGCGAAGAAGGCTGGCGAGAAGCCACCTCTGGGACGACAAGCGACTTTGCCGACTTTCTTAGACGAAGGTACCGAAGATAAACTCCCGGAGATGCCTATGTTGAACCGTAACGATACCATGGCTACTTTACCGGCATATACCTCGCGACCTGGTTCGCAGCATAGCATTGAACTTGATTCCTGGGACAAGAAGCGACCAGTGCCGTCACGGCAGGGAACAACGGTTACTAATGCCTCTTCATCTAGCTTTTCTTCGCGCACTCCCTTGGTGGGCGGCGCAGCCGGAATGGGCTTCGACCGATCAGCATCTCCTGAGCCAACTCTGCCTCAAATCGACCTATCGAACTTCCAGCCGCCTGCACGTCCGGGTACGGCTGCTTCAAACAGGGGTTTCGGTCCCGGCCCCCAGCTCTCCCGGGTGCAAACCAACGGAAGCGGATTTGGTGCCAGTTACGCCGCGAGCCCAACTACATATTCGCCAGATACCCCTTCTCAGATGGACGGTTATCGCCGACCCGCGCCTATGCCTCGTCCGTTTAACCAAATGGATGGACGCTCTAGCCCGGCTCCATCTATTTATTCAAACCGCGGGCCTCCTTCCAACGGGCCGTCACCCTACGGTGGCCAACCTTACCCGCCCCCTCGCAGTATCACAAACCCCATTTCTTCTGGACCAAGAATGCCACCGCAGCGAAATATGACAGCACCAATGCCGCCCCGGCAGCAGGATGGATACTACGGGCAGCGCCCTGGAATGGCTCCGGCCCACCAGAGAGATACGAGTCAGGGATATAATTACGGCAGCGACCTGGAATCACAGCGTGACTTTCCACGATACTAGTAGTATCCACTGCTAAATGATGGTTACGCAAGAGGAGTGGAATAAACGCGGATACCCTAATATTATATACCACTTACGTAAATAACGGTGATGGTATACCCCCTTGATTATGATTTGGGCTGGTGTGAACAGGCAAGAAGGCCGTCAGGTTCAGGAAGCGTCTGGACAAAGCGGCGTTCAGAGGCAAAATCCGATAATTTTTTTCATTTAAATAATGAGACTCGATGTACTATACATAGACGTATTTGCTGGGGGCATTCTGTCAAGTACCATAGTCACGGCTACTTCTAGTTTAACCTATACTACGGATATTCTTCGGTTTTCGAGCGCGCGTGTATTAATTGCTTCTTTTGCTGGTGATAGGTTCGATAGGCTAATCCAGTTCTTTTGCGCATCCTGGCTTTGTCAGGAGTCGGGATTTGGATGTCAACGCTAATTCCCCGACGCGCCCTTCCAATTACTTTAGGTACCTTGGGTAATAATCCAGGACATACCGTTATAGTAGCGTCTCCAATGGGGGTTTTTTTTCTCCAACGGGTTTACCATGTATACGCTTGCTGCGATGGATGGCGTCAGGGAATCCCTGTCTCTGGGGGTTACGGGAGATATTGCATACGCCTTATACCTCTTGATGCGAATACTATCTTGATTTTTACTTAGTGTTGTCTGGGTATTAGTCAGGCATCAATATGAGAATCAGTAATTCGCCCTGAGTTCATTACGAAATGCATTTATTTATTTATTTGTTTTCTTAAGTACCTAAGGATCGTCCTCAACTGCGTCTGGGCTGGTCTGTTGAGAGGAGATATATTCTTAACACTAGGGACTTACCAACATAACAGGCATTTTTGACACCATTAACCTACACATCTTCCATGCTCTTGCGGATATAGATACCTCTCAGCGACTTGCTACACATACGCATCTATCTTTAAAGCTCACAAGCAGACAGTTAAAAAATAAGTCAAAAAAAAAAAAAACTCACCGTTCCACCGGGGATGGCCCAGCTCCTAACACTGGACTCGGGCTTCCACCCGGGCGAACTCGCGGTACACTCGCTGCTGCGCGTGTCGCACCGGCACAACCCGACGCACCACGACCTGCCGCCGCAGCTCGGGTACCGCGTGGCGATATCGCCGCTCTTGGCGGTCGGGACGCTGGACGGGAAGGGGAGGCCGTGGGCGAGCGTATGGGGAGGGGAAAAGGGGTTCGCGAGGCCGGTGGGGGACGGCGGGGTGTTGGGGGTTAGGGCGATGGTGGGGAGTAGGTGGGATCCGGTTGTGAGGGAATTGGTTGGTGTTGAGGTTGGGAAGGAGGATGGGGATGATGGGGATGGAAGACGAATCATCGATGACGAGATCATCAAGCCAGAAGGCGACAAGTTAATAGCAGGTCTATCAATAGACCCAGAAACAAGAGACCGCGTTAAACTCGCAGGCGTAATGGCCGTCGGCACCGCGACGAAGACGTCGCCCGGCGTAGCGGACTTGCAGCTTGCCTTTCGCGTCGACGAGGCACTAGGGAATTGCCCGAAATACATCAACAAGAAGCGCATCTACCCTCGCGTACCCGCGCCTCGGCTCGCGAGCGAGGGGACCGGTGTTCCGCTCCCGCAGGCGGCGATCGAGTTGCTCGATAAGGCGGATGTGTTCTTCGTCGCGAGCAAGCACGGCTCGAAGAGCATGGACGTGAATACCCGCGGCGGACCGCCGGGATTCGTCCGCGTGCTGCGGAATAAAGACGAGGGCGCGGGGGGCGCGGCGCTGGTCTACCCCGAGTACTCGGGGAACCGCCTGTACCAGACGCTAGGGAACGTGCACGACGATCCGGCCGTCGGCATTGTGGTCCCGGACCTCGAGACGGGCGACGTGCTCTATCTAACGGGGAACGCGGCGATCCTAGTTGGCGAAGTAGCGGCTGCGGTGATGCCGCACGCGAAACTAGCTATTCGCGTTGAGATCGTGGAGGCGCGGTTCGTGCGCGAGGGGTTGTCGTTTCGAGGCGAGTTTATAGATTACTCGCCGTATAGCCCTGCCGTCCGACGCCTGGCGTGCGAGAAGGGACCTAATGATTCCGCGGTGGATTCGACCCGCGCCGCTATCGCCACAGCGAAACTAATTACGCGAGAGAGGCTTACACCGACGATCTCGAGATACGTGTTCAAGCTTACTCCCTCGGACAGTGCTCGGAAACGGTTGAAGGCATGGCTGCCCGGACAGCACGTCACGTTGGATTTCAGCGAGGAGTTGGATATGGGGTACTCGCACATGCGGGACGATGACCCGCGGAGCTTGAACGACGATTTCGTGCGCACGTTTACGGTTAGTAGGCCTATAGACGCGGAGGTTGTGGATGAGCAAGGGGATATCGAGAGTACTGCGGAGCCGGAGCTCGAGATCACGGTTAGGAGACATGGTCCGGCGACGGCGCTGCTGGGGCGCTGGAACGTGAGGGTTCCACTTGAGGTTCCAGTGCTGGGGTTCGGTGGTGCGGAAGGGTTTAGATTGCCGACTGGGGGCAGCAAAACCGAGACTCGGAATACGAGTGTCTTCGTTGGGGCGGGCGTAGGGATCACACCATTGATGGCGCAGGGTGCTGCTGCTTTGAAGACTGCGGGAAAAGGGGATGAACTTAAGTTACTGTGGAGTCTAAAGGGAGTAGATATACCGCTTGCGGTAGACGTTCTGAAGAGGATACCCCGCCTTGGAAATGCGACGAAGCTTTTCGTAACTGGGAAGAAAATAGGAGAGGAAGAGCGGGCTTTGATATCTACCATCCGCGAGCTAGGAGCAGAAGTGCTGGAAAGAAGAATAGGGGCTAGCGATGTGTTGGCGGAGGGGGATGAAGGAAATAGGAAATATTACCTATGCGCGGGACCGGAAATGACGAGGGAGCTGCTGAAGTGGACTGAAGGCGAGGAGGTGGCTTATGAGAGTTTTGAGTATTAAGAGATTTCACTTCTTAATATGAATATTAAAGAGTTCATTATAGGTTAGGTACCTAATATACATACCTAGCTAAAAGATATAAGAAATATGGGATGTACTATATTGAATAGTTCATAGTATAGTAATAAGTACTGTAATATGGTTATGTTTGGGTATAACTAACAGGTAGAGGTAGTTATAACTTATACGTACCTAGGTATGAATTGACTTTGCAACTTAAAGTCCTGAGGATGACTTAATAAGAGATTCATTTTTGAGAAACCCTTGGGTTATAGGAGTAGATAGTCATTCTATATTGATATCATTGAATACAGTCTATATAATGGAAGAGATGTATCTATCAAAAGTATAAAATGTCGAGGACTTATATAGTGATTCTACTTTCTGATTGGCCGGTTCCCCTGAAGCCACCAGTAAGGTAAGTGTCTTGGCTCGAGCCACTTATGCATGTAGGTATATCTTTGCATAACCCGGTATTTAACTACTAGTGTACCTAATGTATCATATCTAGCATATCGAAGCCACGCCAAGACATCGGATGCAGGACCGCTTGGGGTAGCACGGGACTACCTAAGTATTTATGACGCAGGCGAGGTGCCGAGAGCCTGAGCCAACTCATGCGATACACGATACCTTGTCGGGAACTTGCAGCTTACACCTTCTCCGTCGTCATCATCAACCTTTCCCTTATCAATCTTGTTTTATCAATTCTCTTTTATCAATTTTCTTTTATCAACTTTTCTGACATTCTCCGAGGCACTTCATGCCCATGATATCACTACTATTTCGCGTAGAATAGTAGAGCATCGCCATGGCTCGAATATCCAAATTCGTCGCCGGCGTATTGCTGCTAGTCAGCACCGCCGCAGCAGACGAGCTCTATACACCGAAACATGAACCTGGACGCTGCGCGATACGAGGACACTGCGGCAAGAAGAGCTTCTTCGGAAAGCAGGTACCCTGTGTCGATAATGGATTAGCTACTACTCCCGACGCCGAGTTCGCCAAGGAAATCGAATCTCTATGTGGTCCCAAATGGAAGGACAGCAAGGTCTGCTGCAGTCCTGACCAGGTGCGTTTGTGTTCTTATCCAATCCTTGCTACCTTTTTGTCGTAATAGTATACCTAGATGAGTTGCTAGATGCAAAGGGATGAAGGCGCTGCTTGCTAACAAACCCTATAGCTCCACGCACTCAAGTCCGAAATGTCCACTCCAAACCAGATTATCGGCTCCTGTCCTGCGTGCAAGGACAACTTCTATAACTTGTTCTGCACCTTTACCTGTTCTCCCGATCAATCCCTATTCGTCAACGTAACCAAGACGCTGGAGAAGAATGGGAAAACTCTCGCTGCCGAGGTAGACCAGCTGGTGTCTAAGGAGTACGGTGAAGGTTTCTATGACAGTTGTAAGGAGGTCAAGTTTGGTGCTTCGAATTCCAAGGCCATAGACTTCATCGGGGGTGGCGCAAAGAATTACACCCAGTTACTAAAGTTCCTGGGCGACGAAAAGCCTATCGGGTCGCCGTTCCAGATCAACTTCCCCACGGAGTATTCCGAACCGAACATGGCGCCCAGGGAAATGAAACCGAAGAAGTGTAACGATGAAGATCCGAACTTCCGGTGTTCGTGTGTCGACTGCCCCGCCGTGTGTCCGGAGCTTCCAGATGTAGAACAATCAGGATCTTGTCGGGTTGGCGTCCTTCCTTGCCTATCGTTCGCCTCGATATTTACTTACGGTGTGCTACTCTTCACACTCATCGTCGCCCTTGTCGGCCACGTTGCTTGGATGAAGCATGCGCAACGGCGAAGCGAACGTCTGCATTTACTTCAAGCCGCTGAGCCTAGCGACGATGAAGATGAGGGTGACCTCGTCAGAAACGGGGCCATGTTGGATCAACCTCAAAGGAACTACGCTATCAATACTTGGTGTGATACCGCCTTCAGCAAGCTCGGCCATCTATGCGCAAGGTTTCCGGCAATCACAATATTTACCAGCTTACTAGTGGTCATCGTCCTCAGCCTTGGCTGGATCAAATTCGCAGTAGAAAGAGAACCCGCAAGATTATGGGTCAGCCCAGACTCGCCAGCAGCCCAGGAGAAGGCCTTCTTCGATGAGAACTTTGGAGCATTCTACCGCGCACAGAAGGTCTTTGTAGTGAATGATGTTCAAGAATCGGGCCCAGGTCCAGTACTTAGCTACGAGACATTGAAGTGGTGGTCTGAAGTTGAAGCTAGTGTGAAACAGCTGAAGGGCAAAGATTTTGGTACCACATTTCAAGACGTTTGCTTAAAACCAACTGGTTCTGCTTGCGTCGTTCAGTCTCCGACTATCTATTTCGACGGCACGAGGAATTGGAAATCCCAATTCAAAGAATGCGCCCAGTCTCCCGTTAACTGCCGCCCTGATTTTGGACAACCAATCGAGCCAAATATGATCGTAGGTGGTTATGACGGCATCGAGAATATCACTGAAGCGCGCGCCTTCACAGTAACCTGGGTTGTGAACAATCATCCTGAGGGCAGTCCGGAACTTGCTCATGCTATGGATTGGGAACAGTCCTTGAAGAATCGACTCCTAGAAGCTCAAAAAGAAGCTACGGATCGCGGTCTACGCCTTTCCTTCTCTACGGAGGTTAGCTTGGAGGAAGAATTAAATAAATCCACCAACTCCGATGCGGCTATCATCGTTATCAGCTATATTGTAATGTTTTTATACGCCTCGCTTGCCTTGGGTTCAACCAGTATGACCATCCGAGAGCTGATGAGGAACCCAGCTGTGGCCTTAGTCCAGAGCAAATTCACGCTCGGTCTTGTTGGTATCTTGATTGTCTTAATGTCCATCACCTCTTCCATTGGGCTGTTCTCGTGGGCAGGTGTCAAGGCGACACTCATCATCGCCGAAGTCATTCCTTTCATCGTCCTAGCTGTTGGAGTGGACAATATCTTCTTAATTGTTCACGAATTTGAGCGCGTCAACCTGAGCCACCCCGATGCGATGGTTGAAGAAAGGATAGCTAGGGCACTTGGACGAATGGGTCCTTCTATCCTCTTTTCGGCAATTACAGAAACCGTATCGTTTGCTCTCGGTGCGTTCGTTGGAATGCCTGCTGTCCGAAACTTCGCCATCTACGCTGCGGGTGCGGTCTTCATCAATGCTTTGCTCCAGATGACGCTCTTCATATCCCTCCTGTCTTATAACCAGATGAGGACCGAGGATCACAGAGCGGATTGCTTCCCTTGCGTCCAGGTCAAGGCAGCTCGCGTTCACCTCAGCGGTAGCAACGGGTCTGGCGGTCCTCGCCCATATGATGTCCCAGACGAGAGCTGGTTACAGCAATTCATTCGAAAATATTACGCGCCTACTCTACTCGGTAAGAAGGTCAAAGCTTTCGTTATTGCTATTTTCCTCGGCTTGCTCGCCGCTGGCGTTGCTTTGATCCCGTATGTTCAACTTGGTTTGGATCAGCGAGTTGCCCTACCTGATGATTCCTACCTCATTGATTACTTCAATGACATGTACAATTACTTGGACACCGGCCCGCCCGTTTATTTCGTTACCAAGGGCCTTGACGTGACCAAACGAGATGGACAAATGCAACTTTGCTCTCGCTTCACGACGTGCGAGCAACTATCACTCACAAACGTGCTTGAGCAAGAACGGAAGCGGCCCGATGTTTCTTATATATCCTCACCAACTGCTAGTTGGCTTGACGACTTCCTCCTCTGGTTGAACCCTGATTTCGAGAGCTGTTGCAAGGATGGCCGCCAATCCTGCTTCGCCAATCGGGATCCCGCTTGGAACATCACCCTCCATGGTATGCCCGAAGGTGAGGAGTTTGTCGATTATCTACAGAAATGGCTACACTCCCCAACCACCGACACGTGCCCTCTAGCTGGACAGGCCTCTTATAGCCAGGCTCTCGTCATCGATGATGACCAGGTCGCTATTCCTGCAAGTCATTTCCGAACAATGCACAAGCCTCTTCGTAGCCAAGACGACTTCATCAATGCTTACGCTTCCGCTCGTCGTATCGCAAATGAAGTCAGCGCAAGCACGGGGGCCGAAATATTCCCCTACAGCGTCTTCTACGTCTTCTTTGACCAATACGCTAGCATTATCAACCTTACAGGGGCACTCCTTGGCTCCGCGATAGCCATCATATTCGTTGTCTCCTCCATTCTCTTAGGCTCCATTAGGACGGCACTTGTCGTCACCCTAACCGTCGTGATGACTGTCGTGGACATCATCGGTGCAATGGCGGTCTTCAACGTCTCGCTCAACGCGGTCTCGCTCGTGAACCTGATCATCTGCGTCGGCATCGCGGTCGAGTTCTGCGCGCACATCGCGCGCGCCTTCATGTTCCCGTCGGGCTCCGTCATGGAGCGCGCCAAGAACCGGTTCCGCGGCCGCGACGCGCGCGCGTGGACGGCCCTCGTCAACGTCGGCGGGTCCGTCTTCAGCGGCATCACCGTCACCAAGCTGCTCGGCGTCTGCGTCCTCGCCTTCACCCGCTCCAAGATCTTCGAGATATACTACTTCCGCGTCTGGCTCGCCCTCGTCGTCTTCGCCGCCACCCACGCCCTCATCTTCCTCCCCGTCGCCCTCTCGCTCGTCGGCGGAGAGGGCTACGTCGACCCCGAGAGCGAGGGCGGGCTCGTCGAGGATCTGGCTAATAGGAGGTACAGGGCCCTCGTTCCCGACGAGAGCGATTCCGAAGATGATGACTAAGTAAACAAGGCAAAGCTGGAGAGATCTAAAGTTACAGTAAAGGAAAGGAAATTGGAAACGGGGAAAGCAAGCTACTAGCTACCAGCTGCTAGTGTAGAAATGCGGTAGAAATGTGGACGAGACCAAGTATATATAATTAATAGAGCTAACTAGCTAAGTGCATCGTCATCTTCTCTCGGGGGTAACAGGATCTATGTAGCAAATTGGTTGGAATTTCGGGTTAGCGTTCTATGTAATCTAGAGATGTTAGGCTAATGTGTAGAAAACAACATGGAGATTGTGTTTTAAACTCGACCCCCCTCTCTTCTTTTTACAACACGAGATATATACTCAGACGTAACGCAGGAGTGGGCACGAGAGAGAAGGAAGGAGTCGCTATATGTTATAGTCATTGTTATACGCGTTGTGCCCTTCGGCTAACTCTTATACAGGAGTGGTTGTTCCATTGTCAAGTGAAATACTGGTTCTGCCTTTGGTACTCTAGTCATCTCGCACACTACTGCTGATAATGACTATAGTGTTGCACCAAAGGTCTATTCTTGTCTGCCAAAATCATATTTCACCCAACTGTCTATATGTATTCGAGGAGCCCACCAAAATCAAGTCCACCTTCACTCCCTCAAAAAGTTCCGCATTGAAACTATAGAACAAGCAATGTCACTAGCTGAACCGTTTTCACAATGCCACTCTAAATGCCACGTTCCAAACGCTAAACTCTGGATTCCAGAACAACAACAAAGCAAAAGTTGGTTGGTTGCGAGTGTGCGTTTACCCAAACTAATCGCGCAACACCCGGATCTTCTTTCGTTCACTGCAGTTGGGGACGCCGCCGAACATTGGCAACGCTCCCCAACTGGCACCGGCGAGTCTCACGAGGTATGACCCGGTTACGAGGGGAGCGAAGGGGACAAGGGATGACACCAACAGCTTATCGTTGTTGACGGCTTATTCGTCGGCGCCGATAAAGTATATATGCCGTCGCTGCTATCGTTGTCGCTCCTATCATCCTCATTGTCATTGTCACCGTTGTCGTTGTTATCGTCAACGTTACAGGTGCCGGGATCCTCTGTGAGTGGGAGGGTTCCTGATGATATGCCATGTTAGAAATGGGGTGTGGAAGAGAGTAGATGGGATGGGATATTTCAGGGGAAAGGGAGAGAGAGAGAGATGGAGAAGTCTTACCTCCATGGGAGTCCATCAACTCATCTTCGACTTGTGATTTCCTCTCCATATAACTCCCTTACCCTAGATTTGCTCTCCTAGTTCTTCGGAGCTCTCTATTCCTCGAATTCAACCCCCTGCCTCACGCCATCGTTCTAATCCCGCCGGCCTAAAGGGTGTCGTCGAGGCTCCTTATTACAGGACCTCGGTCTGGTAAGAACAGAAGCAGAGGAGACATAGCCAATACTTGAGCAGTGAGGGCGACCGTTCGGAACTGCTAAAGTGGAGGGAGAGAGGTATTGGCGGGGGCCGGGGTAAGAGACCGAGAATAGGCATGGGTGCCGGGTACAACCTGGGTCGCATTGGATTCCCTCCCGCCAGCCAGCCAAGTCACCAGTTGCCCCTATCCCTGGGACCGGGACAGGGACCACATTTCTGGCTCTGACTTTGGCAGCCACGAGATGTGTCCGGAATCAAATCGGCCCTGCCGCCTGATTACAGACCCATCTGTTCGGGCGGGAGGCCAGGAGAGTATCCAGGCGGAGGATGTATCGAAGCGAAGAGCGATGGAACAGTAAGGGGTCGGAGCGAGAATGATGACGCGGGCGGGGCAGGAGGAACTGCACTTACTGCAAATCCATTGCCCCGGCCACGTAGCATGTCGCGCTGCAGTCCAACCGCTCTATGTTATCACCGACCATACAGACTATCCTGTAGGCCTGGTGAGACATCCCCCTCGTCTGCCAGAGGTCGTTCGAAGGGGACCTCGAACTGGCAGACGAACTCATACACCCCCCCAGGTCGACCTCGACACCCCGAGGTATTTCGGCGGAAAATATTGCAGTATGTGCGACAGCCTAGTCCACGTCTGCCGCTGGGGAGGTAAATCACAGGCCGCGGCTCGTGGAATCGGTACAGCGGCAAGCTAATATAGATCCTAGCCCGTTTCCACTGTGCCAGAGGGCCGATGAGGATAAAGAGTATCAGGATGAAATGGTCTATCCCCCCTTCTCTAAGTAGTGCTGGTCGAGATGGTGATTGCTAATTAACTGTTGCGCTAGTAGGGCGTTCATAATGTGAAGGTTAAGTGAAGGGTACCGGGGGAGAATCAATGTATTGTGTTGAGATGTGTTATGATGTTTTTTTTTTTTTTTGTTTTCCTGTTTTTCTTGTTTTTCTTGTTTTTTTCTTTTCTTTTCTTTTTTTTTTTGTTTTTTTCTTTTTTTTTTAGTTATGTCATGTTATATTGTTGTAGAAGAAGAGGGAAATGAACTAGAAAGTTCTTCGAGGGCAGAGCGAAAATAAATAGAGGAAAAGGTAGAAATGTTTTCACAAGCAGGGAATAATTAATAGGATGGGAAAGACAAGAATTGGAAGGAGGAATGCAACGATGTCACGTATATACAGGATAAGATATAGTAGGTCTTCCATTCTCGGAAGTAGCAGTAGTAAAAATAGTAGTAAAGATAGTAGTAATGACAATCGTAATGATTGCAATAATAATTGTGGTAGTAGTGCCATTGTAGATGGAAGGTAGGTGTTGGAAGTTTTGAGAATCTTGGAAGCATCAAGAGACTTGGATGTGTTTTAAGAAGGCACTGGGAGGAAATATGGAAAGAGAGACCAGGAAGGAGGGAGGGGCCAAGGGTATTTATGTTTCTTTTCTTTTCTGGGAGAGAAGGAGGCATCGAGGCATTCTACTAGTCGTTGGTCTAGCCAAACCTTCGTGTCGTTCGTGGGCTGACGATAGCTTCACAGTGGAGAGCTATGACCAACAAGTATAAACTCTAAACACAACTGAAGAAACACCTTGGCGAGCTTGGGGTCGAAGCTTCTTAGAAGATACGCTTCCCAATTCTACCTTAGGTACCTAGAGGTAAGGTAGATATAGAAGCACAACCTAGTTCACAGACAGGTAGTAGGCTACCTAGGTAGTTTCTCCTATCTTGTCACTCGAGGATACTTACATCGATCGGTCTTTGTCTAGGTATGCACTTTCCAGGCTTCAAAGGTTACATATTGTACATTACAGTTCTAGAAGTCTATCATAGTGAAGTCTTGTCTGTCCCACTTACGCTTGAAACTTGGATTATATGCGTCTCGTCTTTCTTGGACCGTGACTACTCTCCTACCAAAGCGTCATACAGTAACAGCGCTTGGCACGAAATCGCAACAGGTAGAACCACCGGGTCTAAACCCTAAGCTTACGGTTGGATCCAGCTTCTCATAATGCGAAACACTAGGTAGTGAAAGCTTATACTATCTAAAACTGCAACTGACTAACTAACCCTCAAATCGTGTTGAAGATACAGATGTCTGACAACAAGAAACCGTGATACTGCTCTCAGAAGTAGCACTGAGCATTGAGAAATCTAAGTGTTTCTGTAATACCTTAGGTACTTCGTACCTAGAGAGTTATAGAGTACCTAACTAAGGTAGCTAGGTTAGGTAGTTATTTAGATATGATACTAGTATTCAGACATAAGGCCTCTAACGTATAACCACTAAGAGGGAAGTCAAGCCCCTTTCCCACTGATTGGGATAGGCTTTACAATTAAAAAGGCTAAGGTTCTCACACAGTAGACAATAAGATATAGCTTGCGAAGAGCTTAGTGGATTCTCAACCTCTTGTCTAAACTGTAGACCCAGCAAAGACTTCATAGCTACCTAGCTAATATAACTTAGCCCCAAACTGTAACTATTATTGTAGCGTATAGAGTTTAATTTAGCCAGTCTCCTTATATGTATTTCAACTTCTACCAGTTATTAGGTAGTCTAATAGTCTGATACTCCTGTTTCATTTTATCCTAGCACCCTCGGCAACCCTATCCAATCCGGTCTAACTAACATCTATCTCGTCTTCGACCGAAAATTCAGAATATCAAAACACTAAACGATAAGTCCGAACCTACGAAGAAACTCCAGGCCCGTCGTAGCTCCCACACACCTAGTATTGTACAGCACCGCATCATTCCATGCTATGTAACCCACGATACATCACAGAAGCTTAAACTTACATCATTTCCGAAAAATCCAAAGGTTCTAGAACCCTTATAGCTGTGTAAGTACCTTAGAATAGGTACTAAATGTAAGGTAAGGTAAGGTATGTTGATAGGTACGTATCCGACTCCATGTCCGCATCCGCTGCACGAGCCTCCTCCTAGCTCAGCACCGCACCACAGTCAACACTTGAAGCGGTCTTGGCAACGCAGAAAGGCTAGCAGAAGGGATACACGCAACACACAAGGGTTGTCCGTGTCCGGGGGAAGGGGAGAGGCTGGGGGTTGGGGGCGAAGAGAAAGCTTACCTTACCTAACCTAGCATACCTACATCAGATAGGCTAACATACATCAGGATTGTATTCATCGGCGTTAGGAGATCCCTCCCTCTACATAGTATCTCGGCCGCTGCATCGCCCTGGCCACTTCACGCTTGAATATTTTACCACCGAATCCTATGTACCTTGACTGTCTCTCTGCATAAAGTTATCATTGTGCAAATATACCAGTGTGTTAAGGATTGGCAACTGATCGTACGTAGAGACGTAATTGCTCATATTTCATGGTAGATACTTACTATCCCGTGTAACCCAAGCCATAGATCTTTTTTGAGTCTGTTTTGTGCTACGTAACTAGAAAATATGTAACAATACCTATACCTAACTGGTAATAATTCATATATTGTGCATCAGATTTTCTTGCAAAAAGCCTTACATAGGTAGATCTTCTGCAACTCTAGGGACAATATGTATCATAGCTACTTAACCTATGTTAACACATATGATAGCAAGTCAAGATGAGAGACGAGATGTCAGGGCCGTCAACCGACCCAATAAATTCGAATTTGCAGCACCGTACCTGCTATACTGTACTGTACGTTAGGTATGTACACTCTATGCTATGAGTACTCCCGTTTAAAGTAAACTGATATCAATACCTCTCTCATCATCATCATCTCTAACCCGTTAACGAGACCGCGCAGTTAGTAGTAGTAAATATTCCCTCCCCCTCACATCCCAGGATAAGAGACGAGAAAAAAAAAGGAAAAAAATCAACAACGACAAAGCCGACGCGGGATGTCGATGACTCAGCGTCTCGATAAAAAAAAAAAAAAAAAGCTGCCAGGATCACGCATGTTTTCCCGTGCGTAGTACATCTTATGCGTGATCACGGGCGAATCTCCGTCCGTCGGGAATACCAAATTGGGGGTTCTCGTTAACGAATGTGGGGGGCGAAAGGGGAAAAAAAGGACGTTGCCATTTTCGAACAGAGAGAGGAGCACCGCCCCTCTTCTGCCCCTCGTCCGTAATTCCCCTTGGCTGAAAGCTGTCCCTGGTCTTCTGGCTTTCCATTTGGAGTACGTATGTTTCCCCCCTAATGCGCGCGCGCCCCCCCGCAGATCTCAGCATCTTCCGCGGCTCGATGGTCTGGAATCGTTTGTGTGTGTGTGTGTGTGTGTGTGTGTTCGGGCCAACTCGCGTGCCCGTCTTCTGATCGTACAAGATGCTGCAAAGAAGAAAAAGAAAAAAAAAAAAGCAAGAAATACAAACTACCACACATCCTGCACGATCCCGAACATGATCTTCATCAAAGTGCGGCTATGACGTAGTTGTAGATCCGATCCTAAACATTTTTAAAATCCAATGAAGACGACGCCTATTCCCAATGCGTTGCTTATTGCTTCTCCTTGCCCTTAGATTTCGTTTCGTCGCTATCGGTATAAAGCTTGTGCTGGTCGATATACTGAATGACGCTTGCAGGAATTAAATATTGTACACTCATACTACAACGATGCATCATTAGTTAATCTGTTCGGAGATAACCTGGGGCGTTAAGAAATATGGAGCCGAAGATAATACTTACTCCCTCTTAAGGAAGAGCCTAATCTTAGTGCTGCTCACGTTGTTTTGTATCATTTGCGTGAGAACGTGAATATTATCTTCCCACTGCTTTAAGTTGCCGAGCGCCTCGTCAATGTCGGTTCCGCTCCTTTCGACAATCATGGCGCCGTAGTTGCCTAGGATATGGGCGAGATCCTTCTCAGCCCAGACACCGGGAGTAGACATGGTGCCGATAAGATCTGCGCCCGCGAGGAGCATGATCTTAGCTGGCTTTCGAGATTCTCCATCCTCAGATAGAATACCGCCGAGATTGTGATTGATTTCGTATTCGAAGTGCTGTGAGAATTCGAGTCAGTAACTGTCTCCTTGCGATATCGGGGATCGGACCGAGTGGCGACGATTGTTTCATTAGACCCTTAAGAGTGAATATTTCATGCGCGGCGGGACATGCCGATAGTAAAGAAAATTAGAGGGTCCAGTGTATACTCACGTCCAGCACCTTAGCAGTTGGCGTGTACTCGGGTTGAATAGCCTCCCACGGGTCAACCATCAGCCAACTCGATGTCTCTTCTGCTGCTAATTCGCACATGCGCACTCTATGAGATGGTAGTAATTGTTAGTTTTATCAATTGCTCAATTGCCCAAGAGGATCAAACTATGAAGCCGGGAGCAATGCTTTAAACATTCTCCAGAATAAAGCCAATAGTTACGTACCTGTGTTGCGCCTCTGCTAAACCGGCCTTTTTGTATGCGTCGGACACAGGACTGAGGTAACCTCCTACGACCTCGTACTGGGTATTTATACGGGCGTAGTCGTTGGCCATTTCAAACATGCGAAGATGAAGGTAAGTGATGGGAGAGAAACTACCGCAAGCGACGAGAACTAGCGGAGTGCGGTCGGGTGTCCTCTGCTGCCGTAGAAGCCGGTGCGCTGGGAATCTGTAGCTGTCCAGCGTCATAGCTGACGCTGCCTGCGGCACTGGCCCCGCGGCGTTGTCCGTCATTGTCGGCAAGTATTACGGGAAAGGACTCGTATTCCAAATGTTAAATAGGTACTGTTTGCTTGATATGTAGTATCGTAAAGGATAGTATAAAATGCTGAATGAATGCAAAGTTCGGGTAAGTTTTCAATTAGATATGTAGAAAACAGAATTAGAAAAAACGAAGTCCCTTTGTGGTATGTGAGAAGGAGATGTACAGTTTAAGTATGGGGTTTAAGGTACCTAGTAAAAGGTATGTAGCTGTAATTCTAAAGCTGGGACCGGCTGGGAGCGGGAGTTGATCATCAAAGGAAGTCTCGGTGGGCCTCACCTGGGATACCTAATGTACCCTCTTGTGACTTATGTTATGTGCCTTATACCTTGTATAATATGACTACTAATGGTGGTACTTTTTAAGTTGCGATCTGGAGGGTCCTTACCTTACTTAGGTAGCTACCTGCCTAGTACCTACTTCAGTCAGTCGCGGCCGTGGTCGGCCGCTGCCCGGCGTAACCGTTAGACTAAAAAGTCTGGATTTGTAAGTGGTTTTTGTAAGTATTTTTTGACGACAATTTTTATGGAGGGTTAGGTACCTTAACTACCTAGGTAGGTATGTAGGTAGGTAACTAGTACATTTTCTATCTTACTTTGGGTAAACTTTACAGCTTTGCAGCTCTAGGTTAGGTACTGTAGGTACCTTAGTTAATTGAATAATTGGTTATTTTTCAATGTGACTAAACAGAGCATGCCTTACAACTAGGCTAGTACTTATTCAAATGACCTTTTACCAAGACTTCGAACTCCATCCGAACCAACACTGCCTAGAAATAGTCAGGCAGCACCACCAATAGTTTGAAGAGAACCTGTTCATTATAAGCAAGGAGGGCAGTCTCAATTCCGGTCGAGATCCGCTCACTTACCTACCTTAGGTAGACAGCCCGCTTTTGTATCTGCCTCAACTGCCTGGGGAGCTTGTCTCAGCCCTGGTTGAGTTGAGTCTGACACAGTGTATTTCTGCGGGGTTGAGCCCTTCGTGAAGTTGGTAATATTCTCGGACTGTCACGCAATGCGTACCACGTACACTTGAGGCATCCAACATTACCTAACCTGACCTGAGTAAATATATAACATACTATGTACCTATCTTGTCGGCTGTCTCATATAAGTAATAGACATCTAACCATCACGGGTTGAGAACGATGGAAAGTGATATCCTAAAAGTGTCTAATTGAATTAGAAACAGCTCAGTTGATAATTGATTCCCGACATAGCCTTTTGTTATGAGATGATTTACACAAATCTTTGTATCATCGTGGATCTATCTGACAAGGCCCCTGCGCTAGAAATCCGTTACCAAAAACAAGACATTGCCCAGGTGTTAGCCATCTACTTAGATAGCTGAACTTGCACCACGTCTCATTTGTATTCACATAAATAAAACTACCCACGCGATCTGAATAGACAAGCTGCTAAGAGGTAGTCTAACTCAGCAATAAGCTCAGCAATAATAATAACTTCAGATGGGAATTATTGAAACTTTTATCTTCTCCCATCTATTGTGATAGCAATTGACCATCCATATCCATGCGATCCCCGACCTTGAAACGCCGCCAATGCTCCGTAGCGTAATATGACCTGTGCTCTATACAATGAGCCAGAAAGCCGATGAACGTCTTTGTGTACCCAAGAAGCCACTTCGGTAGAACGGAGCCGCCATCTCGCTAGGAAGTGATTCGCACTTTATCATCTCTATTGCCTTCCGGTGATGAGGCACGACCCAGTCTGTATCTCAACTTTCCATCCGTCAGCAACAAGCGCCTTGATCACGCTGGCGCGCAACGGCGACCTCCCGTCTGAAGAGTGTTTACCAATGCCAGTAACCACGGTAAGCCCGTGCATCTTCGCTTTCCGCGCCCGCTCTTCGCCGAGGCCTTGCCACCATCTCGATACGCGATCGAGGGCAATTTCTACGCCGTCCTGCACCGTGACGCCATGGAGATCGATCATATCGTCCCTGCTCTGTTGATCGACGAGGTAATTCGCCTCAACGCTATTAGCTTGACGGTAGCTCGTGGCTTGCTGACGGCCACGTTCGGCGTAATACGCGCCGGCTTGTCTGTACAGAGGGTTGGATCTGCCTTTCTTAAAAGCTGCTGTGGCTGACGAGAATGAATGGTTTCTTGACTCAGCCAGTGTCTTTGAGACAGCTGCGGCATCCTGGAGGCTCCCTGGGCGGTTTGAAGTTCGTATAGGCAGGTCAACTGTCTGTGAACGGATAGCGACAGGAGACTTTGGTGATTGCCTTAGATTTGAAGCATTGATGGGTTCTGGCATCACAATTTCCTCGGGGTGTGATGCCACCACACTGTATGATATGTCGTATTTCAGGTAGGCCGGTTTCTCGAAGTGATCCCCTAATATACGGACGATATCTATAGCGTCACCCTGGCTTGAGCAAATCTCGTAAGTCGCTTCCACATACTCGGGGGGTACCCAAGAGAACTGCTTCTTTCTTTGCTCAACGGGGAACGCCAAATGTGTATTTAATACTGGCATAACCGCAGCGATGTAGTTATCCAAAATCTTGACCACGGTAGCTCCAAGGGAGGCATTATGTTGCCGGTAAATGCTCGCCACCTCTGAATGCGGTAGATGAAGTTTATCAGATATGAGCGCAACACGTTCATCTGTAGAATTTGATTAGCTGGACAGGTTCTGATAGTCTGGCGGCTCTCTGTATATTCAGCTTCTTACCGCTCTGTGCAGCATCACTGCTGCTTGCTTCCTGAAGTGTGTTTTCCAGGTCTGCTTGTTTGGTCAACGCCACCTTTGCCGCCTTCTTCTTTTTCTTGCCCTTCTTCTTCTTACTCGGGATGTCGTCGTCAGATACGAAGAAGCCATCAACCCCTTTAGGACGTTGACCTGTTTGCTCAAGCAATTGTAGGTTAAGCAGTTCGTCAATAGCGAGACTCGCATCACCATTTGCCTTCTGCAGGGACAGCTTTACATCTATGGGTTTAAGCAAAATAAACATCTGAATGAGTCGTTCCTCCTTCTCATTGTCCGTAAGGCCGTTGAAGATGTTCGCATGGAAATCTACCGGGGTCCCAGGAGACGACATTTTCGATGAATCTGAAGATATAATACTGCGAGGTATAGAGCTTTCTGTCGTGACAGTGAAGCCGCCAGTGCTCTTGACATCGCTACTGGTTGCACCAGTAGCCTCCAAGTCCTCATCCTGGTTGGCAGGATTGATGTCTACGATATCATCTGCCCCTAAACCACTCGGGTTGAAACCGGTGGCTTCTTCTGCTTCTACGTCCTTGGAAATGGTCAGTAGGACTTGCCGCGCATCAGCGAATTCCTTAGGATCTTCCAAGTTATAGTCACTAAGGATGGAAAGAATAGTAGTCTCATCCAAGAGAGACCGAAGCTCGTCCTTGATTCAGTGGTTAGTTATTTAGAAGAACTAAAACAGAGAAAAAACGTGTAAATATGAACTGAAAAGGGGTCTCTTATGAGAAAGCTGCACGGTCACAATGTCTTGTCATCTTCCATAATTATATGATATGTGATAGTTAGTAGATTCTCGAGTCTTTGCGACTGAGTCCAAGTCCTAACAGCAATCTGCAAGTGCAGGGAGACTTGCTATACAGACAAGACAAAGAGAATGAATGTATAGACTTACTAATAATTTCTGCCCTGGACCATCCATAATAAATATTTGGATGCAAAATGTCTTTCCAGTTGTAAGAATGGAATGTCTATCCAAGTAGTCTAAAGTTTTAATTATGAATGATATATGGTATTCCTTTCTATAGTGGGAAAAATTGGGAGAGACCAGAGCTATATAACCAAAAGAATCGAGCCTGCTGTTGATGCATTATAAATAGAGATACTGCTAATGTTTGACGAGGGGGTTGACTGAGCGTATGAGTGCGTGAATGTGCGAGTTGTGCGTTGGCCGTGTAAGTAAAAGTGAGTGAATGAAAGAGTCTCGCGTTGGCAAATGCACACAATGTTGAGACGGGAAATGCGACTACGACGGCCCTTTTTATTGGTGCGTCGAATTTCTATCGGGAAGAAGGTTTAGGTTACCTACCGTGCTACAACAGTCACGGATGTACCTGATCGGCGGTATCTGGGCAGTGGCAGTGGCAGATGCTCAGGTGGTAGCTGCCCAAAACGATCTGCTGACGCCCTGATTGCCCCGACCCAGTGCTGAGGTTAGCCGCTTTGTGCAACCTTGATGCCGTCATTAGCGCGCTTTCAGCCCATGCAATGACTAACAATTGTCCGATACAATTTTTGGTATTGTACTTCGTATATTCACTGATTCATTGAGAATGTGCTGTACATCGCCCGAAATCTCTACACGTTACTAATTCATTATTCTATTGTACCCGGCCTTTCGACGAAATACCTCAGGCCTTTTGCTATTCTAAGATCCACCTTTAAATATCTAAGGTAACATCTATGTATCTAGAATCGTGTTCGTACATCGTAAAACGTCCATGTCTATCAGGTAACATTAACATTCAGGTAACACCAACATCTCCGTCTGCCCGTCTAGCCCGTTGGTTATACAGCTTACACCCCTTTTCTAAAACGCCAGATCTGCCACTCTTCTGTTTTTTTCAAGCCGCATGCAATATTACACAAGTATGTACAGCTAGCTCCCCTCCCAGTCTCTCTTCCCTCCTCCCCCCCTTCCCAAGGGAAAATATACAATCACGTCCCAGAACCCCCCAGAACCCCTTAGAACCCCTTAGAACCCCTTAGAACTCCCGACTCTCCCCAATACTGCACGTATCAAAGACGCCCGTCTCCGCCAGTCCCTTCCTCTTGAGCGCCTCCCTCAGCATCTGCGGAGGCTCGAGCACGGGCTCGGCGGTAAGCACCCAGGTGCCCCAGTGGATGGCCATGGCGCGCCTGCATTTCGTGTCGGCGAACATCTCGACGGCGTCGTACGGGTTGCCGTGCACGCCCGAGAACAGGTGGCGCGGGTGGTACGCGCCGATGGGGATCAGCCCCAGGTCGAACCCCCCGAACCGCTCCCCGATCTGTCGGAACTGCGGGCACCGCGGCAGCTCCGCGTACTCCGGCCCGTAGTCGTCCGTGCCTGCGGGAAGCTTGGGAACAGCTCGGTACCCCGTGTCCCCGCCGAACCAGACGGATTTGGCGGGCGAGCCCGAGGAGACGGCCCAGGACGCCCACAGCGTGCTGTTTTGGTCCAGGATGCCCCGGCCGGAGGCGTGCTGGCAGGGCAGGCAGGATATCTTCGCAGTGATAGGACCCGGCAAGTCTGCGCTGCTCGTCCCGCTCTCGCTCTCGCCCTCGCCCTCGCCCTCGCCCTTAGCAGCCTGCGGCGTCAAAGTGAATTCCGCCTCCTGCCACCAATCCATTTCGGTGACGTTATCAAAGCCTCCTTCCTTAAACCACTTCTCGAGCCCGAGGCCGACGAAGAAGTGCGCGTTGGGGTGGTGCTCGCGGATCTCCTTGGCGGAAGGGTACGACAGGTGGTCGTAGTGGCTGTGGCTGATGACGACGGCGTCGACGAACGGCAGGTCGGCGATGGCGCACGGCGGCTCCGTGTACCGCTTGAACTTGGACAGGTGGACGGGCGTGCAGCAGTCCTCGAACACGGGGTCGAACAGCACGCGCAGGCCCGACGGGTACTCGACGTAGTAGCACGAATGGCCCAGCCACGTGGCGCGGAGCTTCGACGACGACGTGCGGGTAGGTAGGAATTCGGGCTTTATGACCGGTACGAGTTTGTCTTGCGTGCTCGGCGCCGGCCAGTTCAATGTGCCAGTGATTGCTCTTCTACATTACCCCGTGAGTGTCAGTTGATCTAGAAACCCCAAGTACGGTTTAATAAGGTTATTATATCCCAATAGCCTGGGGACGTACACTGTCATTTCCAGGACCTGGAGGCGGCCGGGGAAAGAGAACGAAGGGTGAGGGTTTCGAAATTTGACAGTATTTCCACGGCGATCCTTAACATGGTGAGCCTGGGGGTCGAATTCTTGGGCCTCGGCTGGTTGCGGTGGATGTAAAGTGACAGCACCATAATATGTTCCCATCGAGAGGGCGACGGTAGCACCTCCCATCGAAGACATCTTTGCGAATTGTGTTGTTGTGGGGCGTATTGGAGGAGGTCCTCTTCGAAAGAGAACCCGGGAGAAGAAACTCATGGGATGGCGGAAGTAATATAGGAGAGGGACCAGAAGGTCAGACGTGTCAATTGTCTACGTACGTGGAATGCTAGGAATTGTAGTGATGTAACTTCTCACTCAGCATTTAGGTACCATAGCGGGAATGCCCTAAAATTTTAAACGAATATACTGAAAACAATGTTTGGGATGTATAATGATTATTGATCAAAGGCTAATGCTAAAAACGATGTCCAATGCTAAATGTGTGTCTAATGTTAAGGATAATGTCCAACGTTAAATGTATGCTCAATGGTTAATGCTCTTATTTTTTAAAAATTTTAAAAATTTTAAAAAAATAATATTTTTTCCGTAGGAATTTTTTCCTTTTGGAAGCTTAGAGTTTTACCGCTAGACCATTTAAACTTTAAAGTTTATTCTTTTTTTAGATTTATATATTGAATATCTTTAAGCGTTGGGCATATCCTTAGCGTTGGGCACACGTTTAGCGTTGGCCATTGATCAATGATCATTATACATCCCAAGCATTTATGTATTTTGATACCTATACCAATGGTTAAGGGCTCTTCTAATGGTTAAAAATTCCCACATTCTCCCGCTATGGTAGTTATGTAAGTGTTTATGTAGCGATTCATATGAAAATCAGATTCCTCCCAGCTCGCCCGGAGTTAATGTAAGTCAGAACTAATCCCCTTGTAATGGAGGGGCACAACCCCGGCGCGTCACCCATTTTGGGCCTTATCGTGTCAGCTAACGTACGTGTTCAACCCGGTTTTGCTACCTAAACCCGCGCTGAAAAAAAAAGGAAGAAAAAAAAAAGGGCATCGGACTAACGGTCCAATTTTGAATCCGATAAATCCTGCGGACTCTGACGGCCATATCGGCATTCTACTATGTAATGTTAGTCGAGGCGAGTGCGAAACTCCACCGTTGAAAAACCCAACGGTACCTAATTTACGGGGTATTTCGTTGGATAATTTTATTAATCTGGCCCTATCTGTGTTGCCGTTCATGTACCCCACAGGCTATAATTAGTAGCTTTCCCCAAGCCCTTAGGGCTGTTGAATTACATTAGGTAAACTGCATATAAGGCCAGCCTATCATAAAATCTTATATACGAAGTGGTGTATACTATTGATTGAAATAGTATATAGTTGCTCCTAAGTCATCATTAAATAGGTAGTCAATGTCAATGGGTATAGGTTAGGTAGTCGGTTTAATAAAAACTCATACCATGTCTTAACAAGACTCAATTTTTAGCACATATGATATTAAGGGCCACGAGTTTCATACGAACAAACTTCTATAAAGCATCGATATATCGATTCCTCTACTTAGATCAACACCTCAAGGAGTTTATACTTCATTCCAGCCGTCGCCGTGACCGCAAACCGATCTATCCACTTATCCGTCCTAACTTTCTTGCTCAGCTTCTTCACTTTCACTCTCACTCCCCTCATTCTTACCTTCTTCATCCTCATCCGCATCCTCCTCCTCAGGCGGCACCCAAACCAATACCCCCTCCCTATCACTCTTCATGCCCTCTGTCGGGATGATTTTGAGCACCTTCTGGAAGTACTTATCCCTGACCACGAGCGTGGGCCGTATCCAAGCCCCCCTGACGAGCGGCAGCAGCCTGTATGTCACGGTCCTGCGCGCGACGGGCAGCACGTTCAGCGTCGTGGTCTTAGCACCCGAGAAGGCGAACTCGTCGCTCGGCTCCATCATCAGCCCGAAGGTTAGGAAGTGCGATGACGGGTTCTCGATCGTGATGTCTAGGAAGAGCAGCTGCGGGGGAGGATTGGAAGACGGAGAAGAAGATACGGAGTCAGATGGGTTGGGAGGTGAGTAGTAGGATACACTGGCTAACACGCGTGGTTCGGAGACCGTGACGAAAACCCGCGGGAGTGGTAAGACTGTGGTATTAACTGTATCTTTAGGGGAAGTAAGTCGTCGCCACTTGATGGTAAAAGCTAAATCCGCCGTCGCCGGCGACCGGTCATCCAGGTCGAATTTTTGAGCGACGAGTTCGAACTGTGTTTCCTCGATTGTCTTGGGACTAATAACTGCGCCGTCTGCCACAGCCGGCTGACACTTCGATGCTTTACAGCTTACATTCCCTTGCGTAGAGAGAATGTCGACATCCAAACCTAGAATAGCTAGGTCTTCTTGTGCAAATGAAGCATACCGAGTGGCGAGAGACCATTTCTGAGCCACTCCTCGAGGGCGGCGGACAATTTCATCGCCTTCAGACGGATCTTGGATATCTTCGGGGTTGAAGTAGTTCGGCCACTCGGAATGCACCCGAGGAGATAGATCATAGCTTGCTTCGAAAGGGTTAACAATATTTAGGCGGTACGTTGTTTGCTGGATGATTGGTGTTCCCGGATCCGATATGAGATGATATCTTGATCTCACTATCAATTCAAGCACCATAGGCCCATCAACCGGATCAATAGTAACAGTAGCTTTCGCAGATTTGGAACTTGGTATAGTCCCGACTGGGATTCCGTCAAGTCTGGATTCCTCGACTCCAGCATTGCTGGTCTTTTCTGCGCCACCTTCGATCTGCACTCTGCAGCCAGGGACGTTTTGCCCATATAAGGCTATATCCAATTTTGTATTGGCATCGGCATCTTCTTCGTTAAGTACCTCCAACTCGAGCGGCACATTTTCACTTGCGTAATATTGCTCAAGCATGTTAACAAGTCTAAGCTCCATTTTGGGGGGCCTTGGAAGGACCTTGATTTTGTGGGGGTCTGTCCGTGTGACTTTCTTCTTCGTGGAAGTTGGTGAATACCATAAGCCAGCCTGGTTGGTCTCCCGAAGCCTAATCGTGTATCTAAGAGTAAAAGCTTCCGGCGCTACTGAAACTTGTACTGAAGACGCTCTAGCATCACCAGGTTCTCGTAACGGGACGTCCATTTCAAAAACTCGCGTTTGGCCTGGCAATATCGTTAAGTCGTCTGCTCCGCGCAGTATAATTGTAGGTGTCGCCTCGGCGCTCGATTCTGAATTATCATCAGAGTCGTTGTCATCATCGTCACTGTCCTCTGTCTCAGCTAAAGCTACCTTTGAAACACGTAACCTTGAAGACGACGTGTCCTGATCTTCACTAGCTTTGTGTTCCAAGTTAATTGTATGCAAGCTGCCGTCAAATTCGATTCGAATTCTCTCCAACACTACTGGAGCGGCATCTGGGAAGGAGTTGGACGTTATTGAGAGTTGGGTCGGACAACTCTGTCCAGCTTTTCCTTCGTCATTTTTGAAAACGAAAGACGCATGTAGGAATGACGTGACATGCTCGTCGCCGATTTCTATGACAGGCCGGCTGTCTGTGGATATATCATCTAGAGACTTCGTTATGTCGTAATGCCAACCCGGCCGTCGAGAGAACCCTACGCTAGGTGTTAGCTTCTAAGCTACCAGTTTCTAGAATCAGTGCCACTCACCCTTATTTAGGAGCTCCCAGTCAATGGCAATAATGAGATTCTTGTGGCCAACCTCTACCGCTGCACCCCTTAGAGTCCAGCTGAAAGCCTCCATGATATCCCACCAACCTTCTGCACGGTACGACATATCCCTCCATAAGGGTGTAAGGATTTTCAAGATTTTTCTCCACTCCTTCATTCTCTCTAATTCTTTACAACACTCAAGCGCCAGTTCCGCCGCGGTCCGAATTTGGTGTCGTTTCTGGAACTCGTTGTGTGCTAACATTAAGTGATTAAAAATCAATTGGCTATGATTTACCCCTGGCCCTACCAATGGGAACTCCTCGTAAGGTTCCGGGCACATGTACGTATCGTAGCTATAGGCCTTATTCGACTGAGATGGCGAAGACGCATCTGGTGGTTTGCGATCTTCTTCAGGTATAGTCCATGCTAACTTTCGTCTATTGGCAAGGTGCCATGCAGCTATCCGGTACCAATACCCTTGGTGATGAAGTAATTCCCATGGTTGTAAGCGGTCTGCTGAGAGATTCTTCTCAGGAGGGCGGTAAGGTAGGATGCTAGTCGGTTCTAACTCAGGAAACTGGACTCTTTCGATCAGATTAGCCATAACCGTATTCCATCTTGCTTCCCACGCTTTCCATCCATAGTTTTGGGTTCCTCGACCCCTTCGATCGACTAAGTCGAATATTCTATCATTATGCGCCTGCCACCTCCTGACAGCGCTAGTGCTTAGTCCAAGCCATAGTAAACATTTCAAGATCCTAATAGCTATTATATCAGCTAGAAGCCGAGCATCGTTGAACCTAGGATTCCATCCGGGAATGGTTTCGAGAACGTCGACGCCGAGAAGAGCATCATATGCTTGCTCATAAGATCGCAAGGCGACATCTATCTCTTGGCGGAATTCGGCGAAAATGGCAGTTTTAAAATCATAACGGACGTTCCAACCCTGAAGAGATAACGTATGAGAAGTACCGCTGGTAGGAGGAATAGTTGGCTGTGGCGCGATTCCTCTTCCCCTCTTTTTGCGGGAATGTCTACCAAGATCGCGATAGTACTCGAGCGCTTGTTCGAATACTGCAGTTAGTACGTTATCAACAGCGTATTCTAGCTCTGCCTCAGTACGTTGGGTAGGCAAGACGAATAACGAGGCTTTGGGATCCAAGGCTGTGCTCCTCCTAATATTATCTAGTCTCTCTTGGAACTGGCCTATGGAACTTGGCGACTGGTCGCTGAGGATAACTGCAACAAAGCGACATTTGTAGCCGGACTGCAATAAAACATTCTTAACGGCATTTATATCTGTCTTTAGCTGATTATCGTGTAGGGTTGCAAGGGTGGGATCGGAAGTCAGGCTATAAAAAGCCAGGCACACACTGGGTACGAGATCTTGATGCTTCCGAAGCCATTGCGTATCTATTAAGCCATCTGGGTATAGGCTAGAACCTGGACTGAGAGGTGAGAATGGGGAGTGCAGAATAAGTGGCGATAAAGGTGCCTCGGAATTATCAGGAAGACGTGCACGGCGAGGCGGGAGCAAGAATTCCTAAGAGTCAATGTCAGACCTATCTCTTATAACCACCAACACGTCGTAAGAATAATTCCATAGAGTGTAGACATACCCTCCCGACTGTACTAATCTTGAACTTGTATTTCCTCGACGGGTCTCGAGAGTTCCATGGGAGATTGATAGCGTCCTTCTCTTGGATGCAACGAAGGATGATTTTCGCTTCCCGGCTCTCTATGGGGGGTATCTCCGACCGGACGAGAACACCTTGCTCCCTCAAGCTAGGATCTGGCGGAGAAACTTTGGCAGAAGAATTACTTAGTCCGGAGACGACGAGGAATGGGACATTATGGTCCAGGCTACCCGCTGGGAAGTCGTCCATTGGTCTAATAGGAGAGAGGCTCGAAAGACATTGGTGTCCGCTTATACGAACAGATCGGAAGTTGTCATTACCAGAGTGTGATGAGTTCAGCGGGGGTTTTTTTTTTTTCCAAGTTGGCTCAGATCATCATCCTGGTGATAGGCAATTGTTAGTTATAGGGATTCTAAGTCAAGTTTTCAAGGCTCACATGCGTATGGGCTTCTTCTTAAGCACCCGTTTTGCTTGTTGGTAATGCTTAACGCGATGCTGACTCGACGTCCAGCTCACAGTTATATGTAGGAAATTCAAGGATGTAAGCTGATATCATGGCCCATTGTCGCATATATATCAGTGGCTGTCGCAGTGCTTGTGTGCTTGTGATTATGGTTGTCTTAGCTGGTCTTAGCTGGTCTTAGCTGGTATCGAATTCGAAGCTTCAGTGACCTCACACAAGGTACGAAGTACCCATTTCACCCATTTCGTACCTGATGTCCCATCCATTAGGTGATACCCATTACCTTTGAAGGTGGGGCCACTTAGAATCGGACCCTAGTGGCTTTGCTTTATGCCGATTGCCTTACCTAATACATGCCTAGGTGTACCTTATCTAAAACTGCATGGCGCTACAGGTACAATACATTACATATGTACACCATACCAAAGGTCGAATCCAATAGGTACCTATCAGGTAACACCGTTATCTTGATTGGTGAACCCATGCGCTCACACTGCGGGCAGCAGCCTTGTCCCAGCTCCAGTCGTGTCGTTACCAAAGTCTTTCTTCCACAACTCTTTTTACAATTTCCCGCAGTCGCAACAAATCTCACCATTCTATTGTCTAGGGAGGTCTGCTATACTACCTAAGGGTCCCCTTACATGTTCTTAATATAACTCGGAACCCGTTTAATCCAACTACCCTAACATCCCGTTCTCGAAACGCCTTTACCTAGGTACCTTTCCATTCCGATCCCGCGACCGACCGACACGCC
Organism: Daldinia bambusicola; assembly: GCA_022478815.1. Lineage (NCBI taxonomy): Eukaryota > Fungi > Ascomycota > Sordariomycetes > Xylariales > Hypoxylaceae > Daldinia > Daldinia bambusicola. The sequence continues at coordinate 96,367 of MU284092.1, read as the reverse complement.
ATTCTATTACCCACCGTAACAGAAATCTTGCCAAAGGAGGTCGCTCCATAAACTTTCCCTGCCGTCAACATTTTGGTGTCGTTATTATTTTTACCGAGGTTACCAAAGCCGCCGGCGACAGATCATTACCGAAACATTAGGTACTCAAGTCTTGCAAATTATAGCCGACCATAACAGCCGGCGGTCGCAATGACCTCGCAACAAGTTCTTTTCTCCGAGACCATTGCGGCAATGAAGAAGGCAAGAAAGCGCAAGGCATACGGTGAGACCTTTCGCAGAAAATGTGTCGTGTTATTCACTGACGAACTGGCATGGTAGAGTCTGATTCTGATTCCGAAATCTACTACCATGGCAACCGAGGCCACAAATTAATGAAGAGGGCTAGGTTTGTCCACGAGGGACAGTTAGCACCGCCCTCGGGACCTGAGGTGTACAAAGAGGTGTGTGCTATTATACCTTGAACGATTTGCAGTAGAATCAATCTAACTGAATAATACTTCACAGACCGTCAACCACGCTGGCTATCAAAGAGCGATCATTAGTCGGAACCCGGTACTTATTGACGACGAAGGTTACGAAATCGATAGCGACGATGATCAAGAATATATTCAAGATGTTGCAGACGCGGCAGCCGAGTTCAATCCGTACGCTAATGTGCGACTCGAAAGTTGGTTACCACACCCAGCCCAGTCCATACGCAAATGCTAATAGTCGGTCTTTTCCACAGACATCCTCGCGCCACTCACCTCTGTCACCGATCTTCCCACACATCCTACTTTATCGCGACCTTATAGCACAAAAACACTCACAGACTTAACGAATCAAGCTTGTAATATCATGCATAAAGAAAATGCGGCGCTCTGGAAGGTTAAACACCTACAGACAAAGTTGGTTGGCGATCACATCTGGGCTCCCTGTGCCATAATGCTTGGTCCCAACGATATTGAATTATACCGTGACGATTACATGGATTCAAACAGTCAAGCACACGGGTCTGTCAAGTCAGATACCAATATGCCCTCGCCAGAAGAAACCCAACCGAAACCCAACAAAACTGCCGCGGCTACAAGAAATGAAGACGTTTCTGCCGTTTCCGCTGAGACGATAGCTAACGGAACAAAATCTGATGACGACACTATGATGGTTGATGCTGAACCACCAGCCGACGCCGACACAAGTGCGCCCGAGCCTACGACGGCGCAGACCGCTAAGGCTGTTCCCGAGGAGCTGAAACAAAACGCGGAGAGTGACGCACTAAACAAGGCGGGAGAAAAGGAGGCAGGATCGGACGCAACCGAAACTCAGCAAGGTACTGCTGCCGATACCAGCGTCAACGGCGCCAAAGATGCCCACTCTACAGGGTCTACTAGCGGGTTAGCGACTGGCAGCGTCGCATCGGCTGGACAAGGAGAAGTTGACAGGGCAGCTCATCATAGTCAGGTTGGCGAGGAGGCCGATCACGAAGGTAGTCGGGCAATGTCAGTGATGTCGATATTCACAGAAGAAGCGCCCATCCACCCCCTCTTCTTACATCCTCGATCAGCTCGACCCGATAGAGACCTCGGTATTCCGGAGGCAGAAGCAGAAGATATGCGGCGGCTATTGCAATTATATGTGCAAAAGCAGGAAGAAGTATGCCGTGGAGCGAAACGACTCTATGAGGGACTCCTCCGGGCAGATAGAATGCGGAAGACAGTCTTACAGTGGTCTAAGTACGAAGCTCACGTTGGTCCAAACCGCGATATGTCAGACGGGGAGGACTGGTACGATAAGGAGGAGTGGGGCTTAGAAGATGATCTAAAGAAAGGTCAGGATGAAGAAGAAGAGGATACAGCACAGCCGGCCAAGAAGACGAGAACCCGAAAGTAAGGGTAGCTAAAGAAAAGAGTTAGAGGCTCGTGTGATGGAGGTTTTTTTTTGGTTTTTTTTTTTTTTTTTTTTTTTTTGGTTATCGGATACCCGATGAGATGGTTGTTGGCAGCAGGCCAATCCATAAATCCAAGGAGGAAAAGGTATCAATATAGCCTTTTCTTCCTTCAGTAGAATTCGTACCCTGTGGCGTCAGCATATTCTTATCGAACAGGGGAATTACGTCGGCTATGATATGAAGTCATAAAATATAGAGTAATGATCTCGAAGTTACTATTTAGCATGATGTATATAATAGCATAAACTACCTCGAGGTGTTCGTACGATATAATGTCCTGAGATGGTGGTTGTTGGGTTGATGGCTGTGTATGAAAACAAACAAGTGGTGTTATGTACTAATGTAGAGTTGCGATGTCAAATTGAAGAAGGCCACAATTCAAAACTCGATAATGCACGTGCGCTCCGATCGGATCGATTACATAGTACATATATGTAGGTGCTGCCTGACGAAGCTGCGGGCAAGGCGGGCGGGATGATACCGTACGAAATTGCATATGTTTTGCATGACCAGACCAAAGAAAGAAAAAAAAAAAAAAAAAGAGACTAAATACCTAACCTAAGCTCCAATAATCCCTAGTCCACAAAACCCAAGTTTCCCCCAGGCCACGTCCATCTTTTGCTTTCGTAACCATATTCAAGCTCCTCAACACCAAACGTCATCACGATTTACGGAATTATTAAAACATAAAAATATCACTATTAAATATTTTGAAACATTAACTGCAATTAGCTTCAACTTCAGTTATGGCACCTTTGGATCCTTCTGTGACCAAGCTGGTCGATCTCGACCAGAAGAGCTTGTATAGTATGTTAGCAGTAGACCAGCGTGCGCAAATGACATAGATGCTAACGGGAATAGTTTCTGCGCTTGCAATTGCTTTTAATCCTCTATTCTGGAAGTAAGTCGCATATTTCGAGACTTATATCATACTATAAGCGCCTAGCTACATAGCTTTAAACGGCGGGATATGCTAACTGGAGCTATAGCATCGTAGCTCGAAAAGGTCAGTCCATTCCGGTCCCAAATGTTGATATAATACTTCAATTCGCTTAAATTATATCCCCATCCGCCGCGAAGGAACTGACATTAGAATATAGAATACCGTAACAAGACATTGACCAAGCTCTTCGGCGGACATTCGCAAGCCGCATGCTATGGATTAGCTCTCACGATCTTCTCCCTGGGCCTAGTGCGCGACTTCCTATACGAGCGTGCCCTGCGCCATCAGCCCTCCTACCCGCTCCTCGAGCTGGACGCGGTGAAATACCTAGCATACGCACTGATCGCCGTGGGGAACATACTCGTGGTGTCCTCGACGTGGGCGCTGGGCATCACGGGCACGTTCCTGGGGGACTACTTCGGGATATTGATGGATGACATCATCACGGGCTTCCCCTTCAACCTCACTGACGCGCCCATGTACAACGGCTCGACGTGCAGCTTCCTCGGCACGGCGCTGCTGTACGGCAAGCCCGCGGGCATCCTGCTGACGGCCTGGGTCTTCGTCGTCTACCGGGTCGCGCTCTCGTACGAGAACCCGTTCACGGCGGCGATATACGCCAAGAGGGACAGGGAGCGCGCTGCCGCAAAGACGGGCAGCAAGAAGTCGCAATAAATTGGCTACCTACTTAAGCACTACCTACTGCTACATACTATGTAGGTAGGTATGTATGTATGTATGTATTGTACGTACTCGGCATGCGTTCGTGGTCCATACCGATACTTGCCGAGACTCGCCCGAAACCGGAAATCGGCTACGCAGGGTGGGCCAACGGATGACTGACGATGATCCGGGATAAGCCCTTACTTACGTTGGCTGGTTGGTTGCTAATAATGTATTGTACGTACGACGTGTGGGAAATTAGTACGGCGGTGTATTCAACAACACACAACACACATCTAAAAAGGCGTTTGCATGGCGGGATCTGGCGTTGGAGGAGAGCAGAGCATGAGCTGGGCGGATAGGTTGACATGTAAGGTAAGACGGATCAATTGCGAAGACACAGAGCAGACCACATTTAGACGACGGCAAGTCAGATGGGGCTCTATAATAAGTACAATACCTAATGTTAAAGTTATCTTATCCGCATTGTTATTAGTGACTCTCGGGTAGTTGGTGTCGTGATAGTTACTGTTTGTGATTTATACCTAATTTTGTTCAACTTGAAGCCTTTTTGTATTGGCATTTGGTGTGCCAAGAACCAACCAATTCAGCTTTTTTTTTTTTTTTAACGTCCACTTTCACGTGCAAATATTATAGGTATCACACACAAAAATCGAATGGAATTGCGTGACAAAGGTGGAAATATAAATAAGAGAAAGTAGTAGAAACAAGGAACATATGAATATGCGTACTGTTAGATGCTCATTATATCCGAATTAATTTATAGTATCCGTCGAGATTGTACGGCATATGTAAGTCCGGTAGGGATTCGGGACAGCGGGATGAAAGCTGCTAGGATTAGACCGTGATACGGGAGAAGTCGTGTGGAGGTGATATCGATGATGCATCGCCCTCGGATAAGGTGACCAACTATTACAAGACCCCAAGACGCAGACGCAAGTGCAAGGCCAGAAGGCGTAAAAAAGATGTGAGTATGAACCCACAACCCTCCGTAGTGCGTAACAGCCTGTAACTATTACGCTAAATTCCGGGGTATGGGTAACTTCCAGTGGAGAACATCCCCCTAGACGTGGGTGCCTTTTTAGTTTACGCATCTAGAAGCAACGAATTGTCAACGAATCAATTCTTACAATTACCTTAGGTTAGGTAAAAAAGTACTTAAACTCTAGGAGCCGGTGGCCACTTTTACAACCTTTTTAGCCTTCCCTCTTCCGATACCGTTAACACCCGTTCCCCGTCCCCCGTCCAGAGGAGATCTACTTCACTTGCATATTATTTAACGTAGTAGCCTCCCATACGATTAAGTTACCTTTACATTTAATCTCTTTGTGTTTACTTTTGACAAGAAACCTTTCTTGTTTATATCATATCCTTGAAAGGAATAACGTGGTTATGGACTAAGGAATAAAAAAAGAGAAAAGAAAAGAAAGAAGAGAGAGAGAGAGAAGGGAAAGGGGAAAAGGGCACTTGCAAGAAAGTTTCTTGTGGTTCCCCTTTTTTTTTTTTAACTGGGGTCCCAAATTTGGTATCGGTTCGATCATGAACCAGACGTCGCGGACGGACGAGCCGTACGAGGGCGAAGGGCTGAACCAGAGCCCGAACGCCCTCTCGAACGACCTCGTCACCAACCAAGACCTCAATGGCATCGCCAACGCCAGAGAGCACAAGGGTGACACCTCGAGGAGTATGGACAACTCGGGACAGCCTGTGACGGATCGCGATCCGCCTGCTATCGACGAGGACCCTGATGGTACTGCTGGTGGTGGTGGTGCCGCCAAACCCAATCTGACCATCGCTGCTCGTACGATTGGTCAGATCCCTGGGCGGGCAACCGACCAGGACAACGGCGGCGAGGACGCCTCGATTGCCTCGCGGAAGCAATCTTTTTTGCAGCGTGTCTGCCAAACCGTCGTCACCTTCTGCAAGTTTGTCGGGCCTGGCTTTTTGGTCGCCGTAGCATATAGTACGTTATTCATTCTGTTCCTCCCCAAGCTAAGCATATGATACGATGATATGCTTGTATGGACTTATTTGCTAACTTGAACCGACACTCACAGTCGACCCTGGCAATTATTCTACCGACATCAGTGCAGGCGCTGAGAATCAATTCCGTCTGCTTTTTATTATTTTGATGAGCAATCTGTTTGCTATCTTCCTGCAATGCCTCTCCATCAAGCTGGGAACCGTCACGGGACTCAACCTGGCTGAGGCTTGCCGTGCATTCTTACCAAGATGGCTTAATTATTTCATGTATTTCTTGGCCGAAGCGGCCATCATCGCAACTGACATCGCCGAGGCAAGTAACTTACTACTATCGAGCATATAGTACACCAACAACTAACTGGTGATAGGTCATTGGTACCGCTATCGGCTTAAATCTATTGATACCCAAACTACCCCTCGTTGCCGGTTGCGCTCTCTCGATTTTAGACGTCATGGTTATCCTCTTCTTCTATAGACCTAATGATTCTATGAGAGGGCTCCGGATGTTCGAGTTTTTCGTAATGTTTCTCGTCCTTGCTGTTGTTGTTTGTTTCTGCATTCAGCTCTCGCTTATAGAGGATACATCCGTCGGCCAGGTCTTCTTAGGCTACGTACCAAATGATTCCATAACACAGTCTTCGGGCTTGTTCCAGGCTTGTGGTATCTTAGGTGCTACTGTATGTGCAAGCCCTCGTAACCCCTTATTACACTTTCACATACCTCTCTCCAACTTGTGGAACGCTATGTCAACCTTTCACGATTTCTTCGCCTCACTTTTTGACCATGCTCTTAAGCGTAATCACTAACAAACTTGAAGGTCATGCCTCACTCGCTGTACCTAGGTTCGGGTATAGTACAGAGTCGCCTCAAAGACTACGACACCAAACGTGGCCTACTTCCTTCTGGGCCACCATCTGCTGCTAACAGTACCATGGATGATAAGATAGGGGAAAAGACTTACTATATTCCTAGTCTTTCAGCCATCAAGCACTCGTTGAAGTACTCCTATGCCGAAGTAGCCATTTCTCTCTTCACGTTCGCGCTCTTCGTAAATAGCGCTATCCTTATCGTCGCAGGAGCCAGCCTTTACCAGAATCCTGATGCTCTCGAGGCCGATATTTTCGGAATCCACGATCTGCTTTCAGAAAGCATCAGCCCGGGTGCGGGCACCATATTTGCACTGGCGTTACTGTTCTCCGGTGTCTCGGCAGGTGTTGTTTGTACGATCTCGGGCCAGATGATCTGCGAAGGTGCACTCAACTGGAAGATGAAGCCGTGGCTCCGACGTCTCGTTACACGGTCTATCTCTATCACACCAAGTATTATCATCGCCGGTGCCGCGGGACGGGAGAAGCTCAACGCCGCTCTTAACGGAAGCCAGGTCGCATTGAGTGTTGTCCTCCCCTTTGTCACCGCACCGCTTATCTGGTTCACATGCTTCAACAAGTATATGACCGCTCAACCGGGACATGCCAGATACAAGACGGAAGGAAAAGACACATTTGTCATCAACGGCAATGCTCTTAGTGTCAGCGCAAACGACGGCGAACTCGGCCCTGTGAACGGAGGAAGTCCCGTTAGGATGGCTAATCCGTGGTACATCTCTGTACTCGCCGGTATCATATGGCTCATAATGGTGATCATGAATGTGGCGAACCTCGTGTTGCTCGGCCTTGGCGAGGCATAGTCGAAGGATACATCAATACCCCAACCCGATCCCATTCTATAGACAAAAATACCGAATGCCAGATTCTTATAAAGGTCGACGATTTGCGCATTTGAGGAATTAAATCGGAATCAAGTCTTTGTTGGGGGTTTTCGGGGTAATCCTCTTGACAGTGGCCTATATACTATGCGCTGTCACTTCGCATGCGGGTCGCATGCGTCGCATGCTCCATCTACCGCTCTCGATGTAATAATCGCTTGCGGCTAGTTATCTGTTTCTTTCGTAACTCCCATATTTTTACCACGATATTTTAAAAGAAGATATTTAGAAAGTATGACCTAACGCGGTCGCACTAAGATAGTGAATGAATTGAAGTTGCATTGCATGTGTTATTGAGAAAAAGCCGATTTTCCTATTTCCCTATTCGTGCTCCCCGAATGTTTCGGTCCACGTTCCGTTTCCGGCTCGGTCCGAGTGGTACCTGTATGCAACTCCCGTCTAATTCGGTTCTAATTTTAGATTCCGTATCTATGTTTCACATCATGCAGAATGCAGAAATGCACAGCAACCTAATCTTTCAAACCAGCCCTATGGATCTCTCGGAATCGGGATCTTACATAATATTATATTAATACATACGCCGCATGCCAGGGACATTAGGTATTGGGGAAACAACGTTACCTAAGTAGTATCTTATGACTGTATATCGCTGTTGCATAGCTCTGAAAGGGTTGGCTGATTAGTTGCTTTCGGAACGAGAATAAATAATTCTGAGTCTTCTTTTAATGAAAGTATTTAGTTGGTAGGTAGTACTGTAGGTAGATATGTATCCTATAGCACAAGCCGCTTAGCAAGTAGCGCATGTAACCCAACTCCAAAGCTTTAGGTTAATTAACCAGCAAATGCAATGCAACACCATAAGACATTGAAGAGTAGTAAAAAAAGAGGAAGTTAAATAACTGCTGCAGGCTGCTTACAGCTAGTATATTTTTGTTTACGTGAAAACTAGCGAAGTCGCATTTTATGTAATTTCCAACCATACTTATAGCGAAATAGCGCGGAAAGGAGTATACGGCGATCCTTCGCGCGCAGGGGCGGTGCCGCAGAGCCCCTTTATGTACCTACATAATCTACCCTACCCTACTTTAACCTAACCTGACTTTTAGTATGCCAAACAAAGCAAATAAGACGCCAAGATGAAGTCTAGTTTAACTACCTGCTCAGACGGGCCCCATTATCGTGGGACGAAGGAAGACTTTAAACATAGCGGTATATACCTTACGTGCGTTTTTATGAAAACGCTACGGTAGCGGCCGCGCAACGTTTAGGCAGCACAATTCGGAGCCAATGGTAACGGCTCGGGTCTATGGAGATGAAGACGTATTGGGTCCATGAAGGGAATGTCGCACCCGCGTTCGGCAGGGGAAGTCCCGCATATGCCTGGGAATAGCACCACGTTGGATACTTGGGTGGATAGGATAGGGAAAAGCTGCTCGTCGCGGCTTGGCTGGGACGATGGAGCACTTATACGAAGACGGGGTGCTCCATCAAGTGTTCGTTAAAGGGGTATTTAAGACCTGGCGTCGCCCTCGTAAGAAAGACCGTCATAGTTGTTACTGTTGACCAATCTGCCATTGAGCTCAATAGGTAACACAGCAGGTAGCAGGTAGCAGAATATCTTACGACTTTCTTTAACCGCTACCATGAAGCAGAGCATCCTATTCGCCTTGGCTGCGGGCAGCCTCGCGGTAGCCCTTCCTCAGCCAGACCCTCAACCAGATTTTGGTGTAAGTAAAGTTTCCTAGCTAAGTTATACCAGACGATGATCTATCAATACGAACGATGATCATCATCCCCTAGCCCCTCCCCCCTAACATGCACACCGCTACCATATATACCCACCCGCGACTAACTCCTTTTTCCCCCCTTTCTTCGCTTCCCAGGCCATCGAGCTCGAAAACGTGACCCTCTCCGAATTCGAATCCGAATTCGACGGCAGCGACAGCGGCCTCGCGCCGCGGGACCGGGGCCCGTGGAACGGCCCCGTGATGGACATCAGCTTCCCGGACCCGACGCTGCTGATCGACGGCGACACGTGGTGGGCGTACGCGACCTCGAGCGACAACCACGGGCACATCCCGCTCGCCAAGTCCACCGACGGCGGCGAGCGTTGGACCTGGACCCAGAAGGACGCCATGCCCGACGTCGGGCCCTGGGTCGACCCCAAGAACAGGGGCATCTGGGCGCCGAGCGTTTTTAAGAACGATGAGGGGAGGTTTGTTATGTACTGTGAGTATTTATTTCATACCATTTTAACATACCCTTTATATATATTGAAAAAAAAATCTTATTTTTTTTGAGTTATGGTAACTGACCATAATTCGCCGCAAACAGTCTCCGGGAAGCGAAAGGGCGGAAGCCGGTGCGTGGGCGTGGCGACGGCGAAGCGCCCGTACGGGCCGTTCCAAGTGACGTCGGAGCCGCTGATCTGCGACGACGCGGGCGGGGGGATCATCGACCCGGTGCAGTTCGACGACGGGCACCACCGGTGGGTCATCTGGAAGGTGGACGGGAACTCGCTGGGCGGGCAGACGACGTGCACGGGCCGCCCGCACACCCCGGGCTACAAGCCGACGCCGATCCGGATCCAGCGGGTGACGCGCGACGGGCTGACGCTCCAGGGCAGCGCCAAGACCATCCTCGACAACGCCGGCGCCAAGGACGACGGCATCGTCGAGGGCCCGGCTATGTGGAAGAGGAGGCCCGGGTCTTACGTAAGTGGTCCTCCCCCTTCCCCCCCTTTTCCTCCTTTCCCCGTATTCTCGTCATATCGTTTTAACTATCTGCGACAGCCCACTTGCTAACAACGAAATGATTAAAGGTGTTGTTCTTCAGCACGCACTGCTACAGCAGCGACAGCTACGACATCCAGTACGCGTGGGCGACGAACCCGGACGGGAACTTCCAGCACCGGCGGACGCTGGCGCGGTCGGGGCCCAAGCAGCCGATGTACGGGCCGGGCCACATGGACATCGCGTCGGACGGGAAGACCATCGCGTTCCACGGCCGGGACAAGCCGGGGAACCCCAAGGACACCAAGCGCCGCATGTATATCGGCAAGATCAAGTTCCCCGAGGGGGATTACAGCGAGGGTATCAAGGTGCTGAATTACCACGGTTAGAGTAGAGGTGGATAACTAGAATTAATGAGAAGTGGATAGGCGGGTGGGAAGTGGTTTAGGAAAGGTAGTAAGGGGGGGGGGATAAGAGTTTCTTATAATCACCCCAGTGAGCCAGTAGCTTTAAGGGGCTCCGATAACCTTCGATAGCCTTCGAGATCTTCCTATAGTGATTTACTAATCTTATGCGGACACCCGGAGTTCTCTTGCCAAAACTGAGCAACTTCATTATACTATGTGAGGAAAGGAGAGTAGCAATGTTACATATGGTTATTGAAGATGGTCATTAAGGTTTTGAGTTATGATAAGAAGAATACGATGAGTATATTAAATATATATTTTTTAAGCAGTGCAATTTAGGTTTTATGTTTTATCATGAAATACCATCATTCTTTTTCCCTTTCTAGCGGATAACAGGGGTCGGAATAACCTCTTCTAAGTGCTTAAAGTCTGGTACGCTAGCCTAATTACTGCCCGTTTTCCTAATTAAAGTGTAGCACCTCTTTGGGGTGCGTCGTCGAGTTTACGTAGATAGCGCAAGTAATATCAAAATGCTAAAACTGCGCTTGATGGAGGTAATAATAGTTGAGCATTTTAGTATAATACTATTATCAGTAGTTCCGAACTGCTATATTATACGTATAATGCGCATTTTACAGGGATACGAGTATCACGCTATACTTTATATCCTCAAGGGCGAGAAAGGCACAAGTATATACTCCATTTATATCGATGAACCAAACCTCCAAAAGATTAAAATATAATATTGTAGGAATAATAAAGATGAATTCAACTGATCGAATTAGCTGAGCAATGTATTACGCCCGTCTCGCACTCGAGGACATAATAAAGCACGTATTTTAGTAACCCTAACTGTACTACCTATACCATTTTTTGAGCCTGCGCTCCCATTTTCTCTATTCTATATACCTTCGTCCTATTTATCCCACTTAACAAAGTGAACTCTTCATTATTTGTTACCTTGCACTCAACCTCGACGATAAAAGGCTGCGTCCCAGGTTCCAAAAGGGAACTCATCGCCCTTGACGACCGAAGAGTCTCCCATCGAATTCTCCTCAGTGAAATCATCAATAAACTGCATAAATCTATGCGGATCGTTCCCATGGATCTGAAGAAGGACTGCTTTGTTGATCAGAGGAGTGGTTGAAGTCTTTTTGGCAAAACCTTGATGCAATCCAAAGGCAATTCCAGAGGAAATCTCAATGACGGGGCCACCCGAACTGCCTATACGAGTTTCAAAAGTCAGTCGTAACTTTGAAGTTTGTGAGAAACGGCAAAGCCTCGCTGGCATTTCCTATTGAGGCACCAGTAGTACGTACCATGGTTAGTGTCTCCCTTGTGACCGAGTAGACCGCTGATATTAGGTGCATATTTGACCTGACGACTCAGGCTGTAGCGGAGACGGGGCTCGCCTCTAGGGAAGCCATATATGCTGACATCGGTCGGATGAGCCGGCGGCTCCTTGTATGCCATCGGCTGTATTCCCCTGTGGAAGGGTTCCGAAACATGAAGAACAGCAAAATCATTCTTCCTTGTGGATTCGCTCGTACACCCGGGATTTTTAGCCCACCGGTAATGGACAGCACCAGCATCCACGTAGCGCATATTTTCCTGGCTAGGACCAACGCGTACGTCTCGGATAACTTTGATGGACGATGCGAGTCCAAATTCGCTATCCCAAATAGCATGTGCGACCGTCATTATATAGGAATGATTAATGGCGACTCCTGTTGACTTAAGGACCCGGCGGCGGCCACGACCCTCAAAAGTTGCTTTCACCATCATAACACCTAGACGACGTCAGCGATAGGGAGAGATGGACAGAAGTCTAAAATACTCACCACTGACGGGGCCACGGTCCTGAACAGTTTCCTCTGGACTGTCTACTATCGGGTTCTCCTCCAAGATGGCCTCGTTACCAGAAGATGCACCCCGAAAAGCGACTGCCTCTGGCGTACGCCCATCGGTCAGGGCTGGAAGGCGCCGGAACCGGGCTCGTATATCACGAAAATATGTAGGTCGATTCTTGCAAACTCGATTCTTCCAGCCCGAATCTGGCGACTCTGATACCTACGAGCTCGGTTTTTGAAAGTCGAATCCTTGGGGGCTGCGTTTTCGTGATTGTTATTGCATGAGACGTTATAGTGATGAGTGTTCTCCAATGTATCCGTTTTTTTTTCCGCACTGTCATCAGGTAGGGAAAGATCGAGTACGAGCTCAGTCAGCTGGCTCTTCATGGTTTTGAATCACCGCTTGGTCGGTAATAATGAAGCCTCATGGGTCGCCTTTGAAAGGCCTGTATGCAGTTGTCAAAGTGTATCAATAGGTGAAATGGATGGGAAATATGGTTAACAAGTCTCCATGCTCTCAAGGCAGGTCTTATATCAGGTTTGCACATGGCTGTAGTTTGGCGATGATACCTATCGCAACATAGTCTCCTTGTACATTTAAAAGCTTCTTCAGTCTCTACGTAAAGTAATAGCCAAAGCCAAGCTTTGCCCAGCTTTATCCGTAAAACTACCATTGGTCGATACCTGTAGTATTAAAACCTAAACCTAAACATCTAGGTAGCCATGCATTCATTTCGCCGGGTTTTCTGATTGGACGGGTAAACATTAGACGTAACTAATCGTGTAGCTTGACCAGGTACTAGGCATCTAGATGAACTCAGGGCCCCCCGTGTGGTGGACCACAAGAGCCCGACTTTAGAAATATCCTACTTTGGTCAAAGAAGTTCCTATTTAAGTAATCCTTATGTTAGCAAATCCGACACAACATCCCTCCTACTCCTAAAGTCGGGCATACATGATGAGTCTACGGAATCGAAAATGCTTTGCCTTAGGTATGTACTCGACTCATAACGCACATCGCAAGCCCAAAGTAACAGCAACAGGGCAAAAATCAGGTGCTATTACCTATTATGCTATGTTATTAAAGCCTGAATATGTGTTTATAATTATGTAAAAGAAATAAGCCACCGCACCAACCCACTACATAAGTCATAACGTCTATACTTCTTAAGCAATGCTGAATAACCAAACAGGTATGCAAACTCCCAAATTTCTACTCTAGAAACCGCGCCGAATTCACATGATGTTCTGTCTATGATACCAATATCCTTTCCCCTTAGGTTCGGTATCTAGACACGTACCCGGTAATCTACCAGCTCATCATCCCCGTACCGCGGTCAAACCCGCCTCTCAGCTGCTTATCCGCCTTGACAACTTTGCCCTGCAAGATCGTATACCGGACCAGGTTCTCGCAATCCTCAGGCCTCACCCGCGCCAGCCAGATGCACTGCGCAGCACCAACATCCGGCACCCCCTGTCCTCCTTCTCCTTCTCCCTCCCCCTCCCCCTCCCCCTCTTCCCCCGGCACCGGCTTCACGACCCTAACCTGCGGCTCCTGGCCCGGCGGCAGCCTGCCGCGCTCGACCTTGTCGAGGCCGAAGGCGTCGGGGCGCCGGTAGACCAGGACGTTGGCGGAGTACTTGTGGCCGCCGACGTGGTTGACGAAGTAGATGCCGACGCCGCCGGGCCGCTCGTCGTCGAGGTCGCGGTCGAGGCCCAGCGGGCGCAGGTGGCGCTCGAGCTCCTTCTTGATGAGCGGGGCGCTCTGGCCGCAGCGCGCGTCGCGCGTGCGGTGCGAGCACAGGAGGACCACGGCGCGGTGCGGGCACGGCCGCGCCCGCATGTCGCCGACCGCGGAGCGCGACGACGGGATCGTTTTCGGGAGGGAGATGGGGTCCAGCGGGTCCGAGGTCGTCGGCGCCCGCGAGATGTACTTGTTGATGAGGGAGGGGACGGCCGGGGGGGTGACGTTGTCGATGATAGTGAAAGCGGGCAGCACCAGGATCGATGTGGGTTGCGAGTAATCCGCATGGTGGGATGGCGTGTGCATGTTGGATGCGGAGAGCATCAGGCGCTGCGACTGCGTTAGTATTTTTCATATGTATTCATAAATGAATAAGAAAATGAATAAGAACAAAACAAAAAAAAAAAAAAGGAATTGATAAGAAAATAAGAAACATACCCCATTACCAGGCTTACTAGCGTGTCCAAACGCCTCCATCACGCTCCCCCTCTCATCCTCGACATCCCTCTTCCAGTCGGACTTATTAGTCGCGACGATGACGTGGGTGCTCCACGGCTTGATGTTGCCGTACAGCGGGTGCGACTCCTCGACTTTGAAGTGCCGCGGGTACTTCACGGTGCAGCTCTCGCAGTCGTGCTTGCAGGCCTCCCCGTCGACGTCGGGCCGCGTCTGCGGGAACAGCTCCGTCGCGCGCGCGCTTCCCGTCAATGCCCGCCGGGCTCCTCCGATAAGCGAGAGCAGACCTGCCGCCATCTTCCTCTCCTTTCTTTTTTTTTTTTTTTTTTCTTTTCTTTTTCTTTTGTCACCCTCCGGCTTCTTCCTCTTGATCAATTGGGTCGGCCAATTGGACCAAGGTACACACCTCGATGGTATGAATTAATTATGTTAAGTGCAAGTTGTAATTGCAAGAGCAGGTGTAAAGCTTTTGAGACCGAAAGATGCGTCTATAAAAGCTATAGTGGGGCAGGGGTAGTCTGTCAATATCTTATCTGATCCGAAGATTATGTTAGTGCTGCAAGCCCAGGTGGGGGCCAGTTTGGGGGAAATTGGGTTCTTGGGGCGGAAGTTTGTGCCTGGAGAGAAACCCAAACGCAAGGGGTTCTACGGCAGGATATTCCCGTTCTTGTGGCGTAAGATCAAGTAGACAAATCGTAATACTTACATAATTGGGACTACTAGTAGATATTATTCCCAGCTCACCACCGTGCAACGAGTTTTTTTTCCCCGACTCTCACAGAAAACACCAGGCGGATACAAGAAATGCGCGTCTCTTTTTGTCTGTGTAATTGATGCTGTTGTCGTTTGCGCTAACAAACTTGTTTAATGTTTCCCGATGTATCGTAAAATTTAAATGCGATATCTCCGAAGTCGTCCAAGCGACAATCTACCGTCCCTCTTCTAACCTCGTAAGAACAAAAAATAAAGGAGAGAAATGGAAAATAAAAATTGGGAGGGGATGACGAACTCGAAATTGGAAGGATTCTATTCGAGACTTAAAAACTTATACTTGTCCTTCGGCCGGGGGTATCCAACTCGGACAAAAGAGGGCACGTAACTCGGAGTAAGTCCTTCGTCCTTCGGCCTCCGAGCTGCTTGCCGCGTGTCGCCATTCATTAGGCTCCATCCCCAACCCCATCATCTCATCACCGCCAATGCGTCGTTCACTGCCGCCATTACTATTCTATCTATTGCTACATGGATTCAATAATTGTCTCTGAATACATATACTAGTGACATCATAGCGTGGTTAAGTAACAAGACAAATAAAAGGAGAAGAGAATGACTACTTTGACGGCATCTCACCGGCAGCGCACCGAATATACCTGTTAACCTAACCTGACCTTACCTGCCACAGTGCATTTTATCTCCTATTAAATCCGTCCCAAATATCGGTAAGGCTATCAGTGACACGGTCCAAGAAATGCTTCGTAACCATGTCACATGCGTATAATACCTCCTAGGCGCCCTAGTGTAATGTAACGCAACTCCCGATCATATCAGATTGGCTCCGACCCCTGCCAAGGCTTGGATAGGTACATAGTATTCCCCTCGATCGGCTTGTGCTTGGGTCTCACTCGCTCATCTCATCCCATCTCATCTCATCTGTATCGCAAGCTTCGATTATAAGCTTCGATGAGTGTGGCTCTTATAACAGAATCCTGATTTTCATTTTACGCTTACGCACTTGTCTCAACTAGTGTAAGGACGGGCTCAAAGCGGTCAACTTCTATTATAACCACTACCCATTCCTAGAGACCTTTCAAACTTATCTTGACACTCATAATTCATACCCCGTAATTAGATTCAGTCATCACATGCGAAGAAAACACAGTCGAAGTTGAGATCGTATTGTCATTATATCTTCTCCCTCTCCCTCTTCTTCTTCTCCTTATTGTTTTTAGTCTCTCCTCTTAACTCTTCTCGTGGCCGAACCAGTAGAAGCCGTATAGACCACAACGACCATAACGACCACAACAACAACGACGGTCTATCTGTCCGCTAACATACTGTACGCTCGGGTCCTACTCCTACTCCAGCTTCTCACTTATCTCTGCCTCACTTTTCACAGCTCAAAAAAAAAAAAAAAAAAAAAAAAAAACCTTGCCCCATTACAAATGCTCGATTCCTCCTTCCTCCCTTCCCTTCTTTCCTTCAATCCTAAAACCTCAGACCTATCCGTTCTAGACCACCTCACTCCACTCCACTCCAGTTTGATCCAAGCCCCAAGCATCTTATCTCTCTTCCGATCTCTAGGTAGTAAGTAATTAAGGCACCTTGCACAAACGGGAAAAAATCAGATTCAACTCCCCGCAGAGACACACAAAAAAAATGACATATGAGTTAAGAATAAAAGTTTCATAATCTCTCTCTCCCCCCCGTTCTCTCTCTTCTCTCATCCCATACTCACACCACCCCCCTCGCTCCCCTCCCCATCCGACGAGAACCCGCTCTTCCGCCTCCTCAGCTGACCCCTCTGCCTCATCGCCGCCCGGATCTTGTTGCTCGCCTCGTTGAACCCCTCGTGCGTGTCCAGCGCCGTGAACCCCGACACGGGGAAACCGCCGGACCCGAACCCTCCGCCGCTGCTGCTGCTCCGGCTCCGGGACCGCGACGGCGGCCGCGTCGCGAACATCCCGATCGACCCGATGTTGCTGAACGACTCGTTCCGCGGGATCGCCTGGCTCGACTTGGTCGTGTTCTTGCGCGACAGGTGCGGCGAGTCCGGCGGCGTCGGCTCCGTCGACTCCGCAGCCGCGGCCACTGCCTCCTTGATCGACAGCGAGCCGTCCGCGCGCGACGGGTCCGCAATCAGCCGCGTGTGCTCGAAGTCCTCGTACATGTCCGGGCCCAGGTCGTTGATCACCTGGACCACCTTGCCGGCGAGCTCCGCGCGCCGCTCCCGGATCTTGTGGATGCTGTTGCTCGCCGTCGGGCTGATGCACAGCACGAGCGGCCGGAGGGACTTGAAGATGTCCATGCCGACCTCGCCGAACCGCAGGGCCGCGAACGTGATGGCCGGGAAGACGACCCAACCCGCGATGAAGACCAGCCAGAAGGGTACCCACTCCGGCACGTAACCCCACAGATGATCTTGGTATACCTTGAACGAGAGCAGAATAGAGTACAGATTATAGAGCACGGGTGTGAAAGCCATCGCAACTAGTAGTTTCCACGTGGCCATGACATCCCGGCCCTGAATCTTAACCGACGAAGCCGCCAACGCTTCCTTGGCCTTCTTGTGGCTGATGATCTTCGACGCGACGAAGACCGGGGCGAAGAGGACCAGGCCGGGGATCACGCCGATAGAGAGGACTAGGAGTTTGATGATTCGGTACAGGAGAGTGACAATGACCGTGGGGAGGGTCATCTTAGCGTAGGACACTTGGTGGTCTTTGATATTAAGATAGCGGAGCTGGTTGTTGTAATCCTTGACGTTGTTCATCAAATCGATAATGCGTGGGTCATCCTTATATTTGGAAAACCCGACAGCCAGTCTCCTGTTTAATTCCACTACCATAGGTAGAGGTAGCTTCTTTCCGGTGTTATATAGTCTCCGGGCTGCCTGTATGCACATCAGAGTATCGTAATCCGGAGCTGATACCGTAACGGCGCTCAAAGCTTGGTGCACCATATCGAGCGTCTGACCAATCGCATCTCTCCTCTGATTGTTCTTATATTTTTCAACGAGGTCTCTGGGGATTTGGAAGGGCGCTCCAAATTCGACAACAGCCCGTGACCGGAACTTGTGGGCGTGGAAATAGTTCATCCCGACGGGAACAATCTGCAGTCCACAATCGGGATCCTCGGCTAGGGTACCCAAGGCCATAATAGCAACACCCGCCTTCAGCGGTAACAGCTCCGTCCTGTCATGACTACCTCCCTCAGGGAAAATTCCAATACAGCCTCCAGACCTTAAACGGTGGAAAACAGCTTTGTAAACCTCGGTTTGGTCAATATGAGGCGCCAGCTTGAACTTGGTACCCTCGTAACCAGCTTTAGGACCTCTCAATTCCTTATTAGTGAAATTTCCCTTCTCGTCGATATCGTCTCGGCCAGTCAACTGCTGCAGGGGCACCCTCCCCTTGAACGGGCGCTTGATGCGAACTTCCTCGGGCCCGACGATCTGGGAGATGTCGACCGAGCTACCCGACTGGCCCTTCACGGAGGGCAAGAAGATCATGCCGCCGACCTCGGCTTCCTTCTCGAAGTCCGTGCCCACGCCCCGGATCAGGGTCGGGTCGTTGACGGGGTCGGGAAGGTAGATGACGCCCGAAGCGGGCTTCGCCTTATCCTGCGCGCGGCCGACGGGGACGGAGCCGGTCTGGCGCGAACCCCAGCCGATGAAGCCGTGGACGGACTTCTCGGCGATGAGCAGGCCGACGCGGCGGTTGGCCTCGTTCTTCAGGGTGCGCTGCAGGACGAGGCCGTCGACGAACTGGTTCGCGTGCGGCGCGGCGACGAACAGAATGGGCCCGGTCCGCGGGACCCGCCACGCGCCGCGCGGGTGGACTTCGCGGAAGAACAGGTCGACCAGGACGGAGAAGGTGTGCAGGAAGGCGTCGTACTTCCAGTCCGACATCGGGTATAGCTCTTTGCCAGGTTTTGGCTTCGCGGCGGCGGAGGGCCGCGCCTCTTCGGCGGGTTTGCCGTCGGCCATGATCGCACCAAAAAAAGAAAAAGAGGGTAATCGATAAGGTGTCGTCGGATATGCGGGAAGGAAAAAAGTAGATCGGATAGAAGCTGTCGTATCGATTCCTAATCCATATACTAGCTGTTTGACGACGAGTAGCGGCGAACAAGAGTTGGCGGATTGTTCGGTTAGGTTAGATAGCGACTTGTAGATAAGTGCTCCCGGGGAGTTGCGCGCGGACTCGACTCGATGTAGGCTCAGGGAAACGGGTCACGTTGTTAAGTTTTTTTTTTTAGGTGGAATGTGCAAAAAAAAGATAAAATACCACAAAAGGTTGGATTAAGGTATTAAAAGCAGGCCAGATTGGAAGTCCGGGCCCAAAAAGCTATTAACTAGTTTAAAGCCCCGGACAAGCATGCAAGCAGTAGCAGTAGCAGCTAAATAATAATAATAATAAGAAGGAAATAGAATTAGATCGCTATCAAATCAACGGCTCTTTAGCACGCATCAGCAGAAAATCGACAGCGTCATTCTTGGTGAAGAATGATGGAGTGACAAGAAAAACGCAGCGTAGATCTTTGCTCGGGCAGGTTTTTAATAAAATAAGAAAAAATAACTGCTAAAAGGCAAAAAAAATAAAAATAAAAAAAACTCATCAATCACAGGCCAAAATTCAAAGATACATGTGTACTTGCGTATACCAGAAATGCAAGCCACAGCGCATGGTGCCCTGCAACATATGTACCTACACACATACGAAATAGCCCTGGACGCACTGGAACATTAGCGACTGGAATCTTGGCAGAATGTCAGATTCTCGGCGCCACAGCTCTCTTTGGAGGAGGCGGGGCCGAGGGGTAAGGTAAAAAAAGAGGTACCTAGGTACTTAACCTTACGTTTAAGGTAGATAAGTGGCCGTTCGTCCGAGGTTGCTGGCTTGTGAAAGGTACTATAAATTAAGTGGGGTGTCCTACTAAGCCCCGTGTACCTGGATAATCCCGTATACATACCTCTTACAACCTTAACAGCAAGGCAACGGAAGTCGAGTTAGATGTCAAATAATTCTTCGCATACACATCAGCCGCTTAGGTAACTTTTGTCTTAGATATTCATCTGTCATTGGATTAGAAAAGAAAATAATTAACAAATCTTTCCAACAGGCCGGATTCGTTAATTCCGTCCAATCCTAACTCCCAATTCCATCTTTGCGTATCAAGCTCACCAAATATGAGACTCCCTAGTCAATCTAAGGAGGTATGATGTAAAATCCACCTCGTTAATCATCTTCATAGTACATAGTATGTAATATAAAAGTCGATGCAGCTTATCAATCTGGGTAGCTATTCCTCGGTACGCAACAGCTTTACTACGCAAAACATGTAACTACCTGCATAACCTAACCTACTATATAGGCCCATAATATCTCGAGTGAAAAAAAGAAAAAAAGAGAAAAAGATCATGCAAGGCGGAGCGCAATCACGGCTGCTGGCAGATACGATATGCAAGTCATACATATCCATTGAAGAAAAAAACGGCGTCGCATATATCCATCCTGTCAAGGCGCTATCTTAAAGAGGTAGGTACCTAGGTAAGTAATTAAAAGATGGGACTTTAAAGAAGACTTGCCTAGGCATCTTTCAAGTTCTACTATGTACCTCTGAGGCTCAGCCACCCGGATCGATAATACAACAATTAATAAGACAATTGGCCTGGAACAAGCCGAGATATCTTTATTAAGAAAGATCTTGCGTGTCAGATACACTATACAAGCCCTCGCGCGATAACTAAAACTTTCTTCTTATTTTTTCTCTCTTGCTCTCGCTATCCCTTCGCTAAGCTTTCGGTTACTCCCAGGAGCCTTGTCTACCTGGTACCTACCTAAGGTAAGGCAAGTGTGCCAGTGCCCACTTTCTCTCCCTTTAGCTGCGAAGACCGCCCGTTGAATCCGTGCGTGAAGCGTCAACTTCCGAGAAAACCGAAACGCGATCAGCCCACCGGCTTGCTTCAAATACCGCCATGTAATGCAATACCTGACTGGAGTACCTCGTACCATTAAGTATTAGGTATTATTGTGGATGGGAAATCAGTTCTTGCTTTTTCCTTTCCCCTTCCGACGTTTCTTGTCCTCGGGCACGGAAACGCTACCCTCTTGAACCTCTCCCTCCCCGACTTTGCCCTGGGCTTCCAATTGCTTGAGCTTTTCTTGACCTGAGATGAACATGGTCAAGTCGTGGTTTTGGTCCTTTAGATCCGCATTTTCCAGCTTCAATGCCTTCACCTGTTCACCCAGGCTTTCGAGCTCCTTGTTCATATGCTCGATCCGTTTCATGAGCCCTTCCGAGACTTTCTTCTCCTCTTGTAGACTCTTGCCTAGTCCTCGCGCAAGATCCGTAGATTTGGCCGCCCGACTACGTTCGCGTTCCAGGTCTTTTTCAAGCCCTGGGATCGTATCGGTGCGTAGGCAGTTTTGTTCCTCTTGAAGCAATTTAAGCTCCTTAAGCGCCCGTGATGCTTGGGCTGCAGCGTTCTCTGCTGCAGCAGATGCCTTCGTCGCCTTATCCGCAGCTTTCGAGAGCATTTCCTCAAAGTACACCCGCTGGCTCTCTAATTGGCTGCTAAGAAGATGAGTATACTCCATGCCGATACTCTCAAGCTTCGCACGAGGTACTACGTCTCGGTCTTCGTGTTCTTCAGGTCCCGTAGGCCCCCCTTGACGACCCAGGTCCACAACTTTGCCATCACCTTTGTCTCTAATCAAGCGATGTACCCACGTATCACCAGCATAATCCCAAACGTGTTGAGTCTCTATCTCTAGAGAGAAGGTATGAGCCGTGTCCTTCCAATGCTCCTTCGCGTGGCCGCCTTTATACCGTCCGCAGCCCACATTTCCGCAGATAAGACATATCCACAGGTCATCTGGAGCGTCGCAGATTGAGCATAAGTTAGATACTCGGGAACCAAAAGGCTGCGTATATGGGTTATTAGGATCGTAAGGGGTTGATCCCTGCGCATTCGAAGATGACGATGATGACAGCGTCGGGTTCGTATGCCGACAAACAGGACAACCGGAGCCCTTCCATTTCTGAAGGCATGAGCAATGAAATACGTGTTGGCATGTGATTGTGAGTAGACCCGTAGTATCATCCATACGCTCTAGACATACGGGACAGGTAGGGAGTTCGATCAGGTTGGGCGTCGGTGGTGGGAAAGGTTTTAGCGAATTAGACGGCGTAAATGGATCTTGACTAAGGTCCGGAAAACTGTCACTTGCATGGGTTGGAGTCTCAAAGGTGACGGACCTAATGAACGCGACAGTGCATGTCTCCGGCTTTCATTGAGTTAGCCTCGCCTACGCTTTAGTACGGGGGGTCCTATTACCTCAATATCGTTGAATACCCTGCCGTCAAACTCGCGCCTAAATAGTTGCGCCTGTTTGCTCTCCCGGAACTTCATGAGAACGAGATATCTGTTCATCCGACCCGTCATAACCATACGATAATGACTGACCTTGTCCCTCCATTTCTCGCCCACGAAACCCAGGAAGTCGCTCGGAGATAAATAACTGGGCACTGCCGGAATGCAGACTATAGTACAATCGATTTGCGCGCCTTCTTGTTCTCCTTCGACTTCAGGTACTCGATCGGGGGATATCTCAAGCTCCGGGCTCTCCGCCTCTTCTCGATATAGATGTACGATCCCCCAACCCAACTCGGTGTTCTTGGAAGAGTTCAGCGGGACGTACTTCGCTTTCGTAGCCTTTCCTGCACCTCCCATAGACGGGCCGACGACGGCCGCCGCTGCGGATGTCGTCTGCATATTTCCGTGTTCCTCGTAGCCGTCCACGTCGATGCTCTCGATCCTAAGCTGCCCGAATCGCCAATCCTTAACTGCGGTGTGCGGGTTTATAGCAGCGTACGACTGGGGCGGCGGGAAGCTTAGTGTTCGTTGCCGGGCCTGTCTCTCGGTAAGTCGTATGATATTTCGATGGTCTTGGGACCGAGGCGGTCGAGGTGCCCCGCAATCGATGACGTTGGTGTTGGTCTTCACCTGCGTATTGGGTGATCGGTTCTGCTGCCAGCTGAATGGCGTTTTGCCTCTATGAGCTGGGGCAGCTACTTGCGTTCGAGGGTGTGATGGAAGGTCTTCGAAGATATTCGAGGTCTCTTTCGGTAGCCAAACTGGCCTATCGTAGGATTGCGATACTTTCCCTGGTACCTGGGACGTAGGTGTCGGCGTGGGATAAACCTCAAGCTTGATATGATAATAATATGATGGCATAGCCTATGTCTTCTAAAATGCGCCAGAGCTTATAATCAAATCATCCGTATGCATATGTAGAAAGCTGCGCTAGCTCATGTGGCAAAGCAGCATTGAGGCTCGCTAAAGTGATAAAACTATGAAATTCCGGTTGTCGGTCGTAGTAAAAAATTGTTCCCATTGTTAAAGCAAGTAGAGGAATTTGTGTTGAAAGTGTCATGTCTGAGTGGGAAAGTTTTTGAAAAGAGCAAGCGCAAGTGTTCCTTTAGATTCGTTAGACATCTTTTTTTCCTAGGTACCTACCTGTTAATGCTATGAATGTACTATACTTACTACCTAACGTACCTGCCTAAACGCACATGACTACGACTTAGCTTAATGGAAGCAATTTTTATGACGGAGGCGGAAATATACTTCGATTGACTTGCACTTCAACATGTGTCCACTTATTTACGTCAAAAATTTCACTCATCACGCAGTTCAGGAACATGTTGTTTACGAAATTAATGAATTTGGTATATTCATAATTGGCATCAATCTAAACGATGCATTCGTGTGATCACGGTATGTTAATTGATGCCAAGGCCCCAGAGCCTAATCCGGGGCCGATCCCATTAACGCCAATTCGTGCAAATGTCGTCATTACTCCACCATCGTGAAGCGCTTACTGTCCACCACGGAGACGAAGCACCAAGTGCAGCGTCGACTCCTTCTGGATGTTGTAATCGCTTAGGGTGCGGCCGTCCTCCAACTGCTTACCAGCGAAGATAAGTCGCTGTTGATCAGGGGGAATGCCTTCCTTGTCCTGGATCTTGCTCTTGACGTTGTCAATCGTGTCCGACGACTCCACTTCCAGAGTA
This sequence comes from Daldinia bambusicola, assembly GCA_022478815.1. Classification (NCBI taxonomy): domain Eukaryota; kingdom Fungi; phylum Ascomycota; class Sordariomycetes; order Xylariales; family Hypoxylaceae; genus Daldinia; species Daldinia bambusicola. Next base: position 72,123 of record MU284092.1, on the reverse strand, counting down.
ATCGTCTTTCCAGTCAAGGTCTTGACGAAGATCTGCATACCACCACGTAGTCGGAGAACCAGGTGGAGAGTAGACTCCTTCTGGATGTTGTAGTCACTGAGCGTTCGGCCGTCCTCCAACTGCTTACCGGCAAAGATAAGTCGCTGTTGGTCGGGAGGGATTCCTTCCTTGTCTTGAATCTTGGACTTCACGTTGTCGATAGTGTCCGACGATTCAACCTCCAGAGTGATGGTCTTGCCGGTCAGGGTTTTCACGAAGATCTGCATACCACCACGGAGACGAAGAACGAGGTGGAGAGTGGACTCCTTCTGAATGTTGTAGTCGGATAGAGTTCGGCCATCTTCAAGCTGCTTGCCGGCGAAAATCAATCGTTGTTGGTCGGGGGGAATGCCCTCCTTGTCTTGGATCTTCGACTTGACGTTGTCGATGGTGTCGGAGGACTCCACCTCGAGGGTTATGGTCTTCCCGGTAAGAGTCTTGACGACTATTTTCCATAGGTTAGCACATTGTATATGGTTATGGTTATATACAAATATAAAACTTACAGATTTGCATGCCACCACGTAGACGAAGGACGAGGTGGAGGGTGGATTCCTTCTGGATGTTGTAGTCGCTCAGAGTGCGACCGTCCTCGAGCTGCTTTCCAGCGAAAATCAATCGCTGTTGGTCAGGAGGAATGCCCTCCTTGTCTTGAATCTTCGACTTGACGTTGTCGATGGTATCGGAAGACTCCACCTCAAGGGTGATGGTCTTGCCAGTGAGGGTCTTAACAAAGATCTGCATGTTGTCGGTATGATGCGGATAGATCGGGAATTGAGTTATTGTTTGATGATAAGCTTGGGGTATATCGAGAACAGATGAATGATTTCTCGGTTCGTTGATGAGGAAGAGTAGATGGTAGATGGGAAGAAGGGAGAAAAGAAAGAATCGAAAGAAAGGTTGGCAGGTCTGGGTTCAAATAGGAAATGGGAGGAGCGGCAAACGAACACGGCCAGCTGGAGGCGCAGTTGCCTGAATGGAAGCCTTGGGAATGGGAAGGAGGCGTGGGGTGTCTTTCTCAACCAATCAGGTCGCAGTTGCCCAGGTGATCCAAGAGGTGAATCATCGGTAGCCACTACTGATAGCGGGGAGAAACCGCCCGAATTTGGCTGGACCCAGCTGGTAGTATCAGGAAGTGACAGGTACGTTCTACAGTTACGTACCTGTTTCGAGCACCCTGAAGGCAAACTTCCAGGCGTTGTTTTTTGCTGTTGCTTGATAATCCCGGATTGACTTTCGTCAGCTCCGTTTTCCAGCCACGGGATAAAGCCTCAGCACCTAAGCACCTAAGCACCTAACTTTCCAACAACGTTGGAAAAATGAACGACAAACAATTCGCACTTCTTCTCAATAACCACTGGGTGTTACTGGGTTGAGTAAGCACATAGTCCGAAGATCGAATATACAAAATAGTAGTGATTCAGCTTAGTTATTGCGCAAAAGTGACCCCGTTATCTGTTCTACGTCATGTGGCTCAGGGGTCTAGATAAGGAATCAAATCACACGGTACGGAATACAGCTCATCGTATCTTTTATCAGCGAAACGCCGAAACAGGAAAACAAGAGGCATAAACTGGTGAGACGATGCTGGTTTGATGCTCATCATGGCTTGGTACCTAATGGCTGTGAAGTTTACCTAGGTACCTAGGTAGGTAGGTACATAGTTGCTAAATCAACTGTTCTTTCTCTACTCGTAAGCGCTACTGGCCTGTATCGAGTGCCTGAATTATAGAGGTGGTGTGTATTAGATATGCACAGCATTAATACCTAACACGCATACACCAGGCTGACTGGATGTTGTCTCCAACCCCCTTTTCAGGCTAACCAAGATCTGCATCTCCGGTGCGAGCCGAATACTCGGGGGGCTTAGTGTATTGTACAATACAAACACTACATATGGCCCCCTTTTACTGATCGCTAAATTAGGCCACCGTGCCATGAATGCCACTTGTTCCTGGCCCTTTTTAGCGTATATCTCTGCATCGAGTACAGAACTACTTCTACCACTTCACGATAATAAAAACAATGCCACGACTACCTATCCAAAATCATCACGACTTGCACAACGCCGTCCAATTCTCACTACTCCACTTAGCACCACCGACCCAAGCCCATTCCCGTACGGTTTAGGAAATGCGGGGTCGTTTTCTTCGATTCTTCGATACGGTGTCCCCTAGCCCGGCATTCCTTCAACCAACCAGCGCAACGTCATACTAGCTCGTCGTCAAGGTTCGTATGTAGTCTGGTAGTATGTGCACTAATCCCAACAGGGTCTCAATCCGAATACGTCGAGCGGTGAGCACAAACAAGCCAGCGAGGCGATCCCGAATCGTAGAATAGCATCACATAAACTCTACTGGCCATCACATTAATAGTGTTTATATACTGCGAAAAAGGGGGGCCGATTAATATATAGTCATTCCTCGCTCTTCAACATGAACGCATTTGACTTTTTTTTTTCTTTTTCCTTTTTCATATGTACCTATATCTGGATGGTGTTCGACAATGTAAGTTTTTTTACTTACAGGTCTCGTTCAGAATCTTGGTTTTAAATGTAAGGTTTATACGATACGATATCTCAACACTACGACCCCGAGTAAGTCAGTAAACGCGTCCTGAAGAGGGCAGCGATGGGACGACTCAGACTATCCGCCCCTCTTATAGAACCCACGAGAATGATGGATAGCGGTTTCGGCCAACCTTACTAAAGTAGAGTTGTATTGCGATGCTTACGGTTGTAGGGATTTGCTAATCCGTTGGCAGTATGCGGTGAAGCCTGCATAGGGGGGGAAGCCTTTGGGCACAAAATCGCTCACTCAGCACAATAAAGATGACATGCAATCCAATCTAGACTTTTACTTTTTATTCTTGCTCAAAATCATCAAATGAAACATTTAATTATCCTCTCGTGTTTGTATCTTTTTTGTCCTAAGCAGATACGAACAGGCCATAATCATAATCCTTGCCCGACAAGAGCGACGGATCCCACCCCCATTTGTTTTTACCCATCTAGTAATTCATCAAGGTTGCCTGGATCCTCGTAGGACCTATCAGACACCGTAAAGCCATGTATGTAATATCTATGCTGCTGAGCGTAACTGTATTCGTCTTGTGTAAGTGTAAGTGTGTGTGTGTGTGTGTGTGTGTGTGTGTGCACGTAAAATCCGTAGCTTCTTTCCATTTCATAAAACCATGATCCATCGAACCGCTTTTGGTGCTTGCGCGTGATAACGATCAACATAATTCCAAGTCATACAGTCGTCGAATCAGCCGTTAAAAAGGTCGTAAAGATTTGAGTAACATGGCGTAAAACATCGCATGCGTCAATTGGCGGTGACCAGCCGTGAAGTGAGAGAAAAGAAGGAGGTATGTTGATCGATAAGTGGTGATAGTAGGTCATGATGATAAGATCATATCCTTAGACAACGCCGTCGCTAAATGTTTCCATCAATCTGGACAAAGGAAAAAAGAAAAACCAAATTTCAAAAATAAAAAAAATAAAAAAAATAATAATAGAAAATTTCAAACAAAATCTACGCTCGTCAATAAAAAAGCGTTTCTAATATGTACGTAGACTCATCATTAAGTCACGGCAGTAGCAGAGTGCTTCAGTTAGCCTTAATGACCAACTTAGATAGGAACTTATTCGACAACGAATCAAAGTCGTATCGGTCAAACTTCGATGTGTGTCTGGTCCTAAGGTATGCCTCTGTTATAATATTAGCACATGTCAGGTTATCTTGATATATAATTTTCTTACCATGCTTAAGGACGTGCTGCCGGACTTCAGTCATAGCTTCGCATACAGCAACATTATTGTTGAGCAGATGGCCGTGACGCTCGGTATCCCAGTCAATCAGAGCCGGAAGTTTTTGAGAGATGGCGTGGAATAGACCAGTGATGACACCAACTGGTGTGCTCTCCATGTCGTTGCAGAATTTCTCAACCGCCACTGGGTCGGGTACACGGTAATGACAGTCAAATTGCATCTCTTCCCAGACAGCCAGGAGTATGGAAGCGAGCATGAAGATAGTGGGCCAGTTCTTCAAGCGGTCACCGCTGTACACGCTAGAATACAACGCAGAAAGCTCCTCTAGGATATCCTTCTGCAGCTCACGCCACATATCGGCCATGGCACACTTGATTTGGAAGTTAATCATGACGGGTGCCACATATTTCCCGAAGTACTTGGAGTCTTCGTCATCGATCTGGCCTTCTAAGGTTTGCTCTGAGCCTTGCTGTTCGACTAGCGTGATATGCTGGGTAAGGTTGTAGGCCAGCACCAATTTCAAAGCCTTGCGTAAAACTGGCAGCTTCTCCTTGGTGTAGAAACGGTAAGCAGTCTTGAAAATTTCCGTAATGAAAGGAGTGCCTTCAAAGTGATCGTCAATAAAGTTCTCAAAGCCACTCTCGATGTGCTTGTCTAGATACTCAGCCAGAGCTTCCTGGCGAACACCACCATTTCCAACATCAAGCCTCTCTGTCTTGAGCTCAAATTCAATTGGTTCCTGATCAATTTGGTAAGACTCAACCCAGTCAACCTGGAAACAGCTGTCATCTGCGACGAAAACTTCGCGGACCATAACGGGGAGGCAGAAACCGTAGCCGTGGGTAATCCACATTAGGCTCTCCTTCTGTGCAAAGCCCTTCACGTTGTAGACGGAAACACCACGGCTTAGGTGTCGTTCGTAATCGGCCTTCCAGTCCTTCATGAAGTAGCCAATATCCTTGATATCAATTCGAGTGCAAGGAACTTGCCACAGTCTAGCATGTGACGGCTGGCAACCACCACAAGGTTCACCCTTATCGCAAGTCTTCTTGAGGAACTTGCATCGAAGACAGGCTCGAAGCTTCCTGATCTCGCTAGCTTGCTTCCGCTGCTCAGGAAGAAGCGGGCCTTTCCGGCGTCCCACCTTTTTCTCCACTGTGCCATCCTTCTTGCCATTAGAAGTCCTCCTTACGACCGACTTAGAGGTAGACTTTGTAACGGCGCCCTTGCTCTTAGGGCCCGAGTTTCTACGAGGATTGTTATGAGTTGGCGATGCGACGCCTGATCCGCTTGCAGGGCTAGGGCGGCTCGAGGTTGATGATTTAATAGGTACCGGCTCGACGGCAGCAGCAGGGCTGATAATTTCGTGAGAATGATGACTCTCACCGTGGAAGCAATTTCGATGGCTGGACGGGTCTGAGTATGTGTCGGACTCTGGAGAGAACGGAGAATAAGTAAACGACGAAATATCCTCGAAACTACTGCTGCTGAAGTCAGTGCGTTGCCCGCTTCCATCCGAATGAGCCGCATCCGAGTTTGTTCTCAAATGCAAAGTCTGGCCGGGATTAAAAATGGCCGTGTTCTGGGCCTGTGCCTGCGCCTGCTGGTACGAATCATAATTCTGATACATCTCGACCTGAGTCCATCCGTTTTCACTAGATCCCGGTAGGGATAGCACCTCCAAATAAGTCCCGGTCGGAGACTGGCTCCCTAGGCTTCCGAATCGCGGCAGTCCGTCAGACGGGAACTGTATAGTAGCCCCAAAATCCTGCCAATTCCCCATTCCCATGCCATCCCACTGTGGCATATTCCGAGGGTCCTCGATAGGCGAAACATTGCTAAAGCCCTGCTGTTCCATAGGCATTGCGGATTCAAGCGTAGCCTGCGCAGGCGAAGGCAAATAACCGATAGTGTTCGTCTGGTAATTTGCGGCAAAAGGATACGGTATCAAAGTCTGGCTCCCCTGCATATAATGGCCCAGATCCTGGATAGGCGGGTGCTGCTGCTGGTGCTGAAGCAATGTCCAGTCGGTCAAAAGCGGGGGAGAGTGAGTCTGCGGAGGAGCGCTCTGGTAAGGCGAGTGCTGTAATGGACTCGCGCTCTGTTGCGCGGGCGATTGCGACTGTATTGGAGACTCGACAGGCGAGTGCACATTACTCGAGTTTGCGTTCTGGGGAGCGGCCATATCAAGAGGCATCGACCAGGCACCCGAGGGACGAGTAGGAGCCATTGCTGTAGCCGAGAGAGCGGGATTGGCACTGGGTGCTGTAGTGGTGTACGGATAACGCTCCCGCTGGTCGAATGTGGTCAAGTCCAACAAGGCATCCCCCCCGGCGGCATTGAAATCGAGGGTCATTGTCGTCAGAATTCAAGAAAAGGGAGGAGAATTCAACTGGGGGATCTGGGACGAGTTCCGCTAGTATTATTGTCAAGCAAAGACGACACCGCTCTTTCGTTAAATTCCCTGGCGTCGCCGATGAGCAGTCTTGGGGATAGGAAAGGGGGGGTGAGGGAAGGTCTGGTTGTGGAGGGAGGTAAGATTTTGCGGTGGATGGTGAGTGAGATCGAGGATGTCGACGGGGAGGCGCCCTTGAAGGCAATGGAAGAGGAGGTATGAGATTGTGTGAGGAGACACGGGAAACTGGCGGTGAGAAGGATAACGCTGGCGTCCTTGCTCCACCTGCAACATGCAGCTCAGCGGCCAATCACGGATTGACAGTCCTGCAAGAATCATGGGATGGCGATACAAGATAGGACATGGGTGAGGACCACTCAAGGACCACCCGGAACCACGAGGCCAATAGTAGGCCAACCGTCCATTCGGTCCCACTAAGTACCTCTCATAGTACTCTTTTCTAGTATTCTAGTAGGGCTCGCACGGTGATAGGTAGGTACTTATACTATCAATTCAGTATGATCAGGTACCTTAACGTCCAAGTACGGCGGGGACAGACGGGCAGACCTTACCTAAAAGGCCTCTAAAGCTATTGTTGTGTTCTTTTTTTTTTTTTTGCCCTTCTTGAAGAAGTTGAAAAGTTGAGAAGTTGAAGCTCTCATTATGGCACGGCACTGTATTTTAGGTACATGAATTAGGTAAGGCGTACCTACCTTGTCAGGCTTGTCTCGGTATGTGTCCAATATGTTGGACTGTGGAAGTCACGTTGTGGTTTACTTTACGACCTAAAATGTAAATGGGTTTATACGCAGATACGGCAGTAGCAACATGCTGTACACAAGCAAACACTCGAGATATTACGTGCCTTAGGTACCTATTGTGCGCATCGCTCTACCTTAGGTATCTACCTACATATAAGTTTTAAGGTATATAGTCGCTATACCATACCTACCTTCAACCAACTTACTTACCTAGGTACCTTAGGTAGTGTAGGAAGGTATCCATAGAAAGTACCTAAAGCAGACCTGGCTTCGATGAATGTTCCAACCCATGCTGACCATCGAAAACTTCCATCTTGAAGATTTGTTGTTCCCTGTACCAATACCGTATTTCTAATACTGTGCTTACCCGCTTTCTCAATGGCGGGGTATCAACCTTTATCAGTCTTAGCCACCTACACTAAAGGTCCCCTATGTCTTCCCATCATCTTCTCCCCCCTGTGTCTGATCCAACTGTAACTCCACATCCATCAATCTCATGTTAAGGCAGTGAGTTGATGACATGGCGAACAACCTATAACGGCTAACTGCAGATACGCAGGACTGCGTCACTCCTAGGTCAATATATGTTTCAATGCTCGATGCTTATAAGCCCGATCTACTCTTATATTGGAGTGCACGATGATCCAATTGGCTCTAATGCAACACCGTGCGTCGCAAACATAGTGCCCAGGAATTTGCGAGCTAAGCCTCGGAGCCCCGAGAGGAAGAATACATAGGCCTCGCATCTCGACCCTAAGAAAAAAATGGCCGAGCTAAGGTGGAAGGTGGAAAGATGGAAAGGTGGAAAGGTGGAAAAGCCGGCCACCTCAATAGTCTTCGGCTTGTGGGACTTTTTATTCGGGTCCTTCCTGTTGCTCCCGGTTTGCCTTTAAAAGACAAGGAGAATTAAGACGATCTGGATCTGGAGCGAAAGGATTGCAGAAAAAAAAAAATAATACCTCCACAAATCGAAAACCACCTCAAGCCGAAAGAAGTCCTTCGGCCAGTGTCCCACCCTAGCTCCTGAACTGTGCATTGGTACCCTGTCGTCAGCTGCACCATAATATACGATATGGTGATACCCTTCGCATATGAGAGCCAGTTGAATTTGCTGGATCTTCATGGTGCGTCCATCCAATCCAACCGCTTCTTGTCCGACCAAGTCTACGTATTGCTCAGATAAAATGCGTTGCGGTTCCCATTCCGTGTCAAGGACGATAGATGGTGTCATGTTTACAAGCTTTTGAGTCCCCCGTCTATGCTCGAAATAGAAGAGCCTCAATGCCTCGAACCACGAGGCTGCATTTCGGGACTAGTTAAGACGTCTCGGCCACTCTATCCGTCGTGGGTACGTGCGTGGGTATGTCGACGTGTGCGGCTACTCTGCTCGGCACTCTCAAAATAATACTAACCCAGGATGTTGGCAACCTACCTGGGGAGGTAGGTCCTTATGCGCTCGGGAGGCGAAGGATTTCTTCGCGCTTGTGAAACCACGTTCCTAATAGGCCACGCTTCTTACCACCTTGCAAAACATACCACTGTTGTGTTTAGCTAACAAACGTAGGTACAAATTACCTGGTTACATTCGGTAAACCCAGAGTTAAGACTCGTTTTAGCTGCAATGCTCCAGCTAATCCGTATCGCTGCTACTATTGCTACTATTACTACTATTGCTACCTAATTACATACATACTTCTGACCTGATATCCTATATCCTGTCGACTGCATATTAGATCTGATTCCGTCAAGCTTACTCTCATCTGCGGATATGCAAATGCCGGCCGATTACGTCTTACTCTCCGTATGTCCTGGAAATCGCTGATCAGCCGGCACAAGCTTTCTCCGATACTGGAACGTTACGAAATCAGCCTTGGTAGCAATCCATATGTCTTTAACCACGATCGCTCATAACAGTAAACCGCTGAGCCGTCTCGGCATCAATCGTGTGAGAGGTGGACATTCCGATTTTGCCACTAATCCATTTTCAATTCCAGAACGAATTTGCGTTAATGCTAAACACGTAGTCTATATACACAGTACAGTGTAAGGATGGCGAAGCCTCGAAGGAAGCCGGAGGCTGGAAGTTGGTTAAGATGGAACTAGGCGAGGTTGGGAAAACTCCACACGGATTATTATCCGGCACACTGTAGATCAGTATCCAATCCAGAGCTCACCATGGTCCATAGAAGACTACACCTTGAGGGCTATAAATAAGGATTCCATATACCCTGGAAGAGTGAGTTGTTATCGCATATATCCACCATAATATACGAGAACTAGCGTGTCTAATAAGTACCTAAGCTAAAGTATGTAGATAAGCGAAACGAAGTCCCAGTTCCGACGGCGCAGTTGATGGCTTGCGAAAGTTGAAGACCAGACCCGGGGATCGCTACCGGGCGCCACTCAGGTCCGACGTGGCGCGACTTCGAAATTAAACACCTGAGTATCATGGGCTTCACAGCGCCTAATGTTTAAGAATTGCTCCTTTTGCCACTCAGTTGTTGTTTACCAACTAGCAAATATTCTACGGATTAACAGTATTCTACATGCGTATAAACGTGGCAGATGCTTCGCGACAAGCCCGGAAGCGCTTCTTTGTCCGAGTTCCGAAGATTCGTTTCAGATGGCTGTGGGTTGTAATACCAACAGCATCTATTCCGCGAACTCCTGCCAACTTGGTGAAGCCTTGAGCTCTACTATAAATATGTAACAGCCGCTTTGATAGCGCATCACTCGATGCTGTGTTCAAGATGGGAGGGTGTATCTATGGAGGTAGTAAAAATGGAAACATTCCGTATAACATACCTTGAACCTAATGTTGCTGAACCTTCGCTGCCGGTATTGTAGCGCCAAGAACTACGGATTAAATTAACTCTCGCACAAGCGAATTTCGTTGTTCACTTCTTATGCTCGTTGTGTCTTCAAATACGAAGGCATCCTTCTATTGGAATCTTAACAGAGAAACAAGACTGACAGTCTGTTCAAAGCTACAGACATTGGTGATACGCCTTCAGAGAATTGTTTACATGTGTAAGATCGCCTTTATGGTTGATCCACCTAAGTATAACGGTAGACCCGGGCATATAAACTTGGCTTATAACATTTCAAGAGGTATTCCGTAAAGAGTGCGGTAAGGCCACAAAATTGAAAAGACACTTGATAAATTCGTTTTTTGATAATTTTCATTTTATAGTTTTACATTTTGTAACAGGCATGTTAAAGGTATCTCATCAAACACAGCAAAATATTAACAAATGGTAGTGTTAGCCAATGATAGTAGTCGATACATATTTTGTTAGCCGGGAATTTGCCGATTGTACATACTAACTTGGGAAAGCCAGGGTGGGATTTAAAGCAGTAGTGACCAATAGTAGCGCAAAATACGCTAAGAAACGAGCAAGTGACTCTGGAGCCTTAAGACGTTTCGATGATTTCGACGCGGCAGGTGCCCAAAATTTGAGACATTACAAAGCAAGTATTTGCTCTTCACGTGCGGTTAGAGGAAAACTTTAAGGGAAAACTTTAAGGGCAAACTTGACTATCACAGGAAAAATCACAGGAAAAGTCATTCTCTAATCACGTTTTGCCTTATCGAACTTCTCAGCAAAATACGCATTGTTTTGTTTGATAAAGTACCCAGGTTACCTAAACTACCGGTATTGGTATTTGATAAGCATTCGAAGGTTCTCTACATTCCAGACTTGTTCCTCATTTGGCCTCCCTTATGCCAATAAAGACTAGCCTCGCCCGAGCGCGTCAGCGGACTGTATACAAAGGGAAAACCATGACATCAATGGCCTTTCGTCCCGGTTCAACAAATAGGCCTGAGGACACTGAGGGTTTCGAGGATTCCCATGATTCTCAAGATAACCCGGTTGAGCTGGTAAATAAACACAAACTTACACTTTACTCATCACTGTTCCAACAGCTTACCCAAGCCAGAAGCCAATGATCCCTGATCTGTTCACTAGCTGGCCCCCTATTCGGGAAGCCCTTGTTACAGCTACTTCCAGCGTACAGGATATCACTGTGAACGAATGCCTGCCTTTCTTGGCGGCGCAGGTTGATAATGTGCCCTACAATCAGTATGGCCTACCGCGCCTTGATAGGGAACGGCATATCAAGTTCCTCCGTAAGAACCTGGCACCCCTTCCTGCTCGATTTGTTATGTTAGACGCAAGCAGACCGTGGATCCTTTATTGGTGCCTTAATGGTCTGTCCCTTCTGGGGGAAGATGTGTCCGGTTACCGCGATAGCCTTATAGAAACAGCACATTCTATGCAGAATTCTACTGGCGGGTTTGGAGGAGGTTTCGGCCATGCTTCCCACCTAGCCTGTACCTACGCTGTGGTATTGGCACTGGCTGTAGTAGGAGGCGATGCTGCCTATGAAGTTATTGATCGAAGGGCTCTTTGGAAATGGCTTTGTGCCTTGAAGCAGCCTGACGGGGGCTTTCGGATGGCTATTGGAGGCGAAGTCGACATAAGGTAAATCGGCCTTGTCAGACTAACTTCGACCGCATGTCGCTAATAATGTTTTCAGGGGAGCCTATTGTGCAGCTGTCCTGATTACCCTGCTTAACCTCCCTCTTGAGTTGCCGCCTGATTCTCCAGCATGGACGCCTAACGGACCAGACTTATTCACGGGCCTAGGAGATTATGTACGGCGATGTAAGAGGACCCAGACGAAGTACCCTTCTGTTCGGCCTATGTGAACTAACCCTGCAGGCCAAACCTTTGAGGGTGGAATTTCGGCGCAACCAGATGGCGAAGCCCATGGAGCTTATGCTTTTTGTGCTTTGGGTTGCCTCGCGATCCTTGGTGCTCCGCATCGCACATTTCCCAGGTTCGCACTACCTGATCTTCAGAAGCTTTGCTGATCCCGATGGTTGATGCTGTTCCCGTACTAACCCCTGGATGCAGGTATCTTGATGTTCCGCGACTTATCTCGTGGCTGTCATCTCGACAATATGCACCGGAAGGCGGGTATAGCGGCCGCACGAACAAGCTTGTCGATGGCTGCTACAGCCACTGGGTAGGCTGTTGTTGGCCATTGGTTGAGGCCAGCCTTGACGGTCCATCTAGTCTAATGTTTGACATAAACAAAACTAAAAACCCAGATATTGATATCCACAACATTTACAGCCGCGAAGGCCTAATCAGGTACATCCTCTGTTGCGCACAGGATCAATCAAAAAGGGGTGGTATGAGAGACAAGCCAAGCAAGTAAGTACATTATATGCCAACCGTAATCCAAACATGGGCTAAACTAGACACCGCTTAAAAAAAGAACTTCTGATGCGTATCATACTTGCTACGTACTCAGCGGACTTTCCTCAGCTCAGCATGTTACTCGTTTACTTGCCTCGGATGGTGAAGGAATGATGACGCATTCGGAATATGACGTCTCGCCGCTCCGCGGAAGCCCTCAGATTTATTCTGAAGAAGATCGACTCAACACTACTGATCCTGTATATTTCATACCTGAGGGGAAACGGAAAGAAATCATGTCATATTTCCTATCGAAGCCGGGTTTTTGACCCGCTTGTGGCCGCATATGAAGAGGCCATATCCGACACTACGCCGGACCAATCGAGGAAGCCTGAGAATTTCCCTCGCATCCTACGAATATTCAACCTTTCACCCATGAATATTGATTGTCAGCATTATAGCCTCTCTCTCTCTCACGTGCCGAGCTATATAGCATAGCTCTGCTTGCGTGTTTAGTATAAACCAGATAATTACCTCCTAGGTCATGGTGGGCTAACCTGTGTACCTGCTCGCCTACTCAGAGGGGCATTCCGAACGCGAAAGAAGTCAAGTAATGGGTAATAACTGCGCCGCTATCCTTACTGGATGGCGTACCTCCGCAGTTACACATCAAGACGGTGCATCGAGAACCTCGGCAACGAAGATTGGCTCGGTCAATGTACAAGAAGGGTCCCGCAAATCCCAACTAAACCCTTTTCACGTTTTTCTACAGGAAGTATTATGCACTTCGCAATCAACAGTTAGACCTCTAGAGGTAATACAAGAGAAGGTTCACCAAGCACGTTCGCCCGATTGAAGTGAGACAGAACCATCTAGAGGGATTCTCATGCATTCGTTAATCTACCATCTCCACCGTATGCGGTCATGCAGTCCAACACGATAACCCGTACCTTATTCAGCAAGTTCGAGCGCAGATGAGCCAGCTAGCTAGAGCTGGCAATAATGTGGCAAGCTTTCCTAGATACTGGATTCGACCCGACTTGCTAGACTCCGAGAAACGCCACTGGCTTCTATCTAATGTAGTCCAAATCGGAACGTCGACGGCAAACGGCAGCTCTAGCCAAAGTAAGGAGACTATTGAAATCGTACGAGGGCGTCCATGGTCCTCGAGCCTATGGCAGCCGCGATGTAGCGGTCGAGAGGCGTTATGAGTATTTGCATCAGCTTTGTACGTGCTGATCGACTCAACGGAATCGATGGGTAGGCCACATGGTGCGGTTGTTTCGCATACAGTCCCTACACCTACACCCCCATGTTACCCTGTATTCCTACGGCCATATTGACTCCCTGACGTGTACAGTCTCCATTACGGTCTCCTTGGGTGGCCATGACTTCAGACGGTAGAACAATCTCTACCGAGCTAAGGGTATGGAGGTAGCATTTGGCATCTTCTCCACTGGTCGCATATGCTCTACGCGATGTAGTAAGATGCTGTGCTACGAGTCCACAGACACATGGAAAAGTTTTGTTAGTACGATGATCGGGAATCATCGAACTAGTCCATATGATTGTATTCATAGATACCGTGATATAAGGGTTACAGTTCAAGGCTAAATTCCCTTACCTTTATTTTTTATTTTTTATTTTTTTTTTTTCTTTCTTACAGCGACTTATATGCCGTCTCCTGATCATGCCCTGTTGTCACTTACCTCCTAATCCGGCCCAAGAGAGAGTGATATAGGGCAAGTAGTAGAAAGCATTTGGGGAGTGAATTGGAAAAGAAGCAACGTACCCCCAACATCAAGTAAGGCCCCTACGTATGTGGCCAATCCCTCAGGCTTTAGGCTGCGCCTCGGCGTGTTTATGGTAAACAAAAGCTTGCTGCACGAAATTTTTCTTTCGCCTGGTGGGCCCCCTCCCCTCCCCCCGGATGAACGACTTTGCTTCGCCGTATGATAAGCATGAATTGAAGCGCGCCGGGATCCTACTTGAGGTGAGGTGCGCGCCTTTACGAATTGAACGTTGCCGAAGGGGGGCTTTAATAGGGGGGAGACAAAAGCGACGATCCATCCCCACGGCTCTGTTTGCCGAGCATGTCTTTCCAGCAGCTCGGACGTGGTGGTCGCGGGTGGCCTGGGACGGATGGGCCTGGGGGGAAGGGGGGCGGCCGAGGTCTCGGATCTCGCAAACACGTTGCATTCCCCTTCCCTGACAGAAAATTGAACTTTTTTTTGACTGCTTGACTTTTGGGGCTACGTATGTATGTCTCTGGCAAATCCCATACAGGTCTCACGGATTAGGTAGGATCGTGAAGGGGCTACATACCTTAAACCGTGCGCGTGGGAAGCGAGAAAAGGGCTGGCTGGCTGGCTGGCTGGTCGGCAACGTTCTTAGCGGCATTAGGTTTATTATTTTCTTTCTCTTTTCTTACCTCAAAGTAGCATGGCGTTATGTATGTGTGTATGTGTGTATGTATGTATATATTACATGAAGAGATATTATACATACCCTAATATATATATTTATTTTTCTCTTACTTCTCGTTGGCTCTCCTGCGCGTAAGTGATAGTAATAGCTTGGAAACTGGTATGATGATGACGATGATGACTAGATGCTTTTCTTCTTCTAACTCTGCTACTACTGGATAGGTATCCCAAGCGTAGTCGGCGATGCCCTACCCCTCCCTCCCTTCCCTCCTTTCAGCTCTTCCCCCTCCGTCGCGAAAAGATGACGTTGTGTGCGCATTCCAGAATAGCGCGCTGACAATGTGGTAGAGAGCAGTTGACATGACATGACATGCATCGTATCGAGCTGAAGTTACGCAGAGGGGCTACATACATACACATACACGCACACATATACATATACATCATGTAATACCCGTCTTGAGCCGTCTTACGGGATATATTCGCTAGTTACGCTAAGTGTTGTTATTATTATTGTAATGCAGTGGTAGTAAGTCGTAGGCATACCAGGTAAGGCATAATAGGGCATAGATATATGTAACTTATATGCCCCCTTCTAATAAGCTGCATCAGTCATATTTTTCCATTTTGCCTTTTTTCGAAACGACCTTCGTTCGTTGGCTTGCGTCTTTTCTCTAGCTTGGCTGTTTATTATTATTGTTGTTTTTCCCTTTCCTGTTGTTTTGATAACCGTGTTTCGAGCGGGCTTCCCTCACGTCGCGCCGCCTGCGGCGTAACTCGCAACTTACCTGGTACACCACTTCTTTTTTTTTTTTTTAACGCCGCTCGTTTATATTACCCTACATGCACCACACATAAACACATCCACATACATAGGCGCGTATATCATGTATTTCGGATATCACGTATACCATACTAAGCAGGTAGGTAAGTAAGTAAAGTAAGTAAGTAAATTGGTAAGTAAGAAAGTGCATGATATAAAATGGCACATCCTGGTACTGCGTCTAATAAAGCGTATCGCCTATGTGGATTCGGGTCTGGGCGCCTTCAACGTTACGAGTAAAAAAAAGGGCCAAACTCGAAAGGCATGATACCTACGCGATAGGAATAGGTATAAAAATACACGGTATTGATAGACTAATAGCGAAATAGGAAAAAAAAAAAAAAAAAAAGGAAGAAGGACCCTATCATCTATCATGGCACTAGTCGGCGGCCGCTACATTAAAGTCCGAAAGTTACATCTGTTACATGAGGTCGCGAGTGATTCTCGGTCTACGTCTGGGCTGTCGTTAATGCTGCTGTGGTCGACGAGCAGGTGGCATGTACCTAAACCCCAGCTAAGGTAGGTAGAGGCTAGTATTGTTGTATGTATTTGTTATGTATCGTCGCATGTATCGTAGCAATCAGTATGGTTTCCTTTCGTCCCATCCAAGCTACGGAAATCGTCATGATGAGCGGCATCGAATTTCCTCATATGTAGGTATAGGTAGGTAGGTATGTAGACATGTAGGTAGTAGGTCTGTATGTATGCAACAAGATGCAACATGGGTTGGTTCAGGGCCTTGCCTTGTCGGGCCAGGTTAGTCGTGGATCGGTACTGATACTTGACCTTTGTGCCTGTTGTCGTTCGAGTCCAGCGAAGAGTAGAGGCGGACAAGAAGGTGGACGGAGGTGGACGAAGGTACCCGTACCCAATCTAAACATGCACAAAATAAACGTCTATCTTGATTTAATATCAAGCGGCAATGCCAACTCATCATTGCATGAGGTGTTAAACGTCTGTTCTTCGCCTAGTCGCCTTTGCTGCCCCCCGGACCTCGGCCGCCGCTCATTGGCCCGACACCCCCCTCAAAAAAAAAAAAAAAAAAAAAAAAAAAAAAAAAGGGCTGTAAGTGGCTCTCGTCTTTCTCCTCTCTTTCTTTGGTTCGGTCTTTGCAGGGTCTTCAAGTTGGTCTCTTTTTTTTTCTTCCTCTATTTCTGCTCGCGCCAATGGCTGGTGGTTTTAGGGCAGAGATACAGTACCTAGACCAGGTTCGCGAGAAAGAAACAAAAGAAAACATGACCGGGGTTTGCGCAGGCAAGACTAGTCTAGTGTTCATGCATCTCATTCATCCTTCACCGACTTCATGGTTCCCGGCCCTGGAGCTAGTCAACTTCTCGATTCTACCTAGTTAAGTAGTTAAGTAGTTTATTTTCTATTTTTTATTTTTTCTCCTATTTCCCTTTTTTTTCCTGCACTTCGGCGGGGAGAAAAAGAGGGGGGAAAAGGACATAAGGAAAAACAAGATGAGGAGAAATAGAAAATAATACCTAGATGAGAATAGAAAAAAAAGAAAAGAGCCAAAAAGATACTTAGAAAAAGTCAACAGGAAAAAAAGAAGAAATCTCATTGGTTGTCGGCTTAAAATCGTCAAGCGCCGCTAGTTAGATATTCGCTCGCATCCAGTAATTGTCAAATAAGCACCAGCCCGTTTCTTTTTTTACCTCTATTTTAGCTGTTTACCTTTTCTCGACTAACTAACTAATACTATGGAACTTCTTTTCATAATTCGTCCAATGGAATTCTATGCTTACGTTGTTCTAACTTATTCTACTTCTGCCACCGGTGCGAATCGTTCATCTTCTCAACCCACCACCTACATACACACGCCCTCTTGGGGGGGAACCACAGACCATGTTTATGTAGTAGACCATGTAAACCATGTAGGTGCCGTCTGCTTGGTCTCCTTGGTCTGATCCAGTGGGTTGGTTGGCCTTTGCCGGTGGTGGTATTGGCGTATATTGGCGTATTGGTAATGGGGTGGTGGTGGTAGTTACGTTTTCTATTTTTCTTCTTCTTTTTCTGCTTCTGTTTCTTCTCTCAGATCCGGGACCCTCTCCCCCATCTTTTCTCTCACCGTTAGGGTAGCCTTTTGGTAAGGGGGTCTTCCACCCCCCATCTCAACCCCCCCCGCCCTCTCTTTCTCATCTCTCATGTTTCTCAGGTTCGATCTCCGAGTCCTTGTCATGTACATGGATCTATACTATACATATACAGACACATACGTACATGCGTACATACATATATACCTACATGCTACTTACATGATACCTATAGGAGACAGGCATCGTCGTAGCAGCAGCAGCAGCAGCAATAGAAGCAGCGTAGGCATTACCTACCTATCTACTTGCCTACGTATGTACATACCTACATACATGACACTACGCTATTTACATACGTAGGTACATAGCATTACCATACCTACAGATGGGAACCGGGTGGTGCATGCACGTACGTGGGGAGGTATCATTATTGACACTTTTCTGGTCGTCTCAAAAACCGCCCGTTTTTCCAAACCCGTACCGGTCCTTTTTGTTGTTGTTTTCATTGAGCTGCCGGTTGCATTAGGGGCCGAGAGGAAGGGGATCTCGGAGAGAGAGAGGATATGGTTTTTTTTTTTTTTTTCTCTCTTTGGTCCTCGTCAAAGTGGATGAGGTCTCTGTTTTTTTGACCTTCCGCCCCTCTATACGCGAACCAGGTATATCCCTTCTTCGTCGATGTTCCGGTGTTAGTTAGTAGTGTTATCGAAAGGGAGAAGACGTGAGTGGCTCTTTCTTTTTTTCATATCTCCTCTCTTCTTCTTCTTTCTCTCTCTCTGTGTGTATTATGTAGTATTATGATTATTTTGTTTTCTTAATTAGTAGTAGTAGTAGTAACTATTATTTATTATGATTATTATTACTACAGTTATTATTATTATTATTATTATTATTATGTTTAAATCCAGTTCGGCCGAGGTCGTGTATTGGCCGCAGAACTGGTTCCAGTTTCATTTCGCCACTCTAGAAAAAAAAATATGCTTACCTCTGCATACATCATCATCTACTTTCTCTTTTTACCCAAGCTAGGTCCCCATTGTCGGACAGGGTTATGGAGGAGAGCTCGGACGGAGACAGCGGTACCACATTCTGCCAAAAGGAGCACGGCCAGCAAGGCCAGCCAGCCCAGCACCTAGCACCCAGCATCTAGCATCCAGTACGGCCAGACTTTTAACAGTACAGGACCCAGGACTTATCAGAGAAGATCGTCTAGAGAGAATGCATACCCCATGTGTTGCGGTGGAGTTGCCTAGTCTCTCGAAGGTTTATCAACTGGCAACGACACGCGCCAGCACAGCAAGATGGGGTCACACTCTTCAAGAGCCGCATCTTCACCTGCGTCTATCGACCTGGTTCCCTTCCGTCTCCATTGTCCCTCTTGGTTCCTCTTGGTCCCTCTTTCGTCCCCATTGTCCCCCGTTGCCCCCTTCGGCCTTGTTCTGTTTAATTGCGTCTTTACAGATCCCTGCCCCGCACTAACGAAGTCCAATTCTGCAATAAAGCACACATGTCTCGCCGTCGATGGCTCGTCTCTCTGCACCGCAGCCCCCGAATACGTAGCTTAACCTCCCCCTTCTTCAACACCACCACAACCACACCTCCTTTGAGTAGTACAGACCTCGTCGACGAAACTTTTTTTTTTTTTCCCAGTGCTGCCCTACCGCTTCCCCATTGATCCCTCCTAATAAATCCCCTCGTACAGTTGGGCTTGACTGCATACTCGAAACGCGCCCCGGAATCTCATCCCGCGTCCGTAAGCAGCAAGCTGGGTTTATCATTCTCTTCCCCGGGAAATCCTATCCGTACATACACCCGTCCCGACTTTTATCTTAGTGGGGGTGTTTCTATGCTTTGAGAGAGGAAGAGAGGAAATACCACCCTGCTGGAATTTATTTCTTTATTATCTTACACGGAATTCTGGGCCGTTAAGTATTGAAGAGTGCTGTTCACTGCCGTCAGCAAAAAGCCAATATGGGAGGATTCTACATGCAGTATCTCGAGAGTAAGTCATTGCCTACTTTCAACAAAAAAAAAAGAACACCCGTTACTTCCCTGGCGACTTGCCGTTTCTTTTCAATGAACCTTGAACCTGTCGAGTCCAATGAACCAACCCCACGATGATGCGCGCGGTGGGGCTGGGAACAGCGAAGGTGTTCGTCTCACACACGTGGACAATCCTCCCCCCCTTCCCCTGCGTCGAAGCTTCGACGCCGCACGAAACATCGATGAATGATGAATTCCCCTACCCAAAAATGTCATAGCTAGCCTAGCACTTTCCTGTTGTCAAACGCCACGTTCCTGGCATGAGCGGGATGTACCCTCCACGTCTGATCTGGAGTGTTCACGATCCGGCTGTCATGCATGTGTCATGCTCGATCTCGGTCGCGTCATTAGGGCTGCATATACGCTTGCCCAGGCTTTTCCGGGCGTCTATTTTTGCATCTGTTGGGCATCGAATAGGGGAGCAGGGCAAGGGGAATGTTTCCAGGATTAGCAGCTAACTTAGCATCCGATAGGCCTGTGCCGGCGTCGTGGGTGGCGAGACCCTTCGTACGAGTGTTACAGAGATCCCAGTGGCTACACGTGCCTGGTTCTGGTGAATGGGCGCGAGTACCAGACGGACCTGGCATACGAATCGGATCACCTGGCTCAGGAGAACGCCGCCATGAGGGCCTTCATGGTGTGCCGGAATTTTTCTGTTAATGGAGGCATGCTCGCGCGTAACGGGATCGTCCAGGGTCTCCCAGCCAATGAGTCCAGCAGGCGCAAGAAGTCCCGCCACGCTTCCACAAGCCACGGGCACAGCCAGAAGGAGAGCCGCCATAGGTCAGGGCATCACTCGAGCAGCAGCTCGACCGCATCCTTCGAGTGAGGGAAAAAGAAAAAGAAAATTGGGCTGCTGCCCGTCCCGATGGTGGATTTCCAGCCAAACACGACCCATCGGCTAATTTTTGACCAATGGATTACAGGCGAGGGCGGAGAGGCGTCAAAAGATTGATATATATACACGTGGTGAAGCTTCACAGCTTATCCCCAGGCATATTCCGCGGAATACCCAACCCATTTCCCCCCAATTCAGCATATTCCCCAACCCCCTGACGAGAGAGAGAGAGAAAGAGACATACCACACACTTGAGACACGGAGAGAGACAGAGGAGAGAAAGGAGGAGAGAGACAAAAAGTTTGCATAAAATCGACGATTTACGACTTGACGAAAGAAATGAACGAACTTATGAACCAAACTAATAATGACAAAATCTGGTGTCATATTCCCTGAACAGAGGCATTTTTTGCTCATTTTGTTGACACGCGCTTTTTCTTCTTCCTTTTCTATTTGCAATATGAGAGAGAGAAAACAAGAAAAAAAAGACTTGATGAAACCAATTCCCGGCCCCCTTTTTTCATTTCCCTCTTCAATAGGCCGTGGGAACCACAGAACCAGGCCGGTTCAGGAGAGAACGGATTCCATCGGAGGCAACTCTGCTTGCTGTTTCAGCGAAAACCGAGAAACCGGCTTGTTGGATGGAGAGCCATGGTCCTTCTAATCTGCGTATGACTTTCGGAAACTGTACTTACTGCACCGGTTTTCTTTCCGATGATGATGGCCTGGTTCAGTGGATATTTGGTTATTTTTTCCGAGATAGACTTCCTTTTTTGAATGCCCCCGGGACTGTGCGAACGGCCAAAACAACAAACGAAGAAGATGACGTTACGCGATCGCGAGAGGACGTATTTCTTGCTCCGAACGTTGGGTCTTATTGATTATTTTTTACTTTCTTTGGGACGGAAGCCCCACTGGCTGGCAGTATCAATTTCTTCTCTTCTTGCATCTCTTCTCAACCAACCGGATGATAAGAAAAGAGAGAAAATCGGCCAAAACTTCTAGAGTCGGGATGAGATGAGATGAAACCGCAAACGAAACAAAACGAAACGAAACAAAACAAAACGAAAGGGGAAAACTGGGTAGAAAATTCCGGGATGGAAACTTTTTTTTTTTGTTAAGCGCGAAAGGGAAAAGAGAGTGAGGGAGAGAGAAAGAAAAGAGACTTATCGCTCGGGCGCGCGCTTCACTGCTGCTACTTTAACCTATAAAAAACCACACGATTGAGCACTTCAAAAAGGAGGTGACGGTGACGATGATGATGGGAGAGGTTCCTCTGCTTTTTCTATATACTTTTATTTTTTTCTGTTGATTTTTTATTGTTTTCAGCGCTTGGGAAGTTTATAAAATCACGATCTCACGGCTACCTAGATAGATGATGATCATCATGATTACGAATAGTTACGAAGAAATCGAATTTACGACGTCTACGACCTGGCGAGATATCTCACGGTCGCACCAATTAAGATACTCATTTTTTCCCCCTTTAAATACTACTGTTTGCTTGTGGATGTCTTGATGTGATGCGGATAACCGTGACTATACGTCTGATATAAAGTAAGGAGATGATCAGGAGTTAAGCAGCGAGTTCCCTTCTCTTGACATAAGACGTCATCGTCTAGACGATGAAGAGAGAAGAGAATGGGGGAATGTAGAAAAAGGAGACATATAGACCAATTCACACATGTACCCTATATGTACCTGACGTATAAGTCGAGGTCAAGTTAGAGATGAAGCCTTACCGGGGCGTTTTTCTCGGAATATAAAAAAACGTCATCTAAAAAAAGAACCCGTCAAGTGCCTCCCCTCCCCTCCCTTTCCCACACACACCCACCCCACGGATCATCGTCCCCAACTTTATTTTTTTTTCCCCGAGCTGCTTGTCGCAGATGATCGTGCTGGTTCCTTGATGGGAGGGGGGGAAGTGCGAGTGGACATGCGTCGTCGCCCTGCTTCCCTTGTGACAGGCACACGGAACCTGCAGGTCGTGACACAGCGTCTGCCAGTCCGGGGGACAGGTAAAGATGGGCAACAACTAGAGAGAGGCTTAGGAGGTAGGTACCGTAGGTAACCAAAGAAATCTTCTGCGGTACTTAAACCATGAAACCCTAACCTACTATGTATTCTACCCACCCTGCTTTTATTTTTAAGGTACGCTAACTTCCTAGGATGTTGCTGTGTTGGGCGTCGCACATGACGGTTCTGTTGATCATATACGTAGTCGGAAGTTAGGAACATCCACTGGCTAGTTATCGTTACTCCTTATCGCACAAGATAATAATGTGACGGGCGGACGAGTACCTAAAGTAAGGTAGTTAGGTTGCCAACGCATAGTATGGATATATAGGGACATATGTGTTGATCCATCCCAAAGGAAAAAGAAGAAAAATAGAAAAGAAGGAACAATTCGACGTTCGATGGTGTCGAGGTGTTGAGGTGGTGGTGGTGATGGTGATGGAATGATACGAGAAGATTCCGGGCAGAGGGCAGAGGGCAGAGGGTAACTCGTATTTACTACAAGCCGGCGCTATACGTGACTTACTATGTAGTAAGTCACGAACACACTAATACGAGGGTATGTACGCGTAATAGTATCTTGAATTAAGTGGGTGATAATTGTGAATAGAAGATCCAGAAAGATTTGAACTTTTTGCGCTCTCAACAATTATTACCTTGAAAAAAGGTTACTAGGGCTTACAAGACTTGCTATCGATCCTTGGTCTTACAGAATCTTTTCAAAGGAAGATTGAAGTTGTTTCGAGTTTAATAAAAAATGATTAAGCAGCATAAAGACGCAATGTTCAATCAATTCAATCAATCTTAATGCTTCGTATCCGTGGTGTGGAACGGCAGCTGATTGGTTAAATTTGGAAAAAAAAAATATTAGGTACATTCGGGAAGTACCTCCCAGCTCTTCCCAGACCAGCCAGACCAGGCTTGCCAGGGCTGGCCAGGGCTGCATTTCGATGTTGCCATGCGATGTGGCTGAAAAAGGGCCGTGCACCTGGCGTGCCTAGGTACCTAAGGTAGCACACTCGCAACCTGTAGCATTGAAGTCAGCAAGTTAAATAGGCTTTTTCCAAAATCAGGTGCCACTCTCGCCAGATTCGCCAGATGCCCAGGGGTTTGGGAAGGAGCTAACCTAGTGAGGGGATGTATTGGAGGGGACTAGAGGGGACGCTAATTTCAAGCATTTACTGGCGCGACGAACTTAACTGGCCTAAAATAAGAAATAAAGGGGGCATTCCGTGAACTGAACACAACTAAACATCAATCTCTCGTTCGACCAACTCTGAACACCTTGACCACTTTGACCACCTTTTCTGATCATTTCTCCGAGTAAAAGAGAGAGAAACACAACAAGTGTCCTTAAAGTTCATCCTCTTTTTTACTTTCCTCTTTTTTAATTCTAAGTGCTAACCTAGCCGCGTCTTATTCACTACTATCTAACTTTGCACACTCTTTCGAGAGCTTCACTATCCTTTTTTTTAACAACTCACTCGCATATATTCACTTCCCCCAAAATTCGGCCAATTCCGCGCCGATAATTCAATACGGAGCCGTGCGTCTGCTACACCGACACGTCGTCCCAAACTTCCAATTCCTCAATTCGAGCATAGCCTTTCGCTACTTAGACTACAAAGAGTACCTAACTTAGCGCAAGAGCACGGCCAGGTGGTCTACATTCGCTTGAAGATAACAACTATCATAATCTAATTATACGTATAACTCTATCGCCAACATGAAGGGTAAGGCTCTATACAAGAAAAACCCCCTGATCCATTTGTAGATAGACATTGCTAATGTTTCTTCTTCAACAGCCCTCATTCTCGTCGGTGGCTTCGGCACACGTCTACGGCCCTTGGTATGTCGTCCATTAGACCTACTATAATGCATTGTCGAAATCGAGAAATGCATAATGTCTCAAAACTCGGCCTTGAAAACTAACAAATAATTTATTTAGACTCTTACCATGCCCAAGCCTTTGGTAGAGTTCGCCAACAAGCCCATGATTCTACACCAGATTGAGGCTCTGGCTGCTGTGGGGGTTACTGATGTCGTGCTTGCCGTCAACTACCGCCCTGAGATTATGGAGAGAGTCTTAAAAGAGGTTAGTACACATACACATAAGTCCCAAGCCAAGCTACGCTATGTAGCTTCGCCTTCTTTATACTTACTGACTTTACTGCCCCTGTAGTACGAAGACAAACTTGGTGTTAAGATCCACTTCTCTCTCGAGAGCGAACCCCTCGGCACCGCCGGTCCTCTCAAGCTTGCAGAGGAGATTCTCGCTAAGGACGACTCTCCCTTCTTTGTCTTGAACTCGGACATCACCTGCGACTTCCCCTTTAAGGCTCTCGCCGAGTTTCACAAGTCACACGGAGACGAAGGCACCATTGTTGTTACAAAGGTCGAAGAGCCCTCGAAATATGGTGTCATCGTACACAAGCCCAACCACCCTTCGCGAATCGACCGATTCGTCGAGAAGCCCGTCGAATTCGTCGGCAACCGTATCAATGCTGGCATGTACATGCTGAACACCTCGGTGCTCCGACGCATTGAAAAGAACCGACCTACCTCGATCGAGCAAGAAACTTTCCCTGCTATCGTTCGCGATGGGCAATTACACTCGTTCGACCTTGAAGGCTTCTGGATGGACGTGGGTCAACCCAAGGACTTCTTAACGGGCACTTGCCTATATCTTTCTTCGCTTGCGAAGAAGCAGCCTCACCTGCTAGTTTCCCCTTCCGAGAGCTACGTGTATGGTGGCAATGTCATGATTGACGAGTCCGCCAAGATCGGCAAGAACTGCCGCATCGGGCCCAACGTCGTCATTGGAAAGAATGTCGTCATTGGCGATGGTGTGCGTCTACAGCGATGTACGCTTCTCCCCGGATCCAAGGTCAAGGACCACGCGTGGATCAAGAGCACCATCGTAGGTTGGAACAGCAGCGTCGGAAAGTGGGCTCGCCTCGAGAACGTTACCGTCCTCGGTGACGACGTGAGCATCGGCGACGAGATCTACGTCAACGGCGGAAGCGTCCTCCCGCACAAGAGCATCAAGGCCAACGTTGACTACCCGTCTATTATTATGTAATTTGTGAGCGATATTTCGCTCTTGTTTCGGCCGGCCACTTCGATTTTTTTTGCGGCACTTCTTCCTGTGTATATCTGGTACCTTTTTTTTTCCCCAACCTCTTATGATTTCGTAATAAGTTAGTTGTTCCGCCCTCGGGCTTCGGGCACCTCTCTTCTCAACACATTTGTTCGATTCCGTTTTCCAAGTAGGATGGCGTTTTGGTCAGCATGTCATGATAGATGACCTTTCATAGTATTGCTGGTATTCCGGCGAGATCTAAGGGGGGTCCGAGGAATTGGAGGGCGGTAGTCTTTTACGTCGTCTATGCCATGCCACGGTCGTGTCCTGTCCAACCGGAAGTGACGAGAAACCTAACTTTACAGCATGCGATCTTTATCTATACGGGGCTCCTTGCGACCCTTTTTTCGAGTGCCTACCTCCTTGGCCCAATTACGGGGCATATATATAAAAAAAATCAACACGGGAAAGGTGTCTACGGCAAAAAAGGAGGGAAATGACGTCGATGAGGTCAGCATGTAGGACTCGAAAATTAAAAAAGATATGGATGCAAAAGCACACGACGTTACGGCGATGGGGGTATTAATTGCGATTCTCAATTGGTATTTACAGCGGTTTAACTTTAATACGTGTGGGAACTTGTCGAGCACGAGCAAGAAAGCAAAAGAAAAAAACGGCCGAGGGGAACAAAAAGGAGATCGACAATCGGGAACCTGTTGTTACCTCGTGCCGTTTTCGTGCGAGGGCAAAAAAAAAAAACTCTGTCTCTCGAACTCCGAGCCTACCAGGTTAGTTTACCTTGGCGGGTTTGATAAGCTGTGATATAGAGAGAGGCCAACGTGAGAGTTAGGAACAGAGCACGAACTGGATCAATTGAGAAGATAATGACCAAAAATATGCGAGGCTTGTGTTGCGTTGTGTTATGTTATGAAGTGATTTGATGCGATTTGATGTGATGTGACAAATTGGTATGATGTGATATGTGTGATTGGGCGATCAAGTGGCTTGAGCGACTGAGCGAGAGCTAGTGAACGGTGAGTGGTGTTGATATATCATTCCTTGTGTCCGTTGAGGATCTTGATTTATCTGTTCACTGTTTTCGTCGTGTAGACTCCGCGTGTAATGGGGTTTAGCTGGTAGCGAACAGGGCTTGGTAGGTAGCGTAGCTGTCGATGTGACGCGGGCTACGGGGCAGGCTTTGTGAATGAATGAGTGAAGAACGAAGTGGTCAGGTAGAAGGCGGAATAGAAGGTAGTAGCTAGTGGTATGGTGATGGTATAGTTATTATGGGGACTGCTCCGAGAATACGTCCGTATGGGATGCCATTGCGTGCTGTCTGTGTTTGTCTGCCTGGTGCAAGTCTAGTATATTGGTAGGAAGTCGCTGAGTACACCGCTGTTGATGGGATACTGGTACACATCTTCTATGTGAAAGGGTGAAGGTAAAGACGTAGACGTAGACGTAGACGTAGACGTAGAGGTAGATGTAGATGTAAAATGTAAACAGATCACAAGTCGTTGTAGACGGGTATCCGCGCCGAATAGATACTACCTACGATCTACTATACATCTACCTCTCTACCTCTATCTATCCGCCATTACCTGGTCCTCTTCAGTGTTCGGATATACGCCCACACGCCCATCAATCCGTATTTTCTTCCCGTATGGCCGTATGAACGTTTCCCGTCCCCCGCCATCCGTCATCTGTCCCAGGTGAAAGATTCCGATATAGGATGTTGTGGCAAGGTCATGCCACATACAGTATCTCATAAGAAAACTGACGAAAAAAAAACGAAAAAAAAAAAAGCACATACATAAAACACAACATCGACACGACAACATCGCTAGTAAACCCCCAAACTTATCTCCAGGTGTAAAAAGAGAATAAACCCCAGAATCCAGCATCGCCGTACGTCAATCTAGGCTAGGTACCTATGTTCGTTCATATATTCCTCGTCCCCTCCCGCCCTGTCCCGCCTTGTCCCGCGTCCCGTGTCCACATCTCGGTCAGCCCAATTTCACTCCATCTACGGTACCCGTCTACCTTGTCTACCTGGTAGCGAATATAATAAAATCTGCGTGGTCGGCCGCCTTACCGACCGCCCGTACATATATATATATATATATATATGTACACATGTCTAATATATATTAACACCGAGCCACAATAAAAAACACAAGCCAATTACGTCGACTTGCTTGTTTGGCTCGGTCGGTTACCAACTGACTTGCAAGACATACAAATACGCAATCTACTCGCACAGAAAACGAAAGGAAAACAATCACGAAGGAAAACGCAAGGCATGGAGAAGAACGATGAAAGATATCCATATGAAATTATACCTTGGGGGGGTTTGTGTATTTATACGACTAGCAGCAGCAGCAGCAGCAGCATTACCGGTTACATTTCATTGTAATTATACCCGACCCTACGTCCCTCCCTCCTCCCAAACCTTTTTTTCGCCGTATACAACCCCCCTCCTAGGTACCTTAGGTAGGTATTGTACCTTATCTTATACCTTAAACCCCCCCAATCCAACCTCCCGCATCATGTGCGACTTGTTGCTACATACATGCAAGAAAATAAAAGCACAAAAAAAACATAAAAGCCAGGTTAGGTAGGTTAGGTAGGTAGGTAGGGTTTAACTAGCTCAGCGAAGGAAAAGAAAAAAGGTGTAAGTCAACCTTTTCCCTTTCCTTTCCTTTTGCTTGCCCTAATCTTGTCTGCCTGCCTGGCTAGGTATATATATGACATGCTTGTCCGGGAACAAAATGCCCAAGGCCTAAGGCATCTTTTCCCGAGACAACAACGACAGCATGTCCAATGGATGCAAGGGAACGGAGGGACATTGCGCTTTCGTAGTATGCTATCCAGTGAGCGACCAGGGGGGTTTTTTTTTTTATCATAATTCCAATGATCCACTCATCACGCTTCCCATTGCCGTTTTATAATTATTTAACGAGGGGGAGGGGACCGCCCAACTCCGACATTTGAACCTCTTTTTTTTTCTTTTTTTTTGGTGTTTTTGTTTGGCTTTTTTACAACGTCGGTTTCCTGAAGATGTCCGGTCTCGACTTCTCGTTCTCGTCGTCCGAGTGGTCGTCCCTGACCCATCCGCGACTCATGTCGACAGCTCGCTCCCAGGTGTGGTACATGCGCTGGGCCTTCTTACGGTCGAGTCTGGGCTCGAAGACACGACGGCCTGGCTTTTTCCGCGTGAGCTCCGAGAGCTCCTCGAAGCTAGTCCAGCAGCCTTCTACGGCTAGGCCGGCAGCAATCGCGGCACCCAAGGCGGTAGTCTCACGCATCGCCGGTCGCTCCACACGGATGCCGGTAACATCAGCTTGGGTCTGCATCGTCAGGTCCGAGTTGGACATGCCGCCGTCGACGGCAAGAGATGCAAGCTTGTGACCCGAGTCCTTCTCCATCGCCTCTAGAATCGCGCGAGTCTGGAAGCACGTAGCTTCCAGTGTCGCACGTGCGATGTGACCTCTTTGAGTGTGTTGGGTAATTCCGACTAAGACGACAAGGTTAGCGACGTGCTCATTCAGAAACAGGTTGAGGCGGTTGACGAGCACTTACAGAGGGTACCCTTCGCATCGTCAATCCAGTACGGCGCGAACAATCCACTGAAGGCGGTGACGAACACGACCCCGCCATTGTCCTTAACGCTCTCGGCCAATTCGCCAACTCTGGTAGAGTCTCTAATAAATCCTAAGTTGTTCATCAAGAACTTTACGCCAGAGCCGGCCACGGCGATGCTACCCTCCAGGGCGTAAATTGGCTCCCGGCCTTTGCCGAAATCGAATGCGACCGTCGCCAGCAAGCCGTACTTGGAGATTACCGGTCTGTTGCCTACGTTATACAACAGGAAACATCCAGTGCCGTATGTATTCTTGGCCTGGCCTGCTTTGAATCCGCATTGACCGACGAGGGCACTGGATTGATCACCTAGGCAGCCTGCAATTCTCACTCCGGCCAGAGCGCCTCGGCCAATTGAACCAAAGGCTTCGGCGTCCGACGACGGCACGATAGTGGGCAATGCAACCTTGTTCCGGTCAATTCCGAAGAAGGCGAGTAGTCTGTCATCATACTGCCGGGTGTGCAGGTTCATGAACATGGTCCTACTGGCGTTGGTGGTGTCGGTGACGTGGACATTCTTTTCTTTACCATTAAGGCGGTAAATCAACCAGCTATCTACGGTGCCGACGGCGAGGCGGCCTTCTTCGTAAGCATTTCTCACATTCAGGTTATTTTTTAATAGCCAAACCAGCTTTACGCTGGTGGGGTACGTGCTGAGAGGAAGACCGCATAGTTCGGGAATCGCATGGGCGCCGGGGTAATTCTTCAAGTCTCGGACGATGTCTTTGGTACGGGTATCCGGCCATACGACGGCGTTGCATAGAGGCTCGCCGGTATTCTTATCCCAACATACGATGGTTTCGCGCTGATTCGTTATACCTACAGCTTTTATTTGGGACTTAGAGTAACCTTTGAAAGTAAATTGTTCAATGGCCCTTTCAATACAAGACTCGACGGAACTGAGCAATTCTAAGGCATCATGTTCGTGCCACCTGTTTTGCGAAAATGGGGCATTAGCTCATGGTTGATGTAATAGGGGGTCAGGGTGACGTCAATACCCCGATTCTGGATAAAGATTTTCAAATTCGATTTGGTGACTAGCGACTGGGTCCATGTGGCGATTAAAGATGAGGAACCGCGACGACGTAGTACCCTGGTCTATACTACCGATAAACCATTCCGATGGCGCGCGCCTGCTGGTCCATAGACCACCGTTACCATTGGCGTTGGCATTGGCATTGGCATTGGCAGTTCTGTTGGGGAGGGTTGTGGTGTTGCCGTTGGGGGTTGCGGGGGTTACGGTCGTATAGCTATCGGCGTCGTTGGTGCCGTTAGTACCCGTACCGTTGGTATAGCTATGAGCGCGTTGGCCATTAGTATAGCCGTTGGTCCGACCATTGGTATAGCCGTTGGCTTGACCGTTGGCGTGACCGTTGGTCAGCCCGTTGGTAGTCTCGAGGTGGTTTCCCATTGCACTCTGATGGTTGTTACGAATAGCAACTAACGGGACAATAGCTGAACTACTTCTTGGCAGTGGCCGTAGTGGTAGTATTGTTGAAGCTCGTTCAAGGTGGGAGACCGCGCGAGGCAATTTAGCCTTATCCTAGCAATTTGGATCGAGATAACACGAAATCGGCTGAATGGGCGCCGAGGTATGTGCAGCAGCGGAAGTTCGTCTGACAAAGGGTATCTCCGGTGTTGGTATCTTCTGCCACAACGGGGCAATGGCTGTTGCTATGATGGGTGTGAATCGACTTGATGATAATATACGAGGGGTACGATGGGCACGATGGGCACGATGATGGATGGGAATGGAGTAGGAAGAGTAAGAGGAAGAGTAAGAGTAGTAGAAAGAAGAGTCGTAGTGGTTTGAGGAGGAGAGGAAAGATAAAGAAAGGGACAAGAAATAAGAACAACAGGAATAAGAGGAGAAAGACCAGAAGGAAGTGGAAATGGATGTGGATGCGGATGTGGCAGTGGCACTGACGGGGACAATCATCTTGGTAAGTGCAAGTAGATCGTACAAATGTCGCACTCACGCCTTTTTGCGCACTTACGTATTTCTTGGGTATCTGGGTATCTGGGTATCTGGGTATCTGGGTATTTGGGTATTTGCCTATGTATTTCTTGGTTATTCGGGTATTCTTGGTATTGAGGTAGGTATTTCAGGTATATTCAGGTATATTCTATTGTACCGATCTCAACCGGCTGAAGCTTTTTAGCAATGCGAATTTGAAAAAGTGCCTAATGCAAATTCGAGAGATGCAGGAGCAGGGATTGCGTTAAGCTGCCGAGCCCGTGTCTTTGGTCCAATTGAGAAGAAATGGAATGGAAGCTTGGGTAACAAAGGTACGCTTAAAGGAACATCTACCCAGTCCCATCTACCCAAGCCTGCCAAGTCCATCCAAGTCCGTCCAAGCCCATCCCAGTTGAGCCAATAATCTGCTAGCTTACTACCCAACCTTAGGTACCTAGGCTCAAGTTCGCTCGTGGAGAGTGGGGAAGGTTTTTTTGGAGGATTGCGGGGAACATTATTGGACGGTATAGGGCAATTTTCCTCTCTGATTCGTTCCTGATTCGTCTGGTTCGAAAGTCTGGTTCGAAACTTGCAGGTGCTGACTTGCTGACAAGAGATGATGACACCCGGCACCGTACCGGCACGCTGCAGCACGTCGCAATACATACAGTAGTAGCAGTACCATAAGCCAGGGCTATCAGGTCTATCAGGTCTATCAGGGCAAATCGGTGGGTTTATCTTACATACCTGTAAACACTGCTGGAGCCCTAAGAACCGCCTAGACCTCATAGACCTCATAGACCTCATAGAAGCGCAGCCCAATCTTGCCTATCGAAACTGTCTCTCGCTTTTTTTTTTTCTTGTGTCTTACAATACAAAAGATAATTGCCCCACCTTCCCGGCTTGTTTCCAGCCAATCTTTCTACCGTCCTCGGGGGATTGGTGGAACATTCCCTCAGGGAAGGGAGAGCCTCCCATTAGCTCATTACTCTCATAATTAGAGGGGCACGAGGTCACTAGGTCAGCTTTAGTAGCTGGGGGCGCGCGGCGCTGGAGATTTGCCAATCTACTTTTCTTATTTTCTACTGTAGAAGCGGAGGAGGAAGGGGACAGGGAAAAAAAAAAAAAAAAAAAAAAAAAAAGAAAGAAAAGAAAAGCTCGAGCCGATTATTTGCCCCTCATTACTCATTTTTTCTTTTTTTGGCCCTCTCCTCCTCCCATGTGAAGAGAAATAATTAATACACCTAACCTAATAATTTTTAGTGGTGTTCCATTACTCAACAGATTTTACTATTCTCGTCGAACAGCTCTTTATCTTAACCAAAGCGCATAGCACGCAACACGTACAGCTTGACCAGCGTGCCCTCTTTTTTTTTTTCTGCATTCCCTGCCTAGCCGCCTAACATTGGAAACATGGCAGCATCGCAGCATGGGGGTCCTTCTCATCTGAGCCTCCGAGGCCGCCCCTGGAATGCGGTCAAGCACGGTTTGCCTGGGCTCTAGACCAACACTCGGTGATCTGTGCGAGGGGCCACTTCACGATAATCGCATCCGCGTGATGAATTTATTTTTTTTATTCCTTCTTTTCTTTTCTTTTCTACCCAAGCATCGCCTAAGCATCGTGTCCGCGGACCGGCTACCGGGCGCGCGCATTATCAACTCATTATCTCTGTTTGGGACGTGGGACCGAGGCTTGGCCACGTATTCCATTCCTCCCGTACATAGTATACGTCAACGATATTGACGATGCATTCATTCCCTTGTCTCCCACCCTTTCCGAACACAGCTTTTTCCCTCTCCCTCTCCCTCTCCTTCTCCCTTTCTCTTTCCCCTTCCCTTTCCCCGTCCCCCCCCCCCCATCCCATTCCCCATACCCCATTTCCTTTTCACCCTCCTTTCTCTTTTTTTTTTTCCCACCTCCTTTCCCCTTTTTTCCTTTGTCCACGTGCGACACCAATCCTTCCACCGCTTAGAAATTATATTTCCCATGAGCATGAGCCATTTATCTCGTGCACTCGGCAACGCGCCAAAAATAAACCCGAAATTAAAAACTCGCATTTTCTTTTATTTCCCCCACAGGGACCCGTAGCCGCACCCCGTAACTATTGCCGTCGGCTTCGTGTTGACCAAGATTAATTCAATTGGTCTAAATGTTCTTGGTACTGCCGTCGCATCTAGCCTCAGCGCCGGAATTTTGTGGGGCCTCCTTGCGGTCGGAAGATCGCCCGTCCAACTTCTCTTCCGGTCTTTGTTGTGGGGCCGAGTCCCGGAGATTTATTCGCTCGCTGATTGTTTGCTCTGATAAGTGACGGAGCAAACCTCGTATTGATGCATCTTTCGTCTCGTGCATATAACAACTCTGGGAGTTTCAAGTATTGCGTGTACATAGTACCCAACCCATTGCGTTTGGTACATATTGTTTCATATGAGCGGATGCCTCAACCAAAGTATATGTAAGTATGTACCACTCCAACAAGGCTAGTTATTAGCATTGTAAATAGAGCGTGGGATAAGGGACCTCGTGAACGCTAGTAGGGATCTCAATAACTAGGATTCACGACTTGGCGTGAGAGCCGCGCCAGCGTAATCGAAGACTTGGGATCGATCGTCGTCCTCCAATCTGAACAAAAAACTACCCGGAGGTACATCCGTTATTTAGGTGGCGATATGCAACAATCGGGCTTAGGTCGTTTTCCGTGTGTTCCCCTATTATTTCTCGTCCTCTTCCTTTCCTTATCTTTCGCATCCTATTTCCTCTTATAATGTGTAACATCTGTTGTCCACATGTGTATATCTTCCGGTTTCCGTTTCGATAAACCCGGTCTGGGGCTTATGGAGATATCTTTAGATCTCATAAGCGTAAAAACATGTATCAGATCTCGGACATGTTCTTCGAATCATGGGGACACGATGCAGATGTCGTTGCAGTAGGCACCAGCATTTCCAATATCATGTCCATCTTCCTTCGCACGGAAGCGTTACTATTTTTGTAACACGTTATAAGCGTTTTGGAAGTGTATTGACCTTTCGCAGTGGTTATTGTAAATATCCATCGTTCCTAAGGGTCTGTGTTAGCGAAGTGCTATCTAGTTTACAACGCAGGTGCCAACTACCATTCAATCTTTTCGTTTGATTTGGTTCCACCTGAGGTGGTTTAGGTGCGGCTCAAGGAAAGGTGCATCTCGTTTTAGGCCGGCAGTACGGGTCCGTAATGTTGGTGGTATCCACTCTAAGCCATCTGTAAGATTGAGCCATTATACCCCAGGTTGAAGCGACGCATTTGGCCCCTTTCCTTCTTTCCACTCTAATGAGGCCACGATAGAGCCATCCATAGTTGGGAACGCGGATCTACTTCGCTCAGGCTTGCTCAGATAATAGTGCAACCTTTTGCTGCTTGATCTCATTGCGAACCGCACCAAAAAGAAATAAAAATAAAATTAAAATAAAAATTTAAAATAAAAATTTAAAAAATAATAAATAAATAAATAAAATGCTGCACGCAGCCATTGGGTTACACAGCTAGCCGAGGGCAGCCGTTGTTGTCGTGCGTATATCGCCAGCCACCTTCATCCGAAACATATCGGGGATTCGTTAGCAATCTATATTGAACTCCCGAATGTCCGGTTGGATTATGATTTTTTGCTGATTTCGGGTGGCACTGGTCTCGGTTTAGGTTCTGGTATGAAGAGCAGCGTCGTAAGAAGCATCTTCGCAGTGCACCCGAAACCAAAACTCCTTTGCTCGATGGAGTATACCAGCCCAGCGTGACTATTAGGCGGCATAAGCGATAGGATATTTGGCCATCGGCCGGTTTGAACCCCTTTTCAATCTTAGGGTTTCTCTGAGGTTTCCTACTAACTTGGTCAGTTTATGATATTAGTTATACCGTCTTCTAGACTTACTTTGGAGGCATCTCCCTTATTCTCGTCTTCTTTCTGGGCCTCCGCTGCCTGCTCCGCCTTCGCCTGCTCCTTCATCCGTAGGTACCACTGGCGGTGCCATTCCAACTCTTCTTCAGACATGTTGCTGTACATGTCATCCTTCATTATCGCCGGTCGAATGGCACCGGAGAAGTGGTCTTTTATATAGGCCATATTCTTCTCCTTGACGTAGTTCCAGTACAGTCCTATCCTGGTACCGTTAGGAGCGTCGCGATGGGCTCGCGCCAACCTCTCAATATGATCGGCCTGTCGTTGACGCTTAACGCCCTCCGGATTCTGAAGTGGGCTGCGGGAGGCAGACCATGGCTCCCTGCGCCTGTTGCCCTCCGAGGTAGAACGAACCGCAGGCATTTTTGTTATATACTATAAGTTAAGTGTATATTTATAATATATGTTTACTTTGTTGTTAGTTATCGGGTTTGTTGATAACAACAACAGGTTAGAGCAGAAATGAGATTAGTCTGCTTTCTGGTATGTGGTTGGGGGAGGGTGTTATTATATTATTAAATAGATGGGATATTGATGACTTGGATGTTTCTCGTGTTGTTGTTGAACAAGAGGTAGTCGTAGTATCCGATCGATGTGTTTGTTGTATGTGTTGTATTGAAAAGGATGGAGAATGTTTTCAGACAGGACCAGCGTCTTATTTATATAGATTTTTAAGGGTCAAGAACAACGTTTTGAATAGGTAAGTTTTGCTTCGTGTTATGTTAAACTTTGCCTCATAGCGTGTTGATGCTATAGTTTCAGGATGAAGCGCTTATGTCTGGCTAAATAAAGTCTGATCATCTTCGCGTTATGTTAACAACTTCATCTGCCTACCTAAGTGTGAATAGGTTTACAGGTTGTGATACGGCGTTAAGGAAACTATTTTTTTTTCTCTGCCGGTTGCTCCAGATATTATCTGTGCGTTGCTGCCAGAGGAATAAATGAGAATTTCGATAGGAAGGAGCAAGCTTTGGCAGTGTACATGGTTCTTACGTTGGGAAGCGACGATGCGCTTATAGATTTCTATCAAAGCTAAACGTACATGAGTACAAGCCAACGCTCAGCCAAATCACCATAAACACATACAACTTCTACCTACCAGGTTTTACGTTAAGTACCTACCTAGGTAGGTATTCTCGCTATGAGCAAGTTCGGCATCTAATCTATCCGTGCAACTGCTATATATATTCTAAAAGAATAGGAAAAAGAAACCGTGGAAGCTTTGCCGCTATAGAATGCTAGTATTCTGCAGTGATAGAAATAGACAATCAATATTTTAGGTATCAGCATAATCAATCACTGGGCGTCCAACAAATACACAACGACGTTGAAATACTTACCTTAGGTAATGTTACAAGGGCTCGGACAAACATCATGTCACTCATAAGAGTAAAGAAAAATACATTAGGTACCTAATGTAGTAGGAGTCAGACCCTCGACACAAAACAACCTTCTCCTGAGAGAAAAGAGATACCTTAGGTAAGGAGTTAGCATTCTGTTACTACCTACCAGGCGCTCTATCGAATCTTGAATCAAGAAACCACTAACAAGTCGAGAAAAGTCTAACGACGTTATGACAGCTTTGGTAGTATCCACCAACTGTTACATATTATGGTATTGCTAGGTATTAGTGTTTGAATGGTTGGGAAGGTAATCTGATATATATTAACCGCTGTGATCGTGCCCTTCCCAGAAAAGCAAAATCCGAGAGCAAAGTAAATAGTTCACATCCGGTAGCTTAGGTATATCTGCTTCCACAATATTCCTCTGGTTTTGTCAAATCTTGATGTATTCTAAACTTAGCGAATCAGACCACGTCTCTCTTTTACCTCCAAGATTACCTGACTAGAAAAATACTCACTCTAGATCGTTTATAAACGTGAGGGGGGTTGTCACCCTTGTCCACGGCTGAGGTACACTGGTGGCTGGGATAATACGGGCTAGGAGGTCGGGTTATAGTTTGCCTCCTGTGTAGTCGTTCCACCTAAAGAATAGGTTATGGCAGAAGTTCCACGCCAATGTCTAAGAGCCTATGATCGAGTTGACTACTATTATAGCCGACAAGCCAAAGCTTAATAGTCATACGCACAGTTGCTAACCCTAATGCTATAACGTGGCGCTTTGCTAAAAATAAAGACTTAGATGAGATAGGTAGGTTGCTAAACCGCATTAAAGCGGCGACCATCTTAGAGTAAAACTGTAAAAGAGACGGTGGTTTTGGTAATTATATGCTTAAAATATAGTTTTTTACTCGGACCAATTAATATACCTGTGCAGGATTTAGGCTATTACAGGTTATGTATAATGTCAAACCGTCTATCTTTAAGCTAAGTAATACCTAGCAACATCATAGACAATGTCCACAAGAGCATGGAGCAACTCCCAGCGTGTTAAATAATGATGCACGTTTGAGTTTCGCTGTGTCTATCAAACCAACCCGCAAGCTGTCTGCGCTTATATTCCTCGTTGATCTTGACCCCTGGCGGCGATGCAAGTCCTAACCGAGTATATACCACCTGGTCATCCGCCACCTTGTCCTCTTTGAGGATAAGGCTAACAGGTGCTGGAAACTCGGATGTATCAGCTACTCGCAATATGAGTACGGTAATTTGCTCCCCTTCCTGCGGAGAGGGCTCGCAATCTATACTGATTTCGAGGTCAACCGCCAGCTTGGAATGTACTATGCGGTAATCCTCCGGGGATTCCTCTGAAGGCTTGCAAAGAGTACAAGTAACGGATTCTCCGCGTAATACTAACCTCCCAGCTATGGCTTGACCAAACTGGTTTTCGTCTATATACTCGCAGCTTGCGTCCAGGACTTGTATATAAGGCTTAAGGGGGGTCGTAAGGTCGTAAGTAACCGGACTAGAAATGGAGGCCCACGACCAAGTGGGGGCAATGTAGCGCTCTGAACGTTGTTGAGCTTTTGGTCTGCGCTTGCGAGCCCATAGCAAATCGAGCTTGAGCGATTCATACCAGAGCCCAGCAAGGTATGTCTTGTTTCGACGAATGGCTTGTGTTTGCTCTGCGGTGGCCCCAATCGCTAAAAGTCTATCTGTTTGGTTGGTAAGCTGCATATCTGAGTAAAACTGAACGATTCTGCGCCATGTCTTCTCGGTATCGGCTTTAGAGAACTTGCTTTTCTTGGCGAACCCTATTGTATTTCTAATGTATTCGTTGTAGTGTTCGTGGGATTGCTGTAAAAGAGACGGGTCATTTACTAAGGTGTTGACATGTAACATCTTTAAGCTCGTAGGATTGTACGGCCCATCCTTGTGAAACCCGCATTCACAGGCCGAAGTAGAATAGCACTCCCATATCAACTCGTGTTTTGTAAAATACAGGATTCGAGGGGAGACCAGTCTTTCTTGAAACGTCCACCCTCGCTTGAAAAGGGGTTCAGATCGGTGGTTTAGGTACAAGTTGGTGATCTCCGGGAAAGACTGTTGCGCATATAATTGATATTCTTCAGTACCATGCCTAATTATACCTAATTGAAGTTGCGCTCTAGGGTCCAAGCTAGAGAATAGGCCCTTAGAGCTGTCTTCGGCATGGGATGCGGCGAGAGTCAGGAATGCGTTCCGATATACAGGGAACATTCGACCGGCTTCTCGTAACCAGTCTTCGGGGTCCCGTTGAATGATACATATCG
Source organism: Daldinia bambusicola (assembly GCA_022478815.1). Classification (NCBI taxonomy): domain Eukaryota; kingdom Fungi; phylum Ascomycota; class Sordariomycetes; order Xylariales; family Hypoxylaceae; genus Daldinia; species Daldinia bambusicola. Next base: position 33,505 of record MU284092.1, on the reverse strand, counting down.
AGTCAATCCATATGTAATCGATGCCTAGTCTGCGTGAAAACAGGATGGCTTCTTGAAAGCTTTTTGGGATTGTACTCCAAGGAATATTTTCCAGCTGATCTAGAAAATTGTCCCTGGTTGTAAGACACTCTGGTATTCTTGTGCCCCAACAGTGACTGAGAGCCACGTAACGTGAATTGGGAGGTAGCCCAGAGCTGTTTATCAGCCTTACCTCGTTGTTAGTACCGGCGATAGATATGAGTCGCGTAGGAAGAAACGAATTGCTTCCTGTGGGGCAATGTTGATGATTTTGGCAACAGGCCGATAGATGTTGTTTTGCCCACTCACAGGCGGCTTCCGACGCGGTATTGCCAGAGACAAGGGAGCCCTTAGGTATCCCTGATAGATATCTCTGTTGAGTATTTGCGAGGAAGAAGTTCCACTCAACTTGGTCTTCTTCCAACCAAGTGTCTTCCAGTAGAACACAAGGTTTATCCTGATTTATCCACAAGGACACAGTCCATCGATCCGGATCTAGATTTGGCTGCAATTGAACCAAACGATTAATTACCTTGCAACAGATGCACTGGGAACTACTGGGGCGACTAAATACTATGATGTTCGGTTCATCGCGATGAGTTGGAACTCTAAGAAGATGGTTAGGATTACCATCCCACCCACAATTTGGGCAGACTTCTCGTCGGTCCCAGAGCCTTTCTAAGTTGCTGAACCAATTCCAGTACTTTGGCAGCACTATTGTTTCTTCTTTACTGTCAGGGCTGGCTGGTACTTGAGATATGTTGTTTAAAAACTTGCTTGTAAAAGCTTTAACTGCGTGGTTCATTTGTGCTTAAAGTCGTTGTTTGAATTGTTGGAAGCCCGAGACAGTAAGAAGGGAAGAGAAGACGAGTTATAATGCTCCCAAAACAACATGATATATTCTTCAAATTTTTGCTCTTTTTTTCTTTCTTTTTCTTTTCTTTTTTTTTTTTTTTTTTTTTTTCCCCTTTTGAGGAGTGAAAGAATTAATTGAAAGTTAAGTTATTGGAGGTACTTCTTGCAGCTGTAATCCGGGTTTAAGAGTCAGCTGCACGTGATAGTTACCAAGTGAGCAATCACATAAGGCTGTTTATCGCATAAGCCGCTTGCCTCGGTTCATTTTTAATGGATAAGCCGGGGTTCGTCATTGGGTTGTTTTGTCTTCTCCAGCCTCAACGCGACAACTCGACAATTCCAACTTTTTGCCATTTACAAAATAATGCTTCGCATGCACGACGCCTTTCCTTAATTGTCATCACACCCACCTGCCATGAATATTCCTTGAGACTCGACGACACTTTTAATCATGGCAATCCGCGAGGACGTCGTGGCCTCTGCGGTCAGTTGTAAGTATTAATACAACCAACCAACCACTTCAATTAATTGATGCTTAAGGGGAGATGAGAGGAGAGAATCCAGATAACGAAGCTGACAAATTGTGTTCCAATTAAAACAGTCTTACAAGATCCTAATGTGGTCTCTTCCCCTCTCGAGAACAAATTATCATTCCTGCGATCGAAGAATTTGACGCAGGAGGAAATCGATATCGCATTTGCGAGAACCGGCTTGCCGACAGCTCCCGTTCCTGTCTCATCTCCGACATCACCACCGCCCTCCGCTCCCGCCCAACCCCAACCATACTACGGACAGTACCAGACGCAACCTTACGGATGGCAAGCACCGCCGGAGGTCCCCAAGAGGGATTGGCGAGATTGGTTCATCATGGCCACCGTGGTGGGCGGAGTCGGCTACGGTTTATATACTGTCTCTAAGGTATGCCACATTTACTCTTACTCACGTGGAAATAATTCACCAGAATTCTAACTTCGACGACAGCGCTATCTCTACCCCCTAGTCTCGCCCCCGACGCCGGAGAAATTAGAGCAGGATAAGGCGATGGTAGACGAGCAGTTCGAGAAGGCTTTCTCGACCCTCGAGCAGCTATCAAAGGACACAGAGGACCTCAAGGCCTCGGAAAAGGAACGTACCGAGAAACTCGATAAGGTGCTCGATGAGCTGGACACATTCATGCGAGACACCAAGTCCGCAAGCCGACGACACGAGGACGAGACTGATCGACTGCGCGAGGAGATGAAGGCCCTGAAGAGCGTCATCCCCAAGTCCATGGCTGCGAACAAAGAGTTCACGGATAACAGACTGAAGGAGATCACGACCGAAGTGAGGAGTCTGAAGTCTCTCATCAGCCAGCGGATGGGCAATTCCAGCGGCACCAGCAGCGGCACCAGCATCCCCGCCCCGCCGTCCGTCACCACGAACGGCTTCCTCAAACCCACCAACGCAGCGACCACCGCCAGCGGTTCTTCGAGCCCGGGCGCGGACACGCTGGCGAAGGATCTGGGCGACGCGAAGCAGGCGGTCCGGGACGAGAACTCGCCCCAGAGCAGCAGCACTAGGCAGGACTTCTTCTCGACGCGGACCTCCCCCTTCGGCAGCGGCATGCCCGCCACCAAGGCCTCGATCCCCGCGTGGCAGCTCGCCGCGAGTAAGTCGGACGGCGCGGCGGCAGGTAGCGGTTCGCAGCAGAACGAAGCTGGCTCCAGTTCTTAATAAACACCTGTCCACCTTACCTTACCTTACCTGCCTACTTACCTACCTATCTTACGTAGGGTACATACATAGGTATATTTAATCAAAGCTCGTTCGGCGTTGTTTTATAATTGTGTTTTTTACAATTGGGGGAATTTTTCTTTGAGCAAGTTAAAAAGCAGGAACGGCATTCTTCCCCGGGTTATAGCTAGGTGGTGGTGTTCTATAGTAGTGAAGACAAGACGAAAGGAACCTCGTTTGACGTTATGAGAAAGAGAGGCCGCGCGATTCGACACGACGAAGTAGGAGGTAAAGCAGCAGCCCCCCCTTTTCCCCGGGCATAAATTTGTACGTCTAGGGATGGGGCAAATAGATTAAATACAATCGATCAATCAATTAATCAATGGACCTGATTCCATATTGCCGTAGCTTGTCCCTATTCCCTGCTATTCTGGACCTCCACCTTACAATGCACACACCCAGACAGACACCTCATCAGAACCCATCTACGGAATACTTACGTCTAAGATCTTTCTCCATACGAAACTAATAAGCTCCGCATCGAAAGCAATACAGGTAAATACCCCATTGAAAAGACTGGGTTAGGTACCTAATGCATATCCCCTATTCCAAGCTTTTAAAAGCCCAGAACTCGGCAAGAAAACGCCACCGGCGGTGACAAGAGTCAGGTGGGCGGGTTGGGTACGTCGGTGTACCCGCACCATACAAAAGACGTGTACAAGTACACGCGGGCTCCTCTCACCTGGGGCTCTTCCTAGGGTGTGGGTGTGTATGTGCCGAGGCTTACCTTGCCTTTTCGCGTGCAGCGTCCCATCCACCCCGTCAACTTTCCCGTCCGGAGTTAGCGGTTGGAGGAGAGAGGAGCGCCGCACGTAGTGTACGGTCGCTGGCAATGGGCATAAATATTAGCGATGGATTGGTATCAAATCAAGCGTCATGTTTTACAGGGGTTCGATAACAGAATATGATAGGGGGAATTTATCATATCGACTATCATTTTATATTTTATACACAACTCTTTGCATAGTCAATATATAAGTCGTTATTTTTTTTGTTGACGTTATTTGATTTCTGTCTGTCGGTCAGTCAGTCTTACCTAAATTATTAATCGTCACCGTATATTCATTCCCCTCCTCAGCTCCGGAAGAGCGATTGAAAAGCCGTTCTTGCCTCTGGCGTGGGCTGCAGTCCATTGAAGGCTATTTTCTTTTTCTATTTTTTTTTTTCCTCTATTATTCTCATTTTTCTTCATCACGCAGATATTCTTCTTTTGCATCACAGTCCATTGAATTTTCAAGCATACCTTGTTTCCAGACATCACCATGGCTACCAAGGACAAGAAGGAAAAGCCTTTCGGCGGGCGGATGGAATTGCTACGGACTATTCTACCGAAGCTTCCCATGATCCTTAAGGTCATTATATTGCATGCCATCGGCGGGTCCGAGACTTCCCGGCATCGCGACCTGAAGAGCGACGTTGTCATCGCCGTCATACGGTCGTTACTCGACCCCTCGAAGCCGAGGCCTCTTGCCGAGGTGCAAGCCATGACCTTGAAGGACCCCGGCGTCAAGGGGAAACTGTGGGTTAGCACAGCAACTTCCGAGCCCCCTCCGGAGCGAGGCATCCGAGACGCCCTGCTGGCAGCCATCGACGCGCTGAACGAGCCCGGTAAGAGAGGCGCGGAACCGTCGTTCCGGATACCGGAGCTCGTGCCCGTCGAGGCCGAGTGGACGGGGTATAGGGCCGCCGCGTCCGGGAGCTCGAAGCCGCCCGAGATCTCGGAGGAGCAGAAGTACCACGAGATGATGAAGGAGTGCAAGAACTCGTCCACCATCTTGTACTTCCACGGCGGGGCTTATTACCTGTGTGACCCAGCGACATACAGGATGATGCTGAAGCGGATAACCAAGCTGACTGGCGGTCGCGCGTTCTCGGTCAGATATCGACTCGCGCCGCAAGACCCGTTCCCATCTGGGCTACTAGATGCGTTGGTTACTTACTTTACTCTGCTCTATCCGCCTCCGGGATCGATACATGAAGCCGTTGCTCCCGGGGACATCGTCTTCGGCGGCGATAGTGCGGGCGCCAATCTTGCTCTAGCCCTTCTCCGAACGCTCATGGAGATCCGACACCAGAACCGCAAGATCGCTTGGTTTGGCGAGGAGCGAGAAGTTCCCCTTCCTGCCGGCGTTGCTTTAATGTCCCCGTGGATAGACCTAGTGCAAAGTCTACCCTCATTAACCAGGAACCAACAATGGTGCTACCTCCCTCCCCCAAGACTGCTCTCCGAAGAGCACCAGCCGCCGGCAGATAGCATATGGCCAACGAACCCGCCCCGAAAACACGTGTACGTCGACGACGATTACATGCTGCACCAACTAGCCAGCTTGCAGATGACCGAGTCGTGGGAAGGCGCGCCGCCGATATACATCTCGTGCGGGTGGGAGAGCCTCGAAGACGAGATCAAGTACCTGGCGTCGAAGCTCACGCGGGACGGGGTAACGGTCGTGTTTGAGGAGTACGAAGCGATGCCACACGTGTTCGAGAGCCTGCTGCCGAAGATCCCGCCCGCGCAGCGCAACCGCGAAGGGTACGCGAGGTTCGTGAAAGCCGTGTGCGAGGACCCGAAGAAGATCAAGCCGTCGTATAAGGCGATCAAGGCGAGGACCCTGGAGGAGTTTACTATCAACGTGGAGAAGCTGTCCCCGCATACCGACGAGGAAGTAAGGGAGCTCGCGAGAAAGAAGGTGTCCGTGCTGGAAGCGTCCGTTACACCGGCACCTGATGTTGCGGCAAAGCTGTGAAATGTTGGACCGGTAATCAAAAAGAGACTTTGGTCTTACACAAATGTATAAATGTATAAATGTATAACGGGGAGGGTAACGGATGATGCGTATGCCCTTCATGTGTTAAGTATAATGGTAATGAGCGAGATATACGTATAAGCTAATGCTATTTGATGTACTTTTATATTATTTCTTGACTTCTTGATTTCTTGAGAAAACATAGGTAACATTTCTGTAACTACCTAGGTACATTTACAGCAATTCAAGTACATAATTTACCCATCTTAAGGAGATACTCATGAATAGCACCTGCCATAGTAAATGCCTACATTAGGTAGTTTCCGAAGTGTCTTATGTCCCATATAACCCACTCCCCCAACCCAGCGGGTATAGCACGGAAGCCGCTCATTAACACTGGACGTCCCCCCTAGCGCAGGTACGTAGGATGGTCGACTCAACCCTGGCTTACCATAGTACGTTGCGTTGCCTAAACGGTCCCCATATCTACAGCTGTCACTGTGGATCCCTCGCAATGTACCTCTTGCTTAAAATTTGCTACATAGCTCGAGGTACCTAACCAAACGGACTCACCCCCTGGGCAGCTCACGTATTGTATTGTGCAAACGCTTACTTTGGGTACTTAGCTCATATACAAACCCTGCATCCTCGATTAGATACCTACATTAGATACCTACATTAGGTATCTAACCTATATATCACCAACCCCCATCTCATCGCAAACCATAAAATATAAATATAACCCAAAAGGCAAGTTCCATTTCAGGTACAATACAACACAAGACACAATGGAGCGCCACCGACAGGCCGTGCGCCTCGTCTCCGCGACCGTGCGCTCGCTCTTCGAGCGCTCGGAGCCGTACCGCATCTGGCACGGCAGCACGAACTCGACGCGGCCGCCGCACCAGAAAGCCGGCGCGCGCGTAGTCGACATCAGCGGCCTGCGGGAGGTACTGTCCGTCGACGCGGCGGCCCGCACGGCCCTCGTCGAGCCCAACGTGCCCATGGACCGGCTGGTGGAGTCCACGCTGCCGCACGGCCTGGTGCCGCCCGTCGTCATGGAGTTTCCCGGGATCACGGCGGGGGGCGGGTTCGCGGGCACCGCCGGCGAGAGCAGCAGCTTCCGCCACGGGTACTTCGACGAGACGGTGCGGGCCGTGGAGATGGTGCTGCCGGACGGGGAGGTGGTGACCGCCCGCCCGGACCGCGGCGACGAGTACGAGGACTTGTTCCGGGGCGCGGCGGGCGCCCTGGGCACCCTGGGCACCACCACGCTGCTGGAGCTGCGGCTCGTCGAGGCCAAGCGGTTCGTGCGCACGACGTACCGGCGGACGAGCAGCGTCGGGGAGGCGGTAAGGGTGGTCCGGGAGGAGTGCGCGGCGGAGAAGGGCAACGATTACGTCGATGGGATCTTGTTCTCCAAGGACCATGGCGTTATTGTTACCGGTAAGATGACGGATGACTTGCCGGAGGAGGGCGGCCGTGTTCAGACGTTTAGTCACCCGTGGGACCCGTGGTTTTACATGCACGTGCGGGATATTACCAAGGCGCTACCCTCTTCATCTTCCTCCGCCTCATCTTCATCTTCCTCTTCGTCATCCTCCGAAGGCACAGTGACCGAGTACATCCCGCTAGCCGAGTACCTCTTCCGGTACGACCGGGGCGGGTTCTGGGTCGGCCAAGCAGCGTTCGACTACTTCAAGCCGGTTCCTTTTACCCGGTTCTTCCGGTGGTTCCTGGACGACTTCCTGCACACGCGGATGCTGTACCGCGCGCTGCACGGCAGCGGCGAAAGCGCCCGCTTCATCGTCCAGGACGTCGGCATGCCCTACGAGTCCGCCGAGCCCTTCATCAACTACGTCTCCGACGAGCTCGCCATCTGGCCCCTGTGGCTCTGTCCGCTCAAGACCCCCGCGGGACCCAGTTTCCACCCGCACCTCCGACACCCGGAACCGACAGTCAGCAGCAGCGGAAAGGAGAAGGGGGCGGAGAAGGGGAAACGGACCCACGACGAAATGCTCAACATCGGCGTCTGGGGCTGGGGCCCCTCGGACCGACAAGCCTTCGTGCGCGCGAACCGGGCGCTCGAGCGGCGGGTCGACGAGCTAGGCGGGACGAAGTGGCTGTACGCGCACACGTACTACCCGCCATCGGAGTTCTGGCGGGTGTACGGGTCGGGCCAGCAGAAGCAGCGGTACGAGGCGCTGCGGCGGAAGTACCTAGCGACGAGCCTGCCGAGCGTGTACGACAAGGTGAGCGTGAAGGTGGACAACGCCGACGCCGTGACCCGCAGCTGGAAGCCCTGGCTCAAGTCCTTGTGGCCGATCGGCGGGCTCTGGGGCATCTGGAAGAGCATCCGGAGCGGGGATTACTGGTTGCATCGGAGGGCGACGTGGAGGTGGAGAGGGGGGGATGATGGGGTTAAGACGCGGAAGGCGAAGGAGGCGTAGGAGGGGTGCGTGTGTGTGACCTTGGTGGTTTTGGTGGCTTTGGTGGTACGTGTTGAAGAAGTGTATATGATGTATATGATTGACGCTTCTCATAGTCACTGCATTAGGTGTCTAGGTGGGTAGGTTAAGGACAATACTACTCCTTACGTATACCTAATATATAATATACTCCGGTTATCGCCACAATTTCATATAGAGGTCAGATATTAAAAGATATTTTTGAAAGCCCCTGCCGTTCGATATATCCAAGCTTCCTCCCATGACAATAATAGACTACCTACAATTGCTATAAATGTGGTGACTGTCAAAGTCATTTATATTGAGATGATTTACAATAAGGACTAATTAAAGACAGACGTACATATAGTCCAATATCAAGAATAAAGAGGAATGAAATCACCCATAGCATTGAATAACACTAGCCATACCATAGCGTGACAGAAGCATACACATTACTAAATTGTCAACTATATCATATCTCGAAAGCAGTTGTTCGGCTTTCTATCGGCGTCTTCATTAAGCTCTCCATGCGAATCACCACAGGAATTATTCCTAGTATATACAAGTCAAGCAATCGCCAATCATCGCCCAACCCTATTAGTAGCCCCTTTATCTCACAATCGTCTTCCATGCTGTATACATGACATTCGTGCCGTAAGCCATAAGTCTAGGAATCGCCAACCACACCAGTCTAGCTAGTATCCCGGCTGATTAATACCTGTCTATATAGGATGTAGATCGCATTTATTAGTTTTCCGTTTTTATTTATGCCTTGATCGAGTAGGTTCGCTTGAACATATCATCGACCTTTTCAAGGTAGTAGGTGCCACTAGCCAGAGTGGACACGTCACCTTGAGGGGTGTAGTTCTTCTGCAAGTGAGCCTTGTGGCGCAGCTCGCAGAACTAAAAGAAAAGAAAATTAGCATAAATATCATCGAGATTGGATAGTTTGCAACTTACAGCTTCGTATGTCTCAGGAGGGACAGCCCGCCTTGCATCTAGCTTGTTCTGGATGTCCAAAACCTTGGCAATCTGTTCCGTGCTTCCGTTGACACGCACCGATAGGAAACTGGCTGCGAGACCGGAGCCGTAGCTGAAAAGTCCGATACGCTTTCCCTGAAGAGTAGCACTATCGACGTAGGAGATTATGCTAGCAAGACCGCCCCACAAGCTAGCAGTGTACATGTTACCACAGTTGGTAGCTACTTGGATAGAGGGAACAACACGCTCGTTGAAGCGCTTCTTGGTAAGGGCCATGAAGGTCTTCTCGACCACCTTATCGGACAAGGACTTCTTATAGTCCATGTCTCGGATGTCACCAGGCACCTCGGCAAAGGCAGGGCTATCAGGGTCGGCAAGGTAGTCGTGGTACAAGAGACGTGCGTAGGACTTCTGGACGACCTTGCATGTAGGAGAGTGGAAAGCTACATAGTCGAAACGGTCAAGGGCCGTCTTGGTTCCGTCGGCGGCGGCGGCGGCACCGTTTCCGTTGGCATGACCATTTGCTGCGTTCTTCAGCTGAGCCTCCCGCTTGCAATACGCTCGGTAAGCAGCGTCGAGGGCCTCTGTGTAGCAATTAACTGAGTAGTGGCCGTCAACGTACGGGTATTCGCTGGTAAGGTCAGGCTTGTAGAAATCATACACATGCTGCATGTATGTTCCACGCAGGCCAGCATCGACGACGATGGGAGCGCCAGGGCCGATCAGCAGGGCAATGCAACCAGCACCACCAGTCGGCCTAGCGTTACCCTTGGCGTAGAGGGCAATATCGCCAGCCACGACAATGGCGTCTCTTCCGTCCCAGCCGGAAGATTCCATCCAGTTAACAGTGTTGAAAAAAGCGTTGGTGCCACCGTAGCAGGCATTTACGGTGTCCACACCCTCAATGTTGGTGTTTTCGCCGAAAAGCTGCATTAAGACCGACTTGACTGATTTGGACTTGTCGAGGATGGTCTCGGTACCGACCTCGAGGCGGCCGATCGAGTTAGGGTCGATGTTGTAGTTCTTCAACAGCTTGGAGGTAGCAGTCAAAGCCATGGAGTAGATGTCTATAGTAGCAAGCAATCTTAGTACACGTGAGGAACGCTTCACGTCTCGCGATGGCACAACTAACCTTCTCGGTCATCACAGAAGGTCATTTTGGTCTGACCAAGACCAATGGTATACTTGCCAGTGCTAACACCGTCGAACTTCTCGAGTTCGGATTGCTCGACATACTGAGGACGCACCGAGTGTCAGTAAGGGGTTCTTTTTTCAGGGTCCAATCGGTAGTGGGGATGTCGGAGGGGGAAGGTGAAGATGGGTTTGGGGAATATGGTATCTTACCTGGCTTGGGAAGTAAAGCTCGATGGCCTTAATGCCAATGTTCTGAGGACGAGAAGCCATGATTTCGAACAACAATGGGGGGGGTTTATCGTGGTGTTGAGGCTGTAGAGGAAGTTGTTCAGGTAAAGAAAATATTCGAAGCCAGCGAGTGTATATCTATCTGTGGGAAGCGGGTAGAAGTTATTAGTGTTTATTGGCACAATGTTTTAGTACAATATTTGGTACGATATTTGGTACAAGCATGTGGCAGGGTTTGAATTCGGAAGGCTGGATTCACCGCCAATTTGGCAATGGAACCCAATGCAAGCAGACAGGGGCAGACCCGAGCATTTGTTTGCGACGCTCAGTCTGGAATTGCATGTGTGCCGATCCAAGTGGGGGAATCTGGAAGAAAATGGTTGTAGACGGCCAGGGGTATTTATTTTTTTTGGGCTTGTTTGGGCTTGTTTTGGCTTTCTTTTTGATGGTTCTGTTGGTGAACTCACCTATCAGCTCTTATCTAGAGTAGTATTTAACTAACGGGGTAGTATTGTGAGGACGCTTGCCACGAGCTGATGGTACAGCACCCCTCTTATATATATGTCTATCTCTTTTGGGTGGGAAAAAAAAAAGGAGAAGTGAACGGATGGGATGAGACGAAACCAAATTATAAAGATGGCCAACAAAATTCTTGTTGATTGATACTCCAGGAAAGAAGAAGAAGGGGGGGTAGTAAAAAAAAAAATAGGGGAGAGAGAAAAGATGAGAGCTAGGTAATATATTAGGTACCTTATCTGCTTTAGTTTAGTGTGTTACCTTAGGTACAATACATACTACATAACTACTGCCTTCTCCTACCAACCTGCAGGTGCGCTGCGTACCTCACGTCGTACTACGCATTGCTAGACTTTGTTGGCAGAAACGTTTATACCTAGTGCGCCCCGCCAAGTTTTAAGTTTCAAGTACAACTGGCAACTGCGAAAGTAGCCCTACGAGCCTACGTGTATGCGATTGTACATGTGTTTCTAATTTATTTACTTTTAGTCACGATAAAGAAACGGGCGCGTAAAAAAAAAAAAAAAAAAAAAAAAAAAAAAAAAAAAAAAAGCCGCCGAATTTTGTTACCTCTAATGTCAAAGCCTTATATTAGCACATACGTGTGTAGTTTCTAGCGAATAATCCCCAGAAAGCATAACACGAAAAGTATCTAACCTAAGGTATCAAATTTTAGCTAAGGTCTGTATTAAGTTGTAATTATGTGGCGTACAGCTTCCCGTAGGCCGAGAGTCTCATATCGAGTTGCACGAGCAGGTAATTACCTAAACTGATAAGTTACCGCAACTGATAGGTTTTACTTGCCGTGCTATATGGTCATGGAAACACACAGAGTAGGAACGCCACTTGGAAGATCTGCAACATCAATAAACATCTATTATTGTTGTAGGAGTTTTAACTACCTAAGGTATGTGCTATGTGGGTACTTGAATATAGTCCGCATCCGTTTCATCGTTTCATGCTCTATAGTCCACGGTAACTTACAGCAGTTACGTATACCTACCTAAGGTATAGTACCTAACCTTAGGTAGAGTCTTACTTTCACATGAACGATCACGATCAACGGTGCACTTTTTTGCCATTCTTCGGTTTCGCCAGTAATAATCTGGTTTCACGAAGAGGCTGAAAGTAACCTAACCAGAAGTGGTTGTAGGTTGTGAAGTAAGAAGTAACGTAATTGGCGTATAACTCAGGCACGACCTGCTTAGCTTCGGAAGACTAGACGACGGCGTGGCTTAGTTCTTTCCATACTAGTATACTAGTATACTAGTGGGTACGTATGATATGACATGATTTACGTAGCACATGGCTAGTTGCAGGTTTAGCACCTACATTATACGTAGGTAGTGTCACCAGCCACACCGGATCACATCGCTTTCTAATTGTCCGGGTTGTCTAGTTTCTGCGCTACCCGACTTTGTCATCTACCTCAACCTTCATCTCCTTACACTTCCCAACAGTAACATTGAATATACAACTTCTAATAGACAGACAGATAGCCAGCTGTCTTTTATCGCTCGGCTTACGAATCAATTAGTTGCTCTACCAACAGATCTAATAGATCAGCATCTGTCACTCTACGTTCCACATCAGACCACTTTCATCATTGCTGAGGCCCCCCCCCCTCCCCCCCTCTTACAGTACCACAACACCGGGCTTCGCTTCAACACCAGACTTTACTCCAACGGCATCCGCTACATAAGTAGGCAATGTGCACAACATATATGGCATATATCTGTATGTTACATTGATATATATACCAATGGCTCAATTTTCCTTATAGTCTCTACCTAACTAGGTACCTCTAATACAGCTACCTAAAGGCGAAGCGTAGGTATCCAATGTCCATTCACCATGCCGCTTTATGCAAAATTGCAAAATATTACTAGGTATCCCGTAAGCCATCCACAAAACGCCGCTCTCAGATATAGATAAGGTATATACACTGTCATCAAGGCTCGGCGCTCGATGGCGTTACATAGCCAGAATCCGGACTCTCGTGACTTGAATTCTTTTCAGCCTTCAGCTCCGACTTCTTCTCAGTCGATGAGCTATCACTTTCGGCATCGCTCTTCTTTTGGTCGGCTCCTTCGGACGAAGCTGAACTGGCTACTGATTCTGCCGTCTTCTTCTCACCCTCCTTTTTGGCCTCTTCCTCTTCCTTCTCCTTCTCCTTCTCCTTCTCCTTCTCCTTCTCCTTCTCCTTCTTTTCTTTCTCTTCTTTCTCTTTCTCTTCTTTTTCCTTTGCCTCTGCTTTTCGTTTCTCTTCGGCTTCCTTGAGCTCCTTCTCTTTGCGGTCTTTCCGAGTTTGTGTGATGAATTCGTCTACGTTCGCAATGGCTTCTTCGGCGTTGCGCTTGTACTTCATGAGGTACCCTTGTATTTCCGCAGGACTGAATTCGTGTGCTGGCACCTTAGCAGAAAATTCCTCTGCTAAGGCATTAACACGAGCGTCATCAGCTGCTCGCTTTCTGGCCTTCTCTGCCTCGAGTTTCCCTCTTTCGTCCGGATGGATAGGTGTGTCTGCAGAGTTGTCGGGGCCCTCATCACCATCTAGGCTTGCAAATATGGCACGGAAGATGGCCGATATCATTCCTTCGTCTGCTAGGCCAAATTTCACGATCATATCAACACGTCCAGGGCGGATCAACGCCTTATCCAGCTTTTCGAGGTGATTAGTAGTCATAATCAACACACGGCCTTCCTGAGAGGCAACGCCATCTAGGATATTGAGCAATCCGGACAAGGAGAGCCTCCCATTACTGCTATTTCCATTGCCTGTGGTAACTTGACCAGGAACCATATCATCCGAATTGTCATTCGACTGATCCTTGGTTTCTTCACGAGTATGAGTCAGACCCGCCGTGTCGATATCCTCTAGGAGCACGACGCAGCGCCGAGGAAGCTCAGCAAACAGGGACGCTAGAGACTCTTCGTTCGCTGTGATGGAGCTCAGACTAACGATGTAAATCCTCAACTTGAAAAATCCGGCTAGAGCAAGGCTGAGCGAGCTCTTGCCTGTGCCAGGAGGACCATACAGCAGGTAACCACGCCGGTATGGAATACCCCTATTTGCATACCATCGCTGTGTTGCAGGGCAGAGATAATCAGTAACATCATCGATGAGATTTTGCTTCGTCTTCTCGTTTAAGATCACAGTTGAAAAAGGACGAGAAATACGAGACATACACCTTTGCCAGGTCGGCTCAGTAGATCCTGGCTTAAGTGTTCCGCGGTATATCTGGGTCTTCCGCTCATCTTTTGCCAAGTACATTTGACGGGCTTCCAGGAGCAGCTCCTTTAGAATCCAGGGGTTTCGGCCAAAGCACGAAACAGATATCTCTTCGCGTTCGCTGACAAGCATAAAAGAGTTTTGCTCTCTATTCGCTGTCCGGCGAAATAGAAGAAGGCGACCCTGATACCAGAAGTAGTGACTACCAAAAGAGGGGGTATATGCCAAACCCTTCTTTTTTCGTGCATGCGTGGTTTCATCAGTCTCTTCCTCCTCATCTTCGTCGTCGTTGTCAAACCATAGAAACCATCTTCGAGAGTTTAGATTGGTGTTGACAACAAATCGTCGTGCACCCCGAGAGAACTTTTGCTTGGCCACCCAGGCCATAAGAATGTCGTAGATCTCGTCATCTGTTCGGATGTCGACAACAGACATGAGATGGGACTCGACTTTATCCCACAGGTATGAACTTACGTAGTTCCATACGAGTGTTAAGGCGCCTATAATAAGCAACACCGGGATATATACGTTAAGGTCGATGTGAAGGTACTTGTGTACCGCGCCAGCGAAGACGGAAAATCCGGGAAAGAATAGGTCGAGTATCGCTAACTGGGGTGACTGCGTAGTCCCAAAAGCGTAAGTTGGACCGGTGGACTGATTAAGCGGCTCTTGGGGAGTCGCCATGATGATCGACAACAGACCTAGCGATGACGCCTGACCAGAAAAGATGAGTTGGAAGCTGAGGGCTGACAAGATTGCAGGAGATAGTGAATTGCGGTCTTGTCCCAATCTGACTCTCGTTTGTCCCGGGTTCTAAGGGGTATTATTTATACAAGATGGCCGTTGCTGCCACAAGAAATTTGCTTGGGCGAGGACGTGGCAGCCATGGAAGTTTATATCCATCTCACTTGCCCCAAAGCTTGAGGCAGCCAAAGGGAAGTTTTAGTCAAAAATAAGATGCAGCTAGCATTATGACATGCATCTCCCAATCTGACTCTCTGAGGTGGGAGGAGAGGATCCTTAGCCATTAAGGGAATGATTGGTTGACTCAGACCGTAGTGTCTGTTCTTCAGTGGCTGTCAACTTTGCACGGAACCCGCAACTGGGTCCGAATAGCCGGATGACCAGGGGGTGGTGTAAGACTCATCGGCAACCCGCAAATAGGTAGCTGTGCTAAGATACTATGCAGGCCTTGAACTGGTTTAGCAAGTGATGGATCAGGCAAAAACGAAACGTAAGTCGCGACAATTCAACTTAACTACTTAACTAAACTTGCTAAGTTACGTTCTGCTCATCTTGAAGACTTAAAAATAGAGTTATACTTTTATCCGTTCTGTTTTCTCATGACTAACTATTTGAACTATGTAAGTAGCCTGAATGAGCTATCGCAATTAGTGAAAGTGAAAGATCTTACTACTGTAAGTTTCGCTGACGAGTTAGACAAGCAGACAAAGAATAAGAGAGGGAAGACTAATGTACGAAACAACAAATTAGAGGCCGTTGCTATACCGCCCAGGCATCCAAGCCTCGAAGATCAGTTGCAGACCGGACTCCCCGTTCAGGGGTTTAACATTGGCCTTTCTAATCCGCCCCCCAATCAGCCAAATTTGAGCCTCAACGTTCGCTGTCAGCATCTGTTTAGTGGCGCGGGTGGCTACTATAATACAATACATAGTTCGATGCTAAATCTACTCCAAACGCGGCAAACCAAAAAAAAAAAAAAAAAAAAAAAAAAAAAAGGTTGTAATTGATATAGGTACCTATACGACAACATAATAATAGGTAATAAGAGGCATAAGAGACATAAGAGGTAACTAATGCATCCTGCGTTGAAGTACTACGCAGTTAAGTCAGACGACCTAACCTATCAAGCCGAGTTTTGCAGGCTGTAGGACTTTGTCGGGAAGCAACCAAACCCAGAACACGAACCGCCGTCGGCAACACGGTAATAGCGTGTCTGCCTGCCTGCCTGCCCATCTGCCCTATTCGCCGAGAAGAGAGAAGGGGGGGGCTTGGCTGCCTAGTTAATAAGGATCCCGTCTTTCCAAGCTGCGGGCAACAACGGTGGAGGTGGAATGAAGAGTGAGAGTGAGAGTGAGAGTGGTAGATGATACGGTCGGTAAGGCAATAAAAATCTGGAGCGGTCCGTAAGCGCATAGAACTTGGCAGGTGCATGTGCTCAGCCCAGAAGCCCTAATCTGTTCTCAGGGTCCTAAATGCAAAACGCACTTCACCGAAAAGTGTTTTTCTTTACTTGCTTGCTTGCATTAGTTTTGTTAGAGGTTAGGTAGGTAAGGTAAGGTAGTTAAGACACGCCGTTTTCTTTCATATGGGGGGTAGGTTGGTATTGCAATTCAGCTCCGGCTGATGTCTTTGATGCCTGGAATTACGTAGTGGCCGATACTGGCCGATATTGGCCGATATTATCCTTATAGTAGACGGTTCACGGAGTATTTATTGTATGATGCAGTCAGCCGTGCAAGTCGGGAATCGGTAATTATACGCAACACAACGGCATGTTTATTATTATCATCTCTTCGGAGTCTCGGACTGCCAAGGTTGATCTAATTGTCTATCTTCATTCAGGGTCTCATCGGTCTCATTTACCTTTGTGGCACTGTCTCTTTACGTCTTTAAAACCGTGGATTTAGACACTCTAGTTCAGGTCTGTGTCTGTGTCAAATAGCAAGACCACGATCCTTACTAGATTAAGGTAGTTATAGTTATAGTAGTTATATGGAAACCCAAACCTCGCCTTCTCCAATGGGACCATACGACGTTACGAAGCTCCATTAAATTCTTATGCAAGCGTGCCTGGTCCGCCTTTGTTGGGACAGCCCAGTAGGGCAGGGCTTGACTAGTAGTAACTTGCCAGCTTACTTACTTTACCTAGGTACTTCATATGGCTTGTCTTTCGAGTCTCGGATAGGCTGCCTACCCGCCTACCTTGGGTTAGGTACTCAGCTTGTGAGCCTATTGAGGTTCACCAGAACCAGCTAGATACCTGGTACCCAAGTTAGAGCAAGACGTTTGACAACTGGCAGTCGCTTACTGCTGCTGCTGCTGCGATAACAGTTACCTAAACGTTGGCTAGCTAACGCGGTGGAGTTTGACAAGAATGAATATTGAATTTCACTACCTATCGTTTATTCAGGGCCCAATATTTACTTTACTACTCCTCCGTGCGCCGCCGCCTATTTGAATGGATCTGAATCATTTTTTTAAATTATTTCTGCCCTGTTAGTAGATTGGGTATATCATTTCTTTTTCGGTTCCGAGGAACGACCTTCGTCCTCGTATAACTAGTGACTGTTGTCCACTGCTTTCTGTTGCTGCCTGTTGTTTGGTTCTCTGCGATTCGTCGTCGCAGGACTTGGTCGGCTGAAATATGACATGGCGTAAAATCCATACATCAAAGGTACATAAATACAAACCGAACAATTCATCTCCCTCCCTTCCAATAAGAAAGTCCTCGTAAACGCCGTACATCCCCAGAGTAAAAATAAATAAAGACGAAGACAAATAAATAAAAATAAAAAGCAAAAAGCCACACAAAAGTCATCGAATGGAAAAAGTAATAAGAGTCGAATAGAACAAGAACAGTATAGTCCAATCCACTTTATGAGAGCTATGAGACCCTAGGTCATCCATAGGTGGGTAGGTGGGTAGATAGGTAGGTAGGTAAACATTACAGTAAAAGCGTTCTTCCTTTTCTCTTCCCACGTCATTGGTGTCTCGCCAGTAGACCGGGTAAAGGCATGGACCATTAATCATTCAATCGTAAACACGTACTCCGGGACCGTAGCCCGCGTCGTGGCCCCAGACGGGATCGTCCTGGGGCGACAGTGGTGGCGGCGGCGGGCCACCAGGGCCGCCGAGCTGGATGAACCCTCCTTCGAACCCGGCTGCCGCGGGGGCAGGCGGCGGAGGGGGAGGTGGTGGTGGCGGACCACCGCGGAAGCCTGGGTGGAAGGGAGGTTGAGGGTAAGGCTCCTGGTGGAAGGGCTCCTGTTGGAACTGCTCGTCGTCGTCGACGAACTGCTCCTCCCGATGATAGTACTGCGGCTGGGCGCTCACGGGACGCTGCTGCTGCTGGAACCGTGGGTCGGGATGGTAGTGGTGACCTGGTCTCCCGGGATCGACCCTAGCCATGCTCGAGCGGGAGCTGGAGCGGGAGCTGCGCGCGCTGCTGCTGCCGCGGCCCGGGCGCGCGCGCGAGCTCGAGCTCATCTGCTGGCGCTTCTTCTTGTAGACCTGAGCGAATGGCCCGCTCAGGATGTGCGCGGCGAACCTCCTGCGGGAGTCGTCGCGGTCGTCGACGTACCGCGTCACGGCGCCGCCTACGCCGTAGACGCCGTAGGGGTCGTCCCTCCATACGAAGGAGTCCGACTCCGAAGTCGACCAGACCGAGTACGCCGAGTTGGCGGATCCGGAGCGGTTCGAGTAGAACGAGGACGCGTCCGAGCCGAAGGACCCGTTGCGACGAAGTTCTGGACGGTGGTCCATGGCTTACTTGGTGATGGGCAAGCAGGCTTCCTTTTTATATCCAAAAATTGCCGGTTTGTAGTTTGCCGGCTTGTATTTCTGCTGTGGCGAACGTTTGATGCTGACAGCCTTGTCCTGGGATCGAAGGTTGTCTTAGACAAGGATCGACCCTGTAACCAAAACGAAGATGCAAGCTTTTTGCTCAAAGGTATATATGAATGGTATGACTGGCCACAGTGGCAAGAGTCGTTCGAGGGTGTCAGAAGTGAAGAAGAGAAGATAAAACGAGGCGACAAGTCTTATAAGTCCGGGGATGGACGCCTGATTTGTATACCTTGGGGGCCAGGGGGGGGGGGGGGGGGGGGGGCGAAAAAAAAAAAAAAAAAAAAAAAGGAGGAGGGTGTATTTAATATTTTTTTTATTTTATAAACATTAAAAAATTAAAAATTAAAATAAA